>OY720306.1:13853139-14453139 GCA_963082785.1 Philonthus spinipes | reverse complement strand
ACTGCTCTATGAACGGCTCTTTTTATTCAATTTCAAGCCGTTTGATCGGCTCGCTGTTTTCGATGTCTTGATCTTTTCGACGGCTCGATATTTTCGATTTGCTTTTCGGAATGTATTAATATTTTCATGCAGCTCGGCCCGAGTAATGATCTTTCGAGCGGATCGATCGGCCTAGGTAAGACGGATCGTTGAATCGGGGATGTGATTTTACAGATTCGTTTTCATATCAATAACAGGTAAATTTTGTTTAGAGGGGGGTTTTCCAATAAAGTTTTTAAAGATGTTTTTTTTAGGGGGGAGTAATTTTTTGGGGAGTTCCATCCAAAAACCTGGTTGTCTTCCATGTACTTTCAACTTTATACACATTTCCTTGTAGATGCTTCACCCAACTATTACTATTTCATTCAGATCGCCAGTAATTACCAAAAAAAGCAAGAGTAATGGAAGGAAGTACAGTTGCAATAATTATTTTTTAAGTAATTATTGACGATGTGAATGAAAGAGAAATGGAAAGAGGTAGAGCTGCAATTGAGGTGAAGGTTTATTTTATTGAGAGGTCATTCATTACTTTTGTAAAATCGGCAGATCACTTTTTTAATGCATGTGACGTTACTAATGTTTTTCAATTTTATATGTAAATTTGTGTAAATCCATTCAGTTTGACCGGTACATTTTACTGTCATTAAATTTGACTGGAAGTTAACGATCAATTGTTATTCGTTATTAGTTATAGATCGTAAAACCGGAGATAAATGATTTCTCAGTCAAGTGGCTACCGACCAGACATTTTTCCGTCTAGACTAAATAATTTTGTCGAACGTTCGTCGTTAACTCGTGAATTCATCACATTTATGAATTGGAATATAATTAATGGCAAGTTTTTGAATTTTCAAGACATATTAGGATTTAAATAGAGATCGAATTGAAAATGATACGGAGTTTGTAAGGATTCTTTCTTTTTTTTTGGAGAGGGTTTGATTTAATCTTAAAAAAAGTTCGTTTAAATCCCTTCAAAGCAACTTTTTTATGGCGCTAAATGGTAGTATAAATCTATTAATTTCATTTATTAGTTACCTAAAAATCTTAGAAAATCCGGCACTCTTTAAATCCCTCCAAACCAACTCTTGCAGCACTTACATAGTAGTGCCGTAAAAGAGATGGTTCGAAAGAATTTAAAGGGTGCCAGATTTTTGTAACGGTACTTGCTCAGTGTTTGCTCACTAGCTAAGAAATGGAATTTATATATTTATACTACCATATAGAAGAGGTGAAAATATGATGGATTCAATTCAATTAGGCAACCGCTTATTTATTTTGCAAATTATGGTGGGTGTTTTCATATTCACACGAGCTTTTTTGTAGGTTAGGTTCCGGGACGTTAAGTCTTGGAGATTAGTTCGAAACGAGTTTCTTCGTAAAGGTACTGCAGGCATATCATTCCCTTTGTTTGCGTACGATTGAAATAATTATTGTTATTAAGCGACGTGAGTCGCGGATTGTAATTGCGAACGTTTCGAGTGAGCCCCTAGCATTATATGCAGATGCGGTCCGCTCTTTGGCCGTGGTTGGGTGGCCCGACGCGCCATTATATTCAGATTTGCTGGATGTGTCCATCGACACGTCCCATTAAGCCCGTAAACGTGCCCATTGATTATTCCCATTCATTTTCCGGCGCGGGAAAAATCGACGCGTGCTACGCACTCGGGTTCCGATTGTGAGATTTAGGAACATGCCACAATTCCATTCAAGTTAATCAAATATGAAATATGCTCATTGATAATAGAAGTGTTACACCAATGAATATTTTTTTTAAATTAATTTTCTTTGGCAATGAGTGACTACAGCAGTTCTGATTATTCTGTTTTCAATTACATTTCACGTGGGTGTACGTAAATGAGAAAACAAACTAGAAAAAAGGTACAAGCGTAGACACAAAACTTCGAGTGAAATCGACGTGTTCTCACCGTACATCGTTGTTTATTTTTTTTGTCTCTTCATGTCGCTTTTTTATCCTTTACAGTTTCTCCCGTGCATGTCATCGGTTTTCCGACAAGTAACGTCGTGACTTAATTTTTATGTACGTCCTTTCGTCAACCGCACTGACAATGGAACGCTGCCCCTAATTGGCTCACGCGCGGAGACTGTGACATTGATTGGGGGATTCCTTTTTCCCTTTTCTCTTTACACAATTTATTATTACGAGAGAAAGATAATAATAAAACAAATCATTCGGTTTGTTTTATTTTCAACAAATATATTTAATAAATTAACAAAATGTTTAAAAATTAATTATTGAAAAAAAACGTATATTGTAATTTTTATCTACCTTATTTGAAAATCGATATACAAGATGTACAGAAAATGAGTGAAAAGCTTTAGGTAGCGTGACTCTTTGACTAATTTTTAGACAAAAATATTAACGAAAATAAGTCACACGGTCCTTCCTTAAGCCTCACGGGCCACTTAAAAGAACTATTCATTTGGCAACGCTGGATCAAACAAGTGTGCATTTATCCTGTTTATAACTGCTACATCATCCGCTGGAGGTGTTGCATACACCTTTTCTTTTACAAACGAGCGTGCGTCGTTGCCAGATCTATTTTCATTAAAAGAATGCTTCTGATGAAGTTATAAAATTGTAAAAATATCCGATTTATTAATCGTTTACATCAATGGAATTATACACGTGTCTAATTGATTGTTAATGCTATTGATTTTTCACAAAATATTTAAAAAACAAAATTTATAGTCACATATTTAAAATTCCGAAGACCTCGTGAGCCTCAATGAAGAACCATACAACATTTTTTTATTTGAATTTTCTATTAAAAATTAACTAATGAATTGAGTTACCTGAAGGTTTTCACTCATTTTCTGTAAAGCTATTTGTAATATTTATTAAGTTAACTTGATTTTTTATATTTTTAAAAATGTTTATACCATATACAAGATGGCCAGAAAAGATGGACAATCTTTACGTTGAGTGGTTCATTGGTTAATTTCTAGTAGAAAAAAATTATTATTGATTATAACTCTACGCGAGCACATTATTGAAATATATACCAAAAATAAATAAATATAAAGTGAATGTCCAAAACAGCTTGCTGGTGAATCTATAATACTATCTGTAATCATTATAATTGATAGAAAAGAATAGCAGCTGTATTTTTTATCACTATTAAGTAATATTTAATAAAATAATGGGCAGAAAGACCTCCGGTAGATAGCCCAGGACAGACAAACCTTTATTTTAATGTCTAGTATATACATTTGTTGGGCAAAAATCGAGTGAATTTAGTAATCGAGTTTAGTAATGTGTTTTTTTTATGTGTTTAAGTTCTATTGATTTGTATATATAAGAAAATTACGAATTTCCAGACACATACTTAATATTTAATACTGTTTTACTTTAATTTTCTACTGGAAATTTACTCGGCGGTTCATTGAAATTGGCGCTTGAAGATTATGACACCTTTTCTGACCACCTTGTATACATTTTTGTAATATTTAGTAAGTTAATGTATTTTTTTTATATTTATTTATTTATTTACGGATTTCTCCTTTTTCAAAATTACAAAAAAATATAATAACACATACAATATAAATAATTGTAACATATATTATAATATTTACATTAATGGATATATTGATTTTTTAATTTTTATTTTAATTTTATTGTGGGGCAGGCAAAATAATTTCGGTCCCAGCATTTGCTCACAAGGTGGAAAAAAACCCACTAAAAAACCATCCTCAGGATCATTATGGAATTATTTTGCTAAAATTAAACAAAATCAGTTATTTATAAATAAGTTGGATTGTTAAAATTACAAAAGCTGACAAATCAAACATAACTGTAATATTAACAAAAGAATTATATATTCAAAAAGTGAATAATTTCATTAATCAAGAAAATATAATTAATTTAAAAAAAGATCCAACAATTAAATATCAAAGAGAAATTAAACAATTTCTATCAAAAAATTCAATTTTTAATAAAAATGATAAATTTAATATAATAACAAAAAATCCTATTGCTCCAAAACTCTACGGTTTAATTAAAACTCATAAAACAAACCTACCAATCAGACCTGTTGTTTCATATATAAATTCACCTTGCAGAAACTTAGCTATCTATACTAGTAAATATTTTAGAAACATTACAAATTATAAATCAAAATATAGTATTAAAAATAATATAGATTCAACAAATAAATTAAAAGATTATAAAACACCTTTAAATTCAAAAATAGTTTCTTTTGATGTAACAAATATGTTTCCTAGTATTCCTTCAAGTGAATGTGTTAAAATTATTAAAAATATTTTAGATAAAAATAATATTAATCCAATTATTAAAGAAGAATTACTTTCTTCTTTTAAATTATGTATCGATCAAAATTATTTTCAATTCAATAACATTTATTATAAACAGAATTCTGGATTGGCAATGGGATCTCCTTTAAGTCCATTACTAGCTGATATCTACATGAATACATTAGAAGAAACAATTTTTAAAAATCCACTTACAAAAAAACATATTAAATTTTGGTATAGATATGTTGATGATATTATTGCATGCTTTGACGGATCTGACGAAAACTTAAATTCATTTTTAGAATATATCAATTCTTTAAACCAGCACATAAAATTTACTTTAGAAATTGAGTTAAATAAAAAGATCAACTTCTTAGATTTAACTATTATACACACAAACAATCAGATACAATTTGAGATTTATAGAAAACCAACCAGTAACAAAAATACTATCCCTTTTGATTCATTTCACCCCCTTTGTCAAAAATTATCAACATATTATTATATGATCAATAGAGCTTTCAAAATTCCACTATCAAAACAATCATTCAATAATGAATTAAATTTGATAAGAAATATTTCTGCAAAAAATGGTTTTCCTTATCACATAATTCAAAAATTAATTAACAAAGAATTCAGAAAGAAAGCACTTTTTGAAATTTATCCAAAAATTAAAGAAAACAATAAAAAATATTTAACTTTAACTTATTTTGGAGAAATTTCAGAAAGAATTGCAAGTATATTTAGAAAAAATAATTAAATAGGATTTAGAAGTAAAAATAAATTATGTAATATATTATACAATAGAAAAGATAAAACAGGAAAATTTAACAAATCTGGTATTTATAAACTTATATGTTCTGATTGTAATAGTGTGTATATTGGAAAAACTAGTCGAAATTAATAATATAAGATACAATGAACACTTTAGAGCATTTAGATTAAATAAAGATTGTAGTACTTTTTCAAATCATATACTTACAAATAGTCACACTTTTCCAAATTTAAATGATACAAAAATCTTACATCATATTGAAAAAGGTCAAAAATTAGATATATTGGAAGCAATCGAAATTTATTTACACAATAAAGACACTAATTCATCACTTCTAAATGAACAAGTAGATCTATTATATTCTTCACTTTATGATGTATTATAAATACTACTTTTCACTTTATTCTATTATTAAACCATATATATATAATCTTTATATTTCTATTAATTATTAATAAATAATTCATTATATTAGAAAAAATACATATACGCTTTTGTAGGCGTAGTATGTGATCTTTTTTTACTGTTATTTAAACACGCGATACGATATTAGAATAGTTATTTATTTATGTATTTAACGACACAAAAACAAATCAAACAGTTAACACAGATATTAAATAACACAGCGAAATATAACAAATTATACATCAAAATCTATAAAATATCAATCTCTCTAAAACACAATAACCATATTATATATAATCTGGCAAAAGTAATTGAGATACAAGGTATAAGCAAGCTTTTTTCTATAAAGAAATAAATAAAATTTAGGCGGAAAGACCTTTGATCAATTTATATACAAATTTAAGTTAAGGTTGCGGTCTAGTAGAAAGAGATGGCTATATAGTAAAATGGAAATAATCGTTTGAAAAAAGAGACATTTTTTTGGAATTAATAATATGTATATGTATTTACATTTTTTATCTACCAAGTATAAAGGATCAGTCTAAATAAAAAATAATCGTTAATTTTCGTATGTTTACTAGTTCAAGTTAGAAAAGAAAATTGTAAGATATAATGAAATTAATAGGTCATATCTGATAAGTTGTTTGAATGCAGAATTTAGTGAAATCCTTTAAATTTTCATTGCACAAGTTTTTATTATCAAAAATATAATTTGAAATTTGCTATAAATTTAATCAATTTTCATTGTTTTTCATAATTGTTTTTCACACAAACTAAACATTAAAATAATTTTTAATTCATCTGATGAAATTCCTGCTTATTTTAAGATTACTTTAATGTATAATACAATATTCTTCATTGATCACAACAACAATATAACTCGAATTAGTGATTGCCAATATTTATATAGCTATCACTTTCGTTTAAACCGCACCCTTAATTATTGTGAATGCATGTATAGTTTTAAATATTGTTACGTTGTATATAAATAAATATGTTAGTTATCATTAAATGAAATTATTTATAATCACAAAATATAAATATAAAAAATCGATGTTAATTTTACAGACAGTGTCTGTAATATAATTTTTTCTCAGGAAAAAGAATTTTCAAAACTCAAGGAAAAAAAAGTGATTTTACGTACTCGCGTAATTACAGTACTTAGCTCTGCCTCGTGCACAATATTCACACTTGTGTGTGAAGTACCACTTTCCACTCTAGTTATGTAACATACTATTTATTATAAATAGAAAAGAGTATTCATTCACTTTGTTACAGTTATTTAAATAAATTAATGGTTTTAATATTTAGACATTGTTAGTTCATATTGTATGAAATAAATATGAATAAATTATTAAAAATTTTGCCTGCTCCATAATTAAAAATTAAATAATCAATATATCCATTAATGTAAATATCCATAGAAATTTTAATAAAACAAATTTTAAATTCTCTTGAAAATGAGCTAATAACCCAAAAATAGTCGAGAATTTAAAGTTATTCAATCTAATTTGTGTTTTATTGGTTGATTTTTAATAATTTATTCATATTTATTTCATACAAAATTAAATAAAAATGATTTTAAAATAATTAATAAATTATTCTACATTATGTAATTCAATGTCCGGCGTGGGTATTTTCTCGGGTAGTAGTTTTTTTAATGTTGTTTAACGTACTTACGTAACGTAAGTCAAAAGTCACAGAGCTAAATGTGAAAATAATTTATTAATTATTTTCAAATCATTTTTATTTAATTTATACTATTTATTGTTGATGCAACCTTATTTGTTCAGTGAAATCATTATAATTTTCATTCTAATCCTGATTAAATTATATTTATTATTTAATCTTACATGTCTCTTTTGTGGTCACGAGCTTTTACTAATATCCACATTACCAACATTGTTCGGGTTTAAAGTGAATTAAAGCCCCCTCCCCGGGATAAGATCGTTTCTCAGAGGGAAAAAAAGAAGAGACATGGAGTCGAAAAGCTGGAGTTAATTCGAGTTTTCGGAAGCGTGACGCGGAGGGCGCTGGGAGAATTAATCCCTTGATTGGATTAAAGCGCCAGAGAGGAGCGAGACTGAGCCGAAACCCGCGGGGCCCTAATGGGCTTAATTCCGGAGTTATGTCACAATATTTTCGGGATAAAACCGAGCCGTGTTCTTCGTCCCGGCCGCAGCGACGCGAGGTTCCGTTGTCTTTTTTTTTATTTATTTTCCTCGGACCCCTGTCCTGTTGTGTCCTGTGCTATCCAAGCGAAAGTATTTTTAAATAAAAAGCAAGAAGGAAAGTAATTATTTAGTTTGTTATTATTTTCAAAATTATTTTTATTTTCGATGATTGGTTTTGAGTTACGTGAAGAGTATAATCAAAATAATTAACACTGTTGTATAAAAGTGTGAAGAAAGGATACAACAGTTTAATTATTTTCATTTAGTTAATTTTAAGTAACTGTGGCAGAATGAATAAAAATATTTTTTTATTAATGATAATTCAACTCATATATAAAAATATGTATTTAAAATAGTTGAATTACAGGTTTGCAAGCGGATAAACAGGGAAGAAACAAGTTTGCAAGTGGACGAATTTTTATTTACCTTCACCATGATACTAGTTCTTAAATTTACAATTTCGTGAAACTAAATGTCAGTCGAATCGTAATAGTGCGAATAATCATCAATCAAACTCGTTTCGGGAGTGAATCATCCATCGATATCAAACATTCAGTGATAAATGGCATCCCCAAGAACACTACTAAAACGAAAAATTCCATCTGGAAACACATTCAACATTTTTGTGGCGAAAAATCGTATAACCTAGATGCGTCGACGGCATTGAAAAAAGTTGCTGATATTTTAGAAGACTGGGCAATCAATATGAAATGAGTAAATGGTAATGATTATAAAGAATATGCAGTAAGAACAATGTATATGAACATTATTTCATAAATTGTACATTTAATAAATATTGTTAGTGTTAAATTCGTTAAATTATCTTAAAAAATACCGCTTACGGTTATAATTTATGTAGGATAAATTTTATTTTGATCACTCCTCATTTCATCGCAAATTTCTTGAATGAATTGCGATTAAGCAAAAACCATCCCAATTCATTCTCGAAATTTATATCGATTCAATGACTCGTGCAAAATAAAATTTATCCGGCTAAATTCTAACCTCTCGTGGTATTACCCTGGAAAATATTTTAATGGTCTTACAATCAAAAACTAAAGCGATACTTCATGATATTCTAAAATTTAATAAATAAATAAGTATAAAATAATTTTTATTTCCTGAAATTATCAAAAAAGTAAAATATTCAAGGCTATAAAGTTGTCCTTTTCGTGACTAGTACTGCAAAATCTTTTCCTGACCAACAAAAAAAAAACTCTTACAAACATGTCGACAAATTTTTATTAGATGCAGCAGACAATGAATTTCTTATGATAAACTCGGAATTCATGAAATTTTGTAAAACTGATTTTTTTGGCATTTTACTTTCTTGATTGACTAGGACTGTAATTAAAAGTAAAATGTCAAAAAATCAGTTTGACAAAATATCGAGTTTACCTTTATCATAAGAAATTCATTATTTGACATATCTAATAAAAATTTGTCGACATTATTGTTAGAAACAGTTTTTGATTTTTTTGGTTCAAATTCGTTATTTTTATTTTTAGAAAAGCAATTAATTTGTAAAATTTAGAAATATGTAAATCTTCGGTCACTATTAAAGTTGACTTAATCATCGAATACATATTCCAAATTGTGGAAGGTTTGAAAATTCTCGCATTTCCGCTAAAATAAGCGAGGAACACCTCTTCTGTTAAATTAGTTATCATTTTGGATTTGCATCACTCTTTGAAATTTTTGTATGCCTTTTCATACCTTTCTTTTGATTTATTCGGGCTGAGCTCGTCCATTTTAGCTGTTGCTGCAACAGCTATATTATATGAAGAAGATGTTGATGGTTCGCACATTGTAGAATTTTTTTTACAAAAACTTCACTATGAAAACCAAAAAGTCATGGTTTAAACAAACGCGATTAAAATTTAAAATATGTTTTTTTGTAAATTATGCTATTTCAGTTTACATTACACGTCATGAAATTGTGATGTCATGACTTTTCTTTTATCTCTTCATTAAAGAAGAGGAGGCGAAGCATCTGTAGTCTGCGCGTCTTGCAATCAAACACTTTCATGACTTTTGTTTGAATATCTATTCTATTCCATAAGCGAATAACGTACACTCTCAAATGTCTAAACTATCTAGAACACGTAGAATATGAGTAGAAGGAGCTTTATGGGAATGATTTATACCGAATTTATAATAATATTGATATAATTAATATAATGGACTATATTGGTTTATCGAAAAATAATCATTTTCAGCCCTTTCTGGTCATTTGAAGATTTTCAAATGATTAGAAAGGACTGAAAAAAATAATATGGGTTTTTATACAAGCTAAAATAGGAAATTTTGCTAAAAGGCTCATTTTACTGAAAAATGTGTTATTGATGCAACTCAATCTTGGTATAAAATGATGTCATTTGTCAATTTTTAGATGTTTGCCAAAATTTTATTTTTTCTTATTATTTATGCTACTTTAAAATTTCGGTGAAAATGTTATTTCTAAAAAAAAAAAAAAAAATCGAAAACCCTTAATCACGGTAGAAAGAACGTGGACTATTAGTTTCTCAAAAAATAATCATTTTCAGCCCTTTCTGGTCATTTAAAGATTTTAAAATGACCAGAAATTAAAAAAAATAATATGGATTCTTATAGCAACGTTTTACTGAAGCTCCGCCTATGGATGATTCAGATGCGTCTGCCGTTTGGCCAAAATTATTAAGTTCACAGGCAAGTTAGAAGGATAAGCATTTTAATATTTAATTTTTAATGAATGCAGCAACATTTCCCCCGAAGATCATTTTCTTGCCATCGCTTTAAAATAATTTTAAAATTTATCAATAAAATCGATCATTTCACGGAGGCCTACTTTGTGAGCAAACTTATCCAAAACGAATTCCTCTGTTTGGTTCAAATTCTCACAGCTTATGCTTCCATTCTTAAACTATATTTTCGTATAAAATTAAGTGTTTTGGCGTTTTTCGGATTTTCGGCGAAATATCACCTTTTCAATGGATTTTCATACAATTATCTTTACTGTAAAATTACACCATTTTACAATACATTTTATATCATATTATTCATAAATGTCTATCGACCATCGATTGTATTTTTGGTACAAATTTCTTCTCTTCAAGAAGTTAAAAAAAATCTTTATAATCCGACCTGAAAGGGTATAAGGATTCGATAGGAAGAAACAATAATGGTAGTAAGACAATGGTCTGTGTAGTTTTCCGAAAAATAACCATTTATAACTATTTCTGCCCAATTAAATTGCTCCGAGATATTGACATGACACGTTATAGAGACACGTCAAAGAAACTATTTTAAACAATTTCATATAATATAAATATAATTTGGGTCATACGTGAAAGAAGAAACTGGAAATATCACTCTAGAATGTTCTACGGAACGCGCGACGGTAAACGCGGTGTCATCGAAAGTTCCGGAAAGTTTGAGAAACAAGCACGCTATATAAACGCGCGCTAGCGGCGCTGCAGTCAGTCAGTCCGAGTCGGTCTATCACGAAAGTCCGAGTGCTCAACATCGCGTAATAAATAAATAGTGACAGTGTGATGTTAATGAATGTGTTAAGAGTACTGTAAATAAATAAATAGACATTATTTTACTTATTTCCGAGTTTGATTAAACCTGATTTAGTAACAATACACTTATATACAACAAAACCGTCATTTTTTTTCTAATAACACTTTAGGGTATTAGCACCATTATTAACGCAAACTAGGCATATTTCAGAAGCAACTGTAATTGCAGTTCCTCTGAAGAACAGCATGCAATTTTTATTTTGTACTTACGTAGAAATATAGATGTACGAGTGTTTGTTTCTTTGGTTGGCAAGTGGTGTTGGGCGCGCTGCAACATCCGGTGTCTTCGCCGCACCGGAAGAGCACAGTGCATTGCGGCAGGTATTTCTTCCCGGGACTGGGATGCTCCTGCTGGATGCTGATCACCTTCGGTTTCGGGGAGCTGCATTTTCCCAGCACGCCCACTCTTCGCATGTGTTCGATCGCTGACCACGCAGAATCTTCAGCTTAAATTAAAAAAAAAATGGATATAAAGTAAAACGTAAATTGCGACTGGACAATATTGTCTGTTGGCAATAAATAAATAGAAATGTAAGTAATAGTGGTAGTTCATATTGTATGAAATAAATATGAATAGATTATTAAAAATCGACCAACAAAGCAAATAAAATACAGATTTGCTTGAATAACTATAAATTCTCTATTAGTTCGGGTTATTAGCTAATTTTCAAGAGAAAACTAAATTTTAAATTCTCTTGAAAATGGGCTAATGACCCGAAACTAGTCGAGAATTTAAAGTTATTCAATCTAATCTGTGTTTTATTTGCTTTATTGGTTGATATTTAATAATCTATTCATATTTATTTTATAGAAATGTAAGTATTACTATACTTTTTTTATGGAACTTTTTATCAATTTTGAATACAACGTTAGTAAATAGATTTAATAAAAATTGAAAGTGTTTATTATTAGGTGCTTGCACGAATTTTGATCAAAGATTTTTATTCGTGAAAATGAGAAGTAAAAATACAAACAATTAAACCCAACTGTTAAATTCTTTGGTGTTAATATTTCTTTATTTTTTATTTTATTTCTAAATGGAAATCAGTTATTTTGCATTCCATTTAGCATTATTGAGTTATTTAGTGTATACACATGCTAATCAATTTTGAGTATCCCAAAAATTGCATTTTCGACATTCATTATTGTTGTTTAATTTGAAGAAATTTGCTGCCAAAACTCATTAAACACTTTTAGAAGCTTACGGTGATATTATCCAAATTTTTGATTTTGGTTTCAACGATTTTAATGTTGTGATTTTGCTAATGATGACAAAAAACAACCTGGAATATCAAAGAAGTTCGTCAATGAAATACAAGACTTATTGGACGAAAACCCAGCTCAAACTCTCAAAGAACTTGTAGATAGTTGATGAATCAACTTGTTGGAGACGTACACAAATTGACCCATCGGAAAAAGCGAGGAACATCTAATTATTCATCTAGCCTAGATCGTCTTTTTGTGGAACGTACTTTTTTCATTAACACTTTCTATCTCAGGGAATCTAACCTACCTGGAAAAAATGTAACTTAGATCACTGTTTTATGTGGAATATATCTATTTTTTTATTTAATCAATCATATTCTATCTCGTAGAACATTATAGTTCATCTAACCCATTTCTAATCAACTTATTTTCTCGCTGAGTGGACCAGATATTCACGGTTCTGGTTTGTTGCAAAGGTGGATCATAATCGCTTGCAGAAATTATTATAGGACAGACATGTTGTTATGCTGTGTGGTGTAGGAGAAATTAAGAACAAAAATGTGACCCTCTAAGTTATTAAAGCTTAAAACTAATTGTTAAGAAAATTGTTTACCGTTGCAGTGATTTAAATATAATTAAATAAAGAAGAAAAAAAAGAAACTGTTGAGAGATAAATAAGTTATAGATAGATTATCAGCTTCAAAAGCTAGGGATTGCTCTTGCTCCTCCCCCTTCGCCTCTTGCATTTGACAAAAACACGGGGACGAATTTGCTAATCAGTTTTCCTTAGCCAGTTTTTTTTGATTAAAATAGCCAATTCCCCCTCAAGAACTTCTTCTGGAACTGCCATTTCTTTGCCATTGGTCACAGTTATTTAGATAAAATAAATAAATAATAATTTGAAAATAATTAACAAATTATTCCCTCTTCATAGTATTTCATTATTGAAATGTTTGAATAGAAAATATTTAATGCAAAAAATAAAAATTTACGCAATATAAGGCTATCTGCAGATGCACAATAATTTATTAATTATTTTCAAATTATTTTAATTTAATTGATTGCCATTTTGTTGTTATTAAGCTTACAATTTAACAAGGAGACTTTAATGCAACGTTGGGCGGCGAGAAAAGCTCGGACGAAAGCTCGATTTGACAGAATGTTAAATTTTCACAATTCTTATCATTTTTCATATATTTTTAAATTCTGAACACGTTTCAATTCCTCAATTGATTTTGTAAAATGATCTGGAATGTAGGAATTTTCCTAATAACTTTCTATGGTGTAAATTTGGCTTTTACCATAAGTCCGCCTAGTTATGTAATGAAATATAATTGTCTTCTCTTCATATTTTTATAAATTTGTAATCAATAAACACAACCTTTTCTCACACACAACTATTCTTCATCTCCCCTTTTTTTGTGTGTGCACGTAAATTTTTTTTTGTTGCTGCGTATCGTCACCCTCTTTAAGCGTTAAATAAATTATAAGCTGCGGATATTAATTATCCCCGTGGGGTAATTTACGAGCGACACTAATCGTAATCGTAATTGTAATTTCTTAATTATTCTTTTTTTCGCCTCGCGCGCTCCTGGCGCGATTTATTGCAGCGCACTGAAAGCGATGAAAGTCTTCTTCGTCGAAGAAAAAAGATTACAGAAAAAATAACAACAACGACGCGCGGAAGAGAAATTACGCCTTTAATTTATTCAATGCCAGTGTTTGATTCGGGAAAAGTGAAAACACAAAAAAAAACTGATTTATAATTCAGTGGAGATGCTTTGAGTTATAATAAAAAAGGTTTGTTATTAGTTATTTAAATCGATTTAGAAGAAGTGTAATATCGAAAATAAATAATTTTCAATAGTTAAAATATTGCTTCAAAGTAAAACACTTCTTCTCAGCTATCGGGGCTTTAAGAGGGTTAAGGATTGGTTTCGGTTTGCCGAATTTGTTGAATTTATTTTGTATGAAACTAGGGAAAATCAAAAGCCCGAATTACACAACTAGAATATTATAAAAAATAGTTATGAAACTTTTGCTTAATTTTATTGTACAGCAGTGTACAAGTGATTTGCATTTTACAGACTTTGAGTTCGTTTTTTTCAATAAAAGCAAAAATCCAACTTTTCGTTGCGTTTCACTTTTTTTAGATTGTACTTTTGGTGTTAAATAATTAATACAAGTGCAAAACAGGATCATATTAAATTTCGCGCACAATTGTTGCTATCCGAAGTCCGGGATACACTTCAAAGCTAATAGTTTACTGACCCCCCAAATAAGTGCAAAACAAGAACCGATTAAAGTTCCCACACATTTTTTGCTATCTAAAATCCGAGATATGTGAACACCTCGAAGCTTATAGTTTACATCCCCAAAACAAGTGCAAAATAGGAACCTATTAAAGTTCTCAAACAGTGTTTGCTATCCGAAGTCCTGGATATGTGAACACGTCAAAGCTAATAGTTTACACTCAATAACTATAAAACTTGCCTTTGTTTTAAATTAGTTCGTATTAGCTTGTTTATTAGATGAACAAGCTAATAGGTTATTAGCAATGTAAATTTTGTGGGTGACATCACGAATTTGCATTCAGTTCAAGTTAGTGCATAACAAACGAGCAAAACTTAATATAGACCACACATACAACCCAAACAAAACAAGAAAAATTACTAAACAATGATAATGCATATAATTTACAATATCCATGTAGATTTATTTGCACGCACAGTTATGTCTCAGTTATATACATCGACTTATGTAAATCGCGGGTAATTGCGGTCGTTGGAAACGGCGAGCTTTTTTCTCCCCTCTCTCGTTTGATTTAATGGGTGGTAATTGGGTGCTGACATCTTGAGAACCCGAGAACAGATCGGCGGGCGATAATCTTTACTGGTTTGCAATTTGCATCCGCCGACTTTTGCCCGATCGGCGAGGAAACGAGGAGGAGAAGAGATCGGAAAAATCACGGGCAATTATTCAAATCGGGTCGTGTCTCGGCGCGCACAAAGACGCCCAACAAAGAGAGAAATGGAAACGAAAAAAAGGAAATGGAGGCGGATAAGTGGAGAAGAGATCGGGTTGATTGTGGGTTTTAAAAATTGTCTTTATTAGAGTTGGAAAAATCGTCTACAAATATTCAAATCAACAAATGTAATCGAATTACGTCCACGATGAAATGTTATCTAACGATAACTGATCATTTTGGTCTTTCATACATCGTCAGACCAGTGGGCTCCGTGTGCAATACCTTGATGAAGGTATAGAAGGATGTTGTGTTGTGTTCAAGTAAGCTTATATGAAGGTATATATTAATTTCCACTGTTAACAATATCAATATATTTTTGGATACAATTAAATTTCACCTCTGTAATAATTGTTACTGACTATATAATTGTATATTATTAATGATTGTTTATGTATTAATAGAAAAAAAGGTGATATCCACAAATTAACTGCCATTGAAATGATATCTAGGGTTACTTTTGCACTAGCCCCCTTGTTTTAACTGGTTAGTGCAGAGTAACTTTAGATATCATTTTAATGGCAGTTAATCCATACCACATAGCATAAAATATCCAATGGATATCCACCATATATCCCAAATGTGTAAATACGTTCGGCAATATAAATGGATATTCAATGTATATTCTTTAATGAATATTAATCAAAGTATATTCAGTGGATATCATTTCACGAATTAAATATGGATATTTATTTTACTATATCCTATGGATATCCATAGAATATTTATTCCCTACATTTTAAAAAATTACAATTACATTGGATGCTCAATGGATAACAGGGGATATTTCAAAATTCGAAAAGAAATATTTAATGTATATCCATTGGACGTGTTTGTGCTATATGGGATGGATTATTGCCTATATTATTAATTATTTTAATTTAATAAATGGTGAATTTTATATACAAATTAACCTGGACACACACAGGATCGCGCCGTTTTGCCTGGCAAAGGTCGCTTCAAGTGTATAAATGGAGGGATGGTCCCAGCAGCCTTTATAAGGAAGGGACTGTTTCTCTTGACAGAGGTCGCCTCAACCGTATAATTGGAGGCATGCTCGCTGCAGCATTTATAAGGGACACGCGGAAAATAAAACGGCAGTTCAGTTCAATTCAATTCAGTTCAATTCGGTTCAATTCAGTTCAATTTAGTTCAATATTTTAATGTATATTTTGTACGATTATATATGTCTTTCTTATATTAAATAGAAAAGTTGATCATTTTTATCTTAATATTGATAGGGTTTTATTGGACCATTTTGGGCGCACACAGGATCGCGTCGTTTTGCCTGGCAAATGTCGCTTCAAGTGTATAATTGGAGGGATGGTCCAAGCAGCCTTTATAAGGAAGGAGCTATTTCTCTTGACAGAGGTCGCTTCAACCGTATAATTGGAGGGATGCTCGCTGCAGCATTTATAAGTGACGCGCGGAAATTCAAACTGCAGTTCAGTTCAGTTCAGTTCAATTCAATTCAGTTCAATTCGGTTCAATTCAGTTCAATTTAGTTCAATTTTTTAATGTATATTTTGTACGATTATTATGTATGTTTTTCTTATATTAAATAGTAAAGTTGAGCATTTTTATCTTAATATTCATAGGGCTTTATTGGACCATTTTGAGACTGCATCCACCAAATAGACTTAGGATTTTATTTATTAGATTTTTTAAATGAAACGTATATTGTAAAATGAAGATTCCGTAAATAAATAACGAAATAAATTCAGCCCATTTCAATTCAGTACAATTCAGTTCAACACAGCTCAGTTCAATACGAATTCCACAATTGGCACTAACATATGTAGGGTTACCTGTGAACTAGTACCCAGTACTCTTGTCTGGTTAGTGCAGAAGTAACGCTACATATTTAATGGCAATTACTTTGTGGATATTATCACTTTTTTCTGTAAATATTTAAAAATTACCTAATAAATGTTAATTAAAAATAATTTATAATACATGCCTTACAAGAAGAAATGATTAATAAACAATTTGACTCTAATATTAAAACATACCTTCATGGTCATAAATCCGCGATCCTATTCCTTGACATCAAAAAGGCATTCGACACAGTATGGCATCAAGATCTTTATATAAATGCACACGTCTTAACATCCCACCCCACCTATTAAATATTTACACATTTTTTTTTACAAAACCGGTCCCTTAAAATTAAAATAAGAAACTCTGTCTCATACTCCTTCTCCCCACTTCAAGGTATCCCTCAAGGCTCCCCGCTTTCCCCCCTGCTCTACAATATATTCGTCCATGATATATATAATCCCGACCCAACTCACCACAATCCCTCCTCCTATATCTTACAATATGCAGATGATACTGTATTAATTTCTCATGCTTCGACCATAGCAAAAGCTGTCAACACACTACATGTCTTGATCAATCAAACTACGCAATGGTTTAACAAATGGAGAATTTCAATCAATATCAAAAAAAACTAAACTGCTCATTCCATATCATAAATTACACAACTCACCTTTCACCATTTCCATTTATCACATCCCAATATCCCCCTCACCTACATGTAAATACCTTGGAATTCTCTACGATACCAAAATAACCTTTAAATCCCACATCCAAAATATCAAAGCTGCGGTCAGGAGGAGGGCTCGGCATTTTAGATGCCTGACATATAAAAACGAAGGAATCACATTACAATTCGCTGTGACAATATATAAACTAATATGCCGTACACCTCTTGATTACGCAGGCATCCTTTACTGCAACCCCCATCCTACAACCCCTAAAAATCTACAGGTAGCAGAGAGATCGGCCTTGAGAGTATTAACAAAAATTAGACATCGCAATAACCCCCTTTACAATCCCTCCAACAACCTCCTTTATGAGAAAACACAAGTTATCCCGATAGAAACTCGAATTATCGAACTAGCCCATAAATTCGCATCCAGAACGACTAACAATGAACCTATAAACCATCTCTACATACCCAGAAATCCCAACACATCCCCCAAATTTAAATTTCCCCATTACACCATCGCTGACTACATCTCAGAAACATCCACTGACATATAATCACCCTAACCAGACATTATCATACATCTATTCATTCATTATCATCTATTCATAACATACTTTAATCATAACTCATCTTCAAAGCTAAACAATGGCAGAAAGACCTCGGGTCGATAGCCTATGAAAGGACAACCTCAAATTATATACCGTATTATACTAT
This sequence comes from Philonthus spinipes, assembly GCA_963082785.1. Taxonomy (NCBI): domain Eukaryota; kingdom Metazoa; phylum Arthropoda; class Insecta; order Coleoptera; family Staphylinidae; genus Philonthus; species Philonthus spinipes. The sequence goes on along the minus strand of OY720306.1, from coordinate 14,434,472 downwards.
ACAATACTGTACTTAGGTAATATAATGTAAAAGTTCCTAGAATAAAGATATTTGTATATATATTAAAACATTTAAATGACAACACATAACAAAATCAATGAAACCAAAAAAATAAAGGAAAAATCCTGCGTATCACTCTTCTTTATTATTCACAACAATTTCTCTTTTATTATCATTTGTGTGGTCCATCCGTGAAACTTTTCTTCGATACGCATGTGAAATTGATTATAAAAAAGGCGAGGACGCGGAAAGGAGAGAGATTATTAATTCCAGCTATCATAAGTTAATTATCGGTTGTTGGTTTGAATATTACTCGTCATCTTTACTGATTGAGAGTTTTTAATTAGATAGTGTCAAATTTGACATCGATTTTTTTTTTTTCAGAAAGAAACGGCCGAGGATTTAATTAGATGTTGTCTGACTAGGAGGAGAGACGACAAATTGCGTCGGGGACGAAAATTCTGCGCTATGCAGGTCGGGTCAGCGATGGAATTTTTCTTCTTGCGGAGGAATGGTAATTTTATGGTAGCCATAAAATAAGAACTGTTTTTATTTTTTTTGCCCAACGTAGTCTTCTATTTGTAATTGGGACTGCTGTTTTGGCATATTTAGTTGTTTCCACTAAAGTAACACACATTTTCTACAATGTTATTTAGGACGTGGATTTATCAAGCTCGTTTCAGGAGTATGTCTTGTTTGAGATGGATTTGTGTTACACTAAGCATTCAGGACCATTTTACACACACAGGAAAATTTGTTGTTGGGCGAAAATTATATATACAGGGTGAGTCATCGAAGTGTCCGTTTTCGATATCTCCCTTTTCTTTAAAAAATCAGAATTAATTTATTAATATATATACAGAGAGTTTTTTTATCAGTATACATTTGGCGAATTGTATACATGCAAAAAAATCAAGTCAAACGCATTGAATCGATTAATGTGTGTATGCTTAGTTGCCTATAACGCACAACTAAATGTCAAACGCTAAACTTCAAATTGAGTGAAATATTTGATCGAAAATGTATACAAATGAAGAAAAAGTGATTTTCAAGCATGTATTACAATTTCAACAGTTCTAGATGAGGATAAGACATTTTTGGATGAATCTAGAGCGGCTGAATACCTCGGTTAGGACGATTGTAAAAATAATTAAACTAAAACATTTTGTATGTTTCGTTCTTTTTATTCTATTGAAAAACGCAACAAAATAAATCATGGCTAACACTGCATGCGTCATAAGCAATTTCATTTTTTTATCAAAAATACGTCACTTATTATTATGGAGAAATTATAGGTAAAAAATATTAAAAGATTTTATTAAGACAATTTGAAAGAAAAGTAACAGTGAAGAACAATAAACTTGAAATAATTAATTAGAATAAGTGCTAGAAATGACCATCAGAAATTGCAAGACAGTAACTCAAACGATCGCAAAAATTCGTCCACATTGTGCATTTCGATATTGTCATAAACAGAAAAAGAAAATTGTTTAATTGTGTTTTGAATTATTCTAATTGAAGGAATCGATCGTTCGGATTGCGTATTATAGGCAACTAAACACACATATATCAATGCGTTTGACTTGGGTATTTTACATGTATACATAAGGGAAATGTATACTGTTAAAAAACCTCTCTCTCTCTCTCTCTCTCTCTCTCTCTATATATATATATATATATATATATATATATGTGCGTGTGTTTAGTTGCCTATAATACGCAACCCGAACGATCGATTCCTTCAATTAGGATAATTGAAAAATGTGGAAAAATGTTCGCGATCGTTTGAGTTACTGTCTTGCAGTTTCTGATGGTCATTTCTAGCACTTATTCTAATTATTTATTTCAAGTTTATTATTCTTCACTGTTACTTTTCTTTCAAATTGTCTTAATAAAATCTCTTAATATTTGTTATATAAGTTTAGCTGCAATTTTATATATAAAAATATTTTTTCCTGTTTTACACAACAAAGAATTATTGTGGAAATAAATGACATATACTTCCAAAGTAGCTCATAACTGTCGAATTAAATTATAAATAAAAACAACTGTCGCTGGAGGAAGAGCTATAACAAAGTATTGTATTAAAAAATATACTGTTTATTATTTATAAGCACACAATCACAAGCACAAAAAAAGAAAAACACCTGCAAACTAAACGTCACTTTATTGATACAGAATTTGAGCGTTTGATATTCGCATCTTAAGCTGTGAAATGATATTTCGCCGTAGTGAAATATAGTAGAATAAAGTGGGATTAAGTTGAATGAATCGGTCAACACCACCGTTATTCGGAAAGCGAATTTGTTTGGCTGTATCGAATTTTCCACCCTTAGGTGTTTAAAAAAATAACCTGCAAACCTAAGTCACTTTTTTTATACAAGTATGATTCAGAAATTGAGCGTGTGATATTGGCACCTCAAGCTCTGCAGTGACATTTTGTTGTGGTGAAACAAAATAATCTGGATTAAAGTGGAATAGATTTGGCAACATAGCAAAGCGGCTTTCTGATTGGCCGTTTCGAATTTCTCACCATTATGACTTCTGAAAAAATAAACTGCAAACTAAAGATCACTTTTTTGAAACAGGTTATCAGGCTCGTCTAGCTCCATAGGAAATTTGTCTCTAAATCTATTTCTCTCTGATATCGTTTCCGTAGCTTAGGTGGCGCTAGTTTTAACGTTAACGCAATGATTGCTTTTATATCAAGTTATTTTGGTAAATGTGTTTGACATCCCATAAAAGATATTTTGTAAAATAAATTAAATGTTTTAAATATTATGAAAGTTCTTGTATAATTCGTGGCCATAACAAGATTAATATGTAAAATATTTATTTGTGGGAAGCAATCGTCGGCGTCTTTACAGCTATTAAATAGACAAATAATTGTATATTGACAAAATTTAATGTATTTTTTTAAGCAATAGTATAATGTGAAAATGTATTCATTTAATTTAAAATGTGTTCATTATGATAATATATAGTTCAATGTATTTGTTGTACCCTTTTTTAATTTTATCGTTATTCTTTTCTTTTTTATTATATCGTTATACATAGATAGTGTGTGCATTTATTTTAAAACTATCGCAAAAAGCAGAAAATTGTAAAAAAATCCTATGAAAATAATTCATTTTTAAAAGCATTATTAACTCTAACGAGATTAATTGTAAAATAGGAACAGATTCCAGTAAATAATTTTACTTTGTACAGCGCCACCTGGATCCCGGAAACGCTGTTGAGCGAAAGGGAAATAGTTTTGTTCGAGAGAGAAAGAGCTATTTGTTGAAGTCTGTGCAGGTTATGTTTCAGAATTTCAGCGTTTGAAATCGGTATCTCAAGTTATGCAATAATATTTCGCCGTGGTGGAACAAAATAAGCTGGGCTTAAGTTGAATAGATCGGCAACACCACTGTTATTCATAATGCGTGTTTCAGATCAAACGTCATTTTTTTTATACAGGTTATGTTTCAGAATTTGTATGAAGACACAGTTTTAGATATACACTTTGTCCCTTGCAATTTTAAATATGAGTAATGTAATGTAATGTAATGTAATGTAATGTAATGTAATGTAATGTAATGTAATGTAATGTAATGTAATGTAATGTAATGTAATGTAATGTAATGTAATGTAATGTAATGTAATGTAATGTAATATAATGTGTTTGTATTGTATTTCGATTATTATTATTAGTCGCTATGCAAAAAACGAACGTGTTAACTAACAGCCAATTAATGCATTCAAATGTCCGTATCAGAAATTTCAGGGGACAACGTGTGTATACGTCTTGAAACGTGTTGGAGAAAATGGGTGTTAAATATATTTTTATTGAAATAGATTTTTCTCTTTTAAAATCATCCGTTTTAAAATAATTCACCCAACAAAACGCACAATCTGCTGCCTAATTGAGTCCCCCATAACGTCGGATTAGCCTTTCAACAGGTATAATCCGGGATTAATTGACGCCGTTTACACGGCGCGATAACATCTGAAAAGGGTTAATTGGTTTAATCGGGATCCGCATCTTTGCAATTTATTCAGCGCTTTACGTCGGTGCCATTTTAAACGCGACACAGATGTTGAGATTCTGGAAGATACTCACTCCGAGTCTCGGATAATTTCCAGCTTCCGCTACAATCGGCGGAAAAATTTATGACGACTGTTAAATACATCAGCAACTGTTTACACAAAATGTGATACGCAATAATTATAATTGTAACACAACAGAAAATAAAGAAAAAAATGAAACTAAAATATATATAGGACACTTTTTTCTCATTAATCACTTGGTAAAACATTGTTGATACTGAATTAAACTTGTGAATTAAATTCATTTGCTTTTGTTTTACTTTGTTTGTTTAATTTCAACTAGTTTCGGCTTAATGCCATTATCAAGAATTCTTTCTTATTCTCTTGATAATGGCATTAAGCCGAAACTAGTTGAAATTAAAATAAACATAAGTAAAACAAAACCAAGTGAATTTAATTTACAAGTTTAATTCGAAACTAATACTAATAATTTCAATAAAATGAAACAAGGAAAATTTCTGGTAATGATCAATAAAATTCTATCAATCCCAATACAATTTTGAATACAATTCCAATTATATAAAAAAACACACATTACATGATACACATCGAAATTTTTAATTTAATTATTGTTGTGTGCGTATAATTACAATTTTTTCAGTTTGTAATGTTGTGTAATGGATTGTTGCGACACGGATTAGAAACGCCTTCGCGTACGGACAATGGATAATAAACGGTCGAAATATTTTTTATGGGCCATTTGTTTTGAGTAAACACAATTTGAGTCTCCGTGAAACACTCGCAGGGAATACCAATTAGACCGTCTAATTGTGTGAATGCTGCATGATCATCAGACGACGGTCATCGGGCACGAGTTGCGACATTCACAACGAAAACAACAAAATGGAAAACACAAATCAAAAATTTGGTAATAATTGTGTTCGGATTGGAATGCAGACATGAGTAATAAATTCATTAAACAAGTGATATTATTAATCATTAATAATTGATTATTTTTTTTTAAATTAAATAAAAATGATTTGAAAATAAATAATAAATTTTCACATTTACAAATAGAAAAGAGTATTCATCCACTTTGTCACAGTTATTTAAATATATTAAATAAAAATGATTAGAAAATAATTAATAAATAATTTCCACATTTAGCTCTGTGACTTTTGACTTACGCTACGTGCATTTTTTAACGTACTTACGTAATGTAAGACAAAAGTCACAGAGTTAAATGTGGAAATATACAAACATCTTTATTCAGACAGCAGAATTACAATTCTTTACAAATATTTATATTTACAATACATATTAGTGGGTTAGTAATCTGTCATGGGCTATCGACCAGAGGTCTGTCTGCCAAATGTGGAAATAATTTATTATTTTAAAATTTTATTTAATTTATTTACATAACTGTGAATACTCTTTTCTATTTAAGATTTTTTGAATAATTTTTTTCCTGCTAGTAAAAGTCTGTTTTTTATATGACATTTTTAATTTAGTTAATTTATTGTGTTTAATACAAGCGTTTTGTTTTAGGTTAGGACAAGGTTGTTCTAATGCAATTCTGGCTTATAATTTGTTGGTTTTGTGAAGGGAAATTTGAAGAAAATGCAGCAAATCAATTAAGTAAATTTTGTATAATAATCATTAATTAATTAAGAGTAATAAGGGTCTTTGCGAGTAGTTGTACTCAGAAGGGAATTTTTATTACTAAATTAGCCGGACATTTTCAAACGATTGTCAATGTGACATATAAATCATAACTTGTCAAAATTTAAACACACAAATAAGGAGGCAAGTTTTTGACAAGTTATGATTTATATGTCACGTTAACAATCGTTTGTCAATGTCTTAAAAATTCAGTTATTAAAATCCCTTGCGGCTGACTATAACTATTCGCAAAATATCCTGAATTAGGTTATATTAAAAAAAATCAGGTAGAATGATTCATTGGTTAATTTTTAATAGAAAATTGGAGGAAAATAATAATCATAAATTTAACAAATATAGTTTTTGTCAATTTTGAAGTACATATATCAAAAATTTAAAAAAAGATCAAGTAAATGTTCAAAACAACCAATTTATGAATTTATTAATATATAATCATTATAATTAGAGATGGGCAAAGTCAATTTTTTCGATCTTTTTGTTACTGAAAAATTAAATATATGACAATTTTATTAATGCAGCATATTTCACTACTATCAGTAATTGTTCTCTGTTTATTGAAAAACATCAATTTATAGTGTCTTATTTTCTTTGTTTATTAAAAAAATGCTCATTTAACTCGATTACTAATATTACTCGAATTTACCAAACAGTAACTATAATTAACATGACACAGCTGTTATGTTAGTGTGAAATAACATTTAACGAGTATTTATATTTTATTTTATAAATATTATTTAATATTTTAATTAATTTATATATTTTTTTAATTTAATGACATAAAATTAAAAGATGTTAATTTAATTACATAAAATTAAAAAAATATAAATAAATTAAAAAATTAAATAATATTTATAAAATAAAATATAACATCTCGTTAAATGTTATTTGACAGTAACATAACAGCTTGATTTTATTCAAAATATATAAAGAATGATACGAATTTTCGAACACATATTTAATATTTCAACGCCCTTGTGAAATGTTATGAATTTCTATTTGTTTAATTAGAAAATTTTTCTACTAAAAAATATCTAACGAAACACTCTACTTGAAGATTGTCACACCTTGTATAATTATATAATTATAAAGTATATTTAAATTTTTTCATTGGGTTCTTATATTCTTGTGAATCAATTCACTAATTCTTGGATGTTGGACGCATTCAGCTCGTTGTAAATTTTCAATTTTTATGTAAAGAAAACACTTAACTTATTTTTATACTAAGGTTGATAATATACGGTAATCAATATCAACCTTAGTATAAAAAAAGCTAAGTGTTTTCTTTATATACAAATTGATAATTTACAACGAAGTGAATGCCTCCAAGATCCAAGAATTACTGAAGAATATAAGAATCCGATATATAACCCGTTATAATTAAAACTAGCCATTAAATTAAATTGAAAGTGCTATAAAATAAAGTTAAGTTTTTTCGGCCATTCTGTACAAATTTTAAGGTTTTTGTAATTTAAAAATAAAATATGATCTATTGCTATATATACCTGAAAATTTCGTATACATAACCTAAATATTTCCTAAATGGTTGACATTTGAATGTTAGGTTAGATTTTAACAAATTTCTAATTATTAAAAAAAAAACGTTAGGTTTAGGTACTAAAAACCTTAATGAAAACAAATTATTAAAATAAAAATTCATATAATTAAATATGATATTTAATTTACTTAAATACTGCAACAAATTGAATGCATTTTTTTATTATTTATGAACAGTTCAGTTTAATGAATTTCTCTTTCCCGCACATTTCCTCTTTTTGCCCCAGAAGGATTATAATCTTCCGAAGATTAAGTCTCCTGCGCTCGATGATGATTTCGATCGACCACACACGCGCCCACCGCGGCGATGATTATGCCATTAACCGTAATCTTAGCAGGCTTCTAAAATAATTACCAGGCCTGGCATGCGGCGGTCGCTTAAGTGAGACGGATGGGATTTCGCAAATTGTAAATTGTGAATTCTGAACGGCGGATCGCGGAAATTGCCACTTCTCGGCAAACGGATCCCATTTAAAATCCCGTCGACTAATTGTTCTATTTTAATCATAAACTCCACTAAATATCAGCGAACTCTAGATCGTTTTAAAGAATTTATTGGGTTCACAAAAAGGATAATGCATAAATATTTGTGATATTCATATTAAGCGCTATGAATTTGTATCTTTCATGAAAAGAATCATTATTAGTGAAGAAAAATGGGTCATGATAGTAACATTCAAAAATAATTATGGCTCACGCGTGATGATTCAGCACAAATCGAAAGCTTTATTACATCAGAAGAATACCATACAAGGTGGGGCAGTGCAGACGGACGTTTTTGAAACGTCTAGTACTTTCCCAATCGGGAAGGGGCTTGTATCGTTAAGTTGTAGGGCCTTAGCATTTGTTTATCAGTCAGAACCATGGATATGTAGTTGTTTTCACGTACGCGTATGAAAGCTTCATCTGAAATTAAGGCTTTGTCATAGCAGTTCAACGTGAATTCCGTTGCCACTTCAACAGTCACCGAAGTCGAAGTGTTCCCTCACGAAACACCATTCTTCGTTCTGTGACCGGCAATAAAATTTTCGCTGGTAATAATACATTCGCCGGTAACAGTTTGGTTCAAGCACTTCGAACACAAGTTATTTTGACGAACACAAAGCACCCAGGGGCTCAAAGAACAGCTCAAATCGCAGAGAAGGTTGAAGAGGTTCGACAAGCCGTTCTGCGCAGTCCACGTCGATTTGCTTGAAAGCATTCCGTTGAACTTCGTTTGAGTACTCGGACGTAGGGCGTATTTTACACCTTGTCAAGCACTTCGCACACGAGGTGTTTTCACAAACAAAAAGCACTCAGGGCCTCATCGAACAGCTTGAAACCAAAAAAAATGTTGAACAATTTCGACAAGCCGTTCTGCGCAGTCCACGTCGATCTTCTCGAAAGCATTCCATTGAACTTAGTTTGAGTACTCGGACGTAGGGCGTATTTTATACCTTGACCTGCATTTCTACCTCTACAAATTAGCAGTTGTTCAACAGTTACAGCCAGGGGATTACGAACAACGACTAACCTTCACGCGTGAGATGGAAGCACTCTTTGAACTTATTTCCATCTGAATGGCATGGTAAACAAACAGAACTGCTGCTATTGGGCTCAAGAAAAGTTGAGAGAATTATATAAAAGACCGCTGCACAGTCCGAAAGTTATAGTTTGGTGTGCAGTTTTCAACACAATCTTGACCCTTACTTTGTTGAAGACGCTACGCTGCAACTGTGAACTTAGAACGCTATGTTGTCATGATCAACAACGTCTTCTTGTCTGATTTACGATGAAAACGAATCCCAATCAGACAAGAAGAAAAAAAAGTTATATATGGCTCTCATTGCGAACGCATCAATTCCCCGTTATTTCCCAGGTCGTGCGATTTTCTGGTTTGGAGACATTCATCGGCCACCTAGATCCTCCTATCTGTCGAAATCTTTCATAAAATGAATTATCACTGATGATAAAAAATGAGTATAATATCATCAGCGTCATGATTCAGCACAAATCGGAATTTCTATTGTACCAGAAAAATATTTTATTATCATTCAGCTATGAGCTGTATCTAAGGAACTGGGCGATCAATTCAGACGTTTACTGCCAACACTGATTTACTAAAAAGAGGCACAAAAAACGCAAGTTTAAATTGCTTATCAGAAAAAACATGCCTTTTTGCATCACTCACACCTGAGTATAGTTTTAACCCAATCACCTTTGTTTTATTTGTAAATTCAAATTTAGGGGACAATCACACCATTCATACAACGACCAGCCCACTTCTGGAATCGAACCAGAGACCTCTAGCTGATTAGCCTGACGATTAACCTACGCGCCACTGAGGTGGACAAAACATGTTTTTTGCAAAAAAAGGCTATTTTTTGAGCTGCAGCTGCTTACCAGAGTCTACGGAATTTATGTAGTAAGTCACAATAACCCTTTTGTAGTTAAACGAAACATTTAATTAAATCCACTTGTTCGCCTAACCATTTTCGTCATTCGAAACGGTTCTCAACTAGTTATATATTGATCTACACGTTATCTCCACATCTACGTTTATAGGAATGAGCAATTTTAAAGCAAATTCTTCTTCTCAATTAAAAAATTTCACCTAAATTAATAGGCAAAACATAAAGCACTTTTAAAGCAATTTCTTCTTCTTATATTGTGATATATTGATCTACAGATTGCCTCCACATTTACGTTTATAGGAATGAGCATTTCGGTAAAAATCTAGAATCCTCCCTACACCATTTTTCTTATTATTACGGAAAAATATAAATGTTTTTATGATGAACGATAGTCGTAGGAATTGATTTTTACCGTTTTTTTTTTTGCACTTACATTTTCCATATTTCCTTTAGAATAAAAAGCATTCATTTGTTGTTTTCCACACCTATTTACACTAATGTTACACATTATCACGCTTTTATTGTATTAAAACAGCATTTAATAAGGAAATTAGTGAATTTATTTTTCACAAAACTACGTTATCCGTGGGTCATTCATTGAGTGAACGTTCGATTAACTTGCGTTTTGTGTTTTTATCTCTACATTAGTTCTTAACACAGAAGATAGATGGCCAACTAACCCTTTTTAATATTCGCTTTCTATCTTAAGAACCTTTCATTCGCTTAATCTAGATCGCCTTTTTTTATGGAATAACAAGTTTTAATTACGCTTTCAATCTTGTGAACCTTTTATTTACCTAACCTAGATCGCCTGTTTTTATGAAATAACCCTTTTTAATTTACGGTTTCTATCTTGAGTACCTTTCATTCACCGAATCTAGATGGCCTATTTATGGAATAAATAAAATTACAATTTAAATAATGGATTTGTACGTCCAAAATGAGCAATAATTTATTACTATCGCCATCTCGTGGTTATAATTAGTATTATACTTGCTGTCGTAACTGTATGTTCAGGCTTTAAAGCGTCGATATTTCATATTAAACTTTAGGCTGGAGTGTAGGAAGGATTCTAGGGTTTAGCCAGCACTTCTAAAGTAAATTCTTCTTTTCAGTTCAAAACGTTCATCTAAATTTACAGGCAAAATATAAAGCCATTCTAAAGCAAATTCTTCTTATATTGTAATATATTGATCTACACATTATGTCATCATTTACGTTTATAAGAATGAGCACTTCCAAAGCAAATTCTTTTTCTTTTTCTCAATTCAAAAATGTCACCTAAATCAACAGGCAAAACATAAAGCACTTCTAAAACAAATTCGTCTTCTTGATTCATATTTTTTACCTAAATTAAGAGTCAAAATATAAAGCTCTTTAGTTTTGTAAACTTTTTATAAATAATTAAGAAACATTACTCACCTGGCAACGCTTGTTGCGTCTGCATTTTGTTCCTCCTCGTCTCTTCGACTTTTGTTCTCGTGCCCAAGTTATCCCACTTGTACTGAGTCAAGGAAGATGTAGAGGATGCCGTCGCCTCTTCAGCCTGCATGTCGAAATCGTCCTCCTCTTCATCGTCATCATTATCGTCGTCGTCATATTCGTTATCATCCTGTAACAACAAAAAATATGTCTTGCTTACAAAAACATAATAAAATAATCTCACGGGTGTAATTTGGGAATGGAATTAGCATAAACACGAAAGACGTGGAAAATGAGAGGAAACGGAACGTTTTTCTTTTGACTGATGTGAGTGCAGAGAATTACTGATTATTTGGATAAATTGAAACCTTGACGAATCGCTCATTATTGATATTTAATTTTAATTCTGCTGAATATGTTTTATACATAACGCGAATTATTTTATGCTTTAATTGTGATTAAATTAAAATTCCGTTTGTTGAAGTTGGGTTTGATAATTATGCTTCTTTTGATTCATATAGTATTCTAACTCAAACCCACATTTAAAAATTAATAAAATAATATAATTGGGGGCAGAACAACCTCACATCACCATCAATTCAAAACAGGAGAGAAAGACCTCCACTCGATAGCCCAGGACAGACAAACCTTTATTTTAATGTATATACTCAATGCTTGTAAAAATGTAATTGTCTGAATAAAGATAGTTGTATATTTACAGGGTGTTTCAAAAGTAAACGATAAAATCTATAAAATCGTAAATAAATATATTTTAGAAAAATGCTCTGACACGTCGATTTTTATTTTTAAAATGCTATCCTGATATACATTTTTCAGCCCCCATCCCTTCGCCCCTAAGAGGTGGCAATCCCAACTTTAAAAATTCAAATAGTAAAGCACCCCCTGCGATACCTCAAATTATAGATTTTTTTATTCTGAATTCAACGAAATAAAAATTAAACAAGGTAGACGATGGAGAATTTATGTTTCGTTCGTTAAACGAAGACGAACTTGTCTTGATTATGGGAGCAGGAAACAAAATTCATTTAAGGGCATACCACTCGCTAGAAAAGAAGAGAAAATAGTGCTTTACGGCACACGCCGTTGTTACGACTAATAATAATACTGTTGTATTGAAATTTCAGTATGAGAAAGTTAAAGGATGAATCAATGATCGTATTAGTTTGGTTTTGAAAAAAAAAAAGTCATATATTATTTATAAAAATGCATTAAATATGCTCAATATTTATACAAATTTGATCGTCAATCTAACCAATTTAAACATTTTTATATTTAATTTTGAAGTAATAGGGTCCTAGAATCGACTTTTGTGAACAATAAAGGGTTTGCATTATACAAATAAATTCATTAGTTTGCCCACAATGAGCGAATAATTATCGGACTATTTTACATTTTCTTGCGAGAAATAAGCGAAGACCAATTTGTCTATTTCTCTTTCGCCGCGAATTCACGTGCGTAGCATCGTCGTGCATCGTAAGACGACGTAAAGACTATTCACACATAAAATTAGAAACGTGGTTTGCCGAGAAAAAGTGGTAGGCCCTTAAATAGAAAAATATATATGCTGTGTTATGAATTATGAAGATATCAAAATGTATAGATTTTGTTCTTCTATATCATTATAAATTCAATACAGGATCGATCGATAGCGTATACACTTATACCTATTATATAGTCTGAATAAAAATGTGTTAAATATAATAAGTTACAGCTGTATTTGTGAATAATTATGCTTTCAAATAGTTTATAAAAAAATATTAGTATCTTAAAAATGTATGCCGGAAGTTACAAATTTTACTGGCAACGATTTTAGTTACTTTAAACATCTACCAACAATGTGAACAATTAATTTTAATCGAAAAAGCATTCAATCCTTAAAAGTATATCCATTTTTTTTTAGAATTTCTAAAATTAAAAAAAAATGAAGTGAAAACACATTTTGTAAAAGATATGTTTGTATGAAAAAAATGTGATTTTAGGCCAAATATAGAGTGATCAACAATGATTGCAGATTGATAGGTAGGCAACTAAATACGCATGTTGATACAACTGATCACATGAAAAGAAAATCTCCTAGATTGCTATTGACGTAGCTAACATTTTTCCCCAAAATAAATTAAATATTTAATCATAATTATATACTTAATTTTAACACGTTAAAGCTGCTTCGCACTTATCTCTTTTACAATTACTGCTTTAAGTTAGTTTCTTTGATTCTTAAGAACATAATATTAAAATACGACGCGTGGCGTTGCTAATATCACTTTTCCCTTGACATGAACTTGGAGCGATAAAACTCCCCAGTATTAAACCTTTTTACCGTGGTATACCTGTTTGTTTTAAAGTCGCCTTGAACTACCCCTTGGCGTGAAGAGTACCCTATGTTAATCCTCTAGATTTAGTTATAAATTATAAATTTTTCGTTAGTGGCTGATTGGAGAAAATCCTATGCCAAAAAAAAAACTCCCCAGATTTTTCGGCGGGAAATTTAACTTGTCTGCAATCATTATTGACCACACTGTATTTTCTATTAAATAATAAAAAATAAAACAGGAAAAGAGTTATAATGATTTTGGAAATATATAGAAATATATTTTTTTTCAGACAATTAAATAAAGGTTTGTCTGTGCTGGGCTATCGAGTGGAGGTCTTTCTGTCCTATCTTGAATTGATGGTGATGTGTTTTAGAAATATTATAATTATTTCTCCGGTAGCCTTTTTTGGGCGCTATTTTATGAATTTTTATTGAATTTACTATACATTTAAATAAAAATACAGAGAAAACATAAATAAAAAAGGAGTAAAAATAAAAAATCAGTGAAACAAACCAAGTGTTTTAATCAGTCTATTATATAAAAAAGATTGTAAATGTAAAAATGATTTAAAAAATAAAATTGCGTAACTTTCTTTATCCTTCTTTTTAATAATATCAGTTAATAAAAAAATACGAAGAAAAAACTATTCGGAATCAATTAGAACAAGCAATTTCTATTAAACTAATTAATCTTCGTGAACCGTCTCTCGTTCTTTCATTCTTTCTCTCATTTTTTTCTTTCTGTTGGGCGCGCGTTACATTTTGTCGAATTGATTGATCGATCCTGGACATAGTACTTTACACAAAACGCATGTCGTCCGTGTTGGATCCCGAAAATAGTTTCTCTGCCCCGAGGAAGACAAGACAAGAACTGTGCTGGATATGACTCGCCTAAATTAAATTCGATCCCGACATTTGGGTCACTAGGAGGCGAGATCCGCATGGGCCTCGAAGAACGAACGCACCGGGAAAACCGTTAAATTATTAATAACTCGAGACAAATTAATGTCTCAGAGATTATAATATAACAGAACAGAGGACTTTAATTGAAATATTAGATTATTTTAATATGAATAATATTTAATTTGTAAATAACCATAGAAATTTATATAAAATAAATTTTAAATTCTAATGAAAATGGGCTGATAACCCGCAACTAGTCGAAATTTTAAAATAATTCAATTTGATTTGTGTTTTATTATTGGTTGATTTTTAATAATCTATTCATATTTATTTATTTTATATAATATGAGTATTTGTTGATGAAGATATAAGTTTTAAGTTGAATAAAATGACAAAAATAGTGTTTTCATTAATTGAATATGTAATGATATAATCAGTGCTCTTTCGTACGTGAAATATTAAGATTAACATATACGTTTTTTTTATTTTTTTAGCTTCACAAACTAAGTATATTTAATTAATTATAAAACTCGCTTAAACTGTGACAATCGGGGCTATTCTGTAAGGGAAATGTTATGTTTAAAGTTTACGTTATTTTTATTATCACAGTCTAAGCAACTTTTATAATAGACTTCATAGAATGTGAATTTAATTAACAGTACACGTTAAATCTAACATTTTCGGTAGGGAATAACCCCGAATAAGAATGACGAGTAAGTTAGACGTTACATTTCACGTACGCAGTAGGCCTCTATTTTGTAAACGATTCATATTGTTAAATTAATCCTACAACATTTTATATTTAATTTTTATTTATTAATTAAAAAACCTTATTTTTTTTAATTAAACTCACTTTCGTCTGGAGTCAAATTAAACGATTCATATTGTTAAATTAATCCTATTAAACGATTCATATTGTTAAATTAATCCTACAACCTTTTATATTTATTTTTTATTTATTAATTTAAAAAAATCTTAAAATGTTTTTTTTAATTAAACTCACTTTCAAAATATAAATTTGTCTTTTATTTGAGAAAATTGTTTCGGCGACTTCTGGCGAAGAATCATAATGATTGTAATTCTTTGCGAATTCTTCAGGCGAAGAATCATAATGATTATCACTACTCTTCGCCTGAAGAAGTCGCAAAAGCGTGCCAAACAATTGTCGCGAATAAAGGACAATTTTATATTTTGAATGTGTTTGATTAAAAAAAATACATTAACATGTTAATAAATAAAAACTTTTAAAAATTAACAGTTTCAACAATTAAGTTATTTATTTTTTTATGTTTTTCTAATTGGAATTAAATGTGATGATTCAAATGATTTATAATCCGGACAATTCAAATGACCATTAGAATCGTCAGATTTAATTCCAATTATAAAATTATTATTATTTTTTTAATAATTTTAAATAAATATAAAGAGAACTGTCGGAAACCAAATTGATGGCGCAGTAGATGGATTAGCGTTTATTATTTATTAGTATACCCGGGAAAAATATTATTAAATCAATATAATTTTACAGTTTCTATTTCTACCTACTTGATTAACCAATAATTCAACAAAAGTTGTTCTTTCCGAGAGTAACTACTTCTAAAATTAGTTTCCCTCGTCGTCCTAAAATTTGATTTAAAGTCGACGCGAGCGGTATTTATCGCGGTAGTAAACCGAAAGTCTGGGCCTACCAAAGAGAACATCAAACGTGTACACAGCATTCCCGTCTTTCCCGCAGGATTCTTGCGCGAGCACGTGTGCGTGCGCGTAAACACGTTTCCATTAACTTTGACGTCCCTTCGACGTTTCGAATGCGGAAATCGCAAATTCGAGAGGACTGCGTTGACGCTTACTGTCTTCGCGAAGGCATCAGCCATCAATGCCGGAAATAGTTAAAAAGTTGCACGAATATAGTATGATGCGAGGGAAAAAAGAAATTTGTCTAAAAATAAAATTAGAGGTATGTTGTGTGTTGGGTATTATAAATATCAACAGAAAGTAAAATTTATTTAAGGCATAAATCGTTAGATATTTTGAAAATATTTCACCAAGTGATTAGTGAGAAAATTATTTAACAAATGTAAATAAAAAACAAATATTATGTTTTAATAATTATACATCAATTTAAATTCTTTAATGAATAATAAAATCAGACTTTTACATAAATCAATAAAAAACTAAACATATACAAACTAACTACTAAAACTAAAACCATGCTAACAATATTGTTTTATGTTATAAATGAAACAAAAAATGTATTAGGAAAGAAAACGTAAACGTAGTACAAAATGAAAAACAACATTAACACATCGACTGCGGCACATGATTAATAAAAGATAACAAGATTTTGTGCTGGAGTCAATGAGTTAAGGAACACAAATTATTGTTAAATTTAGATGTGCCTGTAATTCAATAGCTGTACCACAGTATACATACATATACTGTGGCTGTACGTTCTGAAAGTCATCCATCATACAAGAACATTTTATAATAATCTAAAGCTACTTTCCCCACATAAAACACAAGGGGAAATGTTTTATCTTCAAATTTCACGAATGTAAAACAGTAAAGCTTTAAATTAAAGAATAAATGAAACCAACAACTAAATTTTCGAAAGAAAAACGTGCACTTTTAGGATTCATTCAGTTTTTTTTCTTTTGTTTCTTCCGAAGTAGAAGAAGGAAAAGACTAAAAAGCGTCGACGTTTTTGTAGGTTTATAAAAAGAAACACACACTTTTCGGAGCTTCCAGCTCATTTAGTCTTAAAAAACCGTCCAATTAATGATAAATAATGTCAGAGACAGCGTTTTCTAGTTTGTAGCGAGAAATTTAAACAAACAAAAAGAAACTAAATAAATATATATTAGTATATGAAAAAAATAAAAAAAACGCATGTTCATGTATGAAAATATTGTAATTATTCCTGACAAAATAATTTAATTTTCAATAATCTTGATCTCTCGAAACGAAAATTACTAAAACCTGAATTATTTTTATACTTTGTATTATAAAGGGTGTTAAATTATGAGTGACCCCATCTGAATTATTTTAAACATCTAGTTGTAATGATTATAAATATCAAATGTACAGCCATATCTCAAGCTTTGTTAGATATGGAGTGTTGGCTCAAAGAATATTCTATGTGGTGAAGGTTTTAAGAATTGATTCAAATATTTAAAACACAGCGACAGTTCTGGCAAGAATTTAAAATGGCTCCTTCTCGTAAGATGGTTCACAATCTATCACCATAGGGGATCAGTTGGGTGAAACCTGTTAAAAAAGTAAAGCGAGCAAGAACAGAAGAGAATATTTTACAAGTTAGAATTTCAATTGCAGAACATTCGAATGAATCATTACGTCGCTTATCCCAACAAGTAAGAATTTCCCACGAGTCCGTAAGAATATTGTTCTTAAAGAAAGATTTGCACTTTCGTCCCTATAAGTGGCAAAAGGCTCAAAAACTTTTTCTGAATGACAAAAATACTCGTTTACAATTTATTCGCTAGATTTTATAAATAGAATCAGTTTTCCTCAACAACATTATTATGAGCGACGAAGCATATTTTCAACGTCATAGCAAAAGAAATAAGCAGAAGCAGAGCTGCATTCTGAAAAAGTTACTGTTTGGTGCGATATTTACTTAGCTGGAATCTTGGGCCTATATTTTTTCGAAGATGAATTGGGAAATGCAGTAGTTGTTAACAGTGCACAATATATGGCAATGTTGCAATTTTTCATGGATGCTATTGGTTGATTCCAGTTACCATTAGATGTTACGTGGTTTCAACAAGACGGTGCAAGGCTTCAATGTATGAAATTTATCTATTATTCATTAATCTTGCGAGATATGTTTTCGGATCGTCTGCTATATCAGCGTGGGGATCAGTCTGATTTCTCGCCTCCAGATTACTTTTTGTGAGGCTATGTAAAATCAAAAGTGTACTAGAACCACATCAAACTCGGGAGGTCTTAAAAAATAACATAAGACAAGCTATTGCTGAGATTTCGGTTGAAATGTGTGAGCGTGTAATGGGATCAATGGTCGCGTTCAGGGAACTGTAGCGCTGCAGCGCTTTACGAAAGCGGTGCCGCTGAACGGTACCGCTTTATGTGTGGCGCTGCAGCGCTTTGTCAAGCGGTACAGCATATATTTTTTCCGCTTGATCGCTTTTCAAGCCGCGCATCTGTAAACAAAACCGCCATATTTTCGTGAGCGTCCTTAACCTCGAAAATGTGTTCAGCGCTTTGCGCTGCAGCGCTACATGTCTAAAATTTCCCTGAACGCGCCCAATGTTGCACCGCGCACTATATATGCATCGATAGAAACAGTCGATGTAATTTTTAAGTTATGAAGTTCAAAATAATTAATAATAAAACTTAAAATAAAATTTAATAAAAAAAAAAAAACAATTTCGTTGCATATTTGTAGTGCCTATAAATGGTTCACTTATAATTTGACACCCAATATTTATGATATGACAAATGCGAAGTAGAATTATTTATGCGTCTCTTAATGTATCGAAGACATTCATAAATAAACATACATGAAATAACTGTAGGGAAAAAATATTTAGAATCAATTATTTTGATTTTGCATTTAATAAGATATAAATAATTATTTTCAACGCCTGTATTTCGTTCAAATGAATATTTTCGTTAATTACAAAATGCAAATGCGTTTTCTTTGTTCCGAATCCACCGACACCCCGTTGACATTTTGCGACGGGCAAAACCGCACTTGCAGTGTGTCGACGCTAATTAACGCCAGCACTCTTGCATGTCCTGCATTTATTGATGCAATCACCCGATTAATTGCACTAATTGGCGGCTAATTATTGATATCCCGTTTTATTTTTATTAGAACGTGATTTGTCAATACCGTAACAATTATTGTGATTAATAAACGCAAAATGAATAACGATAAAAAAGGTGCGAAAAAAGAGAAATTATAATTTTAATTTTGCAACGTAAATTCTAAAATCTTAGAAAAATAATTTGACGTTTTTAAATTAAGAATATCTTTTTTAATATTGATTTTTTTTAATTTGGAATATGTATAGTTGTATATTATAAAATTATTATTTATTTTTTATTTATTCATTTATTGACGGAATCTCCTTTTACAAAATCTACAAAAATTAATTACCCATATAAATGCAACAAAATTTATAATTTATTTATTTAAATTACTGATCACTGGGGCTTCTACTTCGTTATACATTGTGTAAGATTATAATAAAACACTTTTTTAACTTTGTTTGTATAACAGAATTATATATTTCAGGGATGTATACCGTTGGGATTGAAATAAACAGATTGTTTGAAATAATTTAAAAATATGTATGTATTTGTAGATATGGAATAAATAATATATGTACGAAAAAAAAAAATATTTAGTGACTATAGTTCACAGATTCATAAGATCTAATTACAGGATAAACTAGAAAAATACAATGATAGCGCATATAATATAGACACAATACGTACGTAATATGTATATAATAAATTAATAGAACAACTAAAAAGTTACAAGCAACGATAGATTGTATAACGGATAAATAAACATAACATACAGAACGGCTAAAATATAAAACGAAAATGAATGTATGAATGAATATAATATAAACATGGAATTGAAAACATATTTTTTTCTCCTATCCTGGAAGATATTCTCATTTTGTTTATTGTCCCAATCAGGTTGATTGTTTACATTTTTTTTCTCTCTTTACCTGAACCACTTCGGTTCCCTTAATAATTGAAAATTTAATAATAAATAATAAAATTCCACATTAGATTGATTAGATAAACATGAGACTGGTTAAAACTTAAAATTTTAATAAAAAAAGAAAACAAAAAATATTCAATCTAATGTGGAATGTTATTATTTATTATTATATTTTCAATTATTAAGGGAAGTCCGAAGTGGTTCAGGTAAAGAGAGAAAAAATATAAACAATCAACGTGATTGGGACAATAAACAAAATGAGAATATCTTCCAGGATAGGAGTAAAAATATGTTTTCAATTATGTCAGTTAAATCATACCTTTTAGATATATTTGCAAGATCTTCCGAAATAAGTAGACAATCAGAAAGCGACCATAAAGTAAATCTTCACATCATCAGCAAACATCAAATGTGAGCACTTCAGTGCATTAATAAGATCGTTAATAAACAAAAAAAAAAACAGAAGTGGCCCCAGCTGAGAACCCTAAAGGACATCGGAAATTACATTGAAGTGATTTGATAAATTAGATTTAATAGTAACTCTTTGCGATCTGGATACGAGATAAGATTTAATCTATGTTAGCAACGGGTCTTAAATACCATATGATTTCAGTGAATTTTTCCTTTATCTACAATTTTATTGATTTGTATTAAAAAAAAATGTATAAAGATTCTATACTTCATACAGAGAGGATTTTATTTAATTGAATTTAATTAGACACGCTTCTTAAATAAAAAATGATACATTGACATAAAAACATACCTGAATTAAATTGCTGCGAAGAAGAAAATTTCAAAAAAATTGGCGGGATCAATAAAAGCGGGAATGACAAGCTTCAGAAAACTCATCTCAATGAATTTTAAATATTTGTTCAAATAATCTCTAATAAATCGCATATTTCTCATTTTTACTGTTAATAACATTTATTGATTGCTTGAATTGCCACTGAAATTTATTCAACTTCATACCTTTTTAAAATCAATTAATTCCAAATATAATTCAAGCAATCAATAAATGTGATTAACAGTAAAAATGAGAAATATGCGATTTATTTGAGATTACTTGAACAAATATTTTGAAATTAATTGAGATGGGTTTTTCTGTATATCACTGAGATATAATTTAAATTAATTAAATATAAGTGGTAGTGATGGTATTCAAACCCATGTCCCCCAGGTTTCTAGACGAGTGTCTTACCAACTACACACAGAGACATGTGATGACAAATCTCCATTCAGTGCTTCAAGTTAACTTATATTAAATTTATACACACATTCGTGATGGGCTCGAGGACGATACACAACGCTAACTTGTTCCCATTTGAAGTCGATTAATGGAATGGAAATTAATTAATTAATTTAAATTATATTTATATCAATGAAATGAAAGAATTTTCAGTGCACAATACTGAGGTATAATTTAAATTATATAATTAAAAGAAATATTTCCGATGAGATATAGATATAAGTACAAATTAAAAGGGAATATCAATTTAATTATATATAGGGCTATGTTCAATACAATTTATTTATCATAGTATATATTATTACAAATATATCTGGCTAATCAATAAAATAGTAGAGAAATGAACAATTACAACATTCTGAATAAAATCTTCACTTAACCCGTGGTGAAACATGTTTAATTAATTATGAAAGGAAATTAAAACACTTGTTTTTTTATGTTTTCGCAGATTTTATATTTTTCGATAAAAAAAACAAGTGTTTCAATTTCCTTGAATTATTAACAATTACAACATTTTATAATAATTTTACATGCTGTTTATTAAACAAATCTATTGATTTATTCCTTTTAAAACATTATTAATGGAAAGCCTTACCGTTACAACGAATCGACGTGGGATTTTTTTAAGTGATCGCAATCCAATCTCGTTTTCACTAATAAAGAGAAACATTTTATTGAAAAATAACATGTCGAAATACGCCTCGTTACCAAAACTGCGCCAATGTGTGTGTGTGTGTAGCGGTGTGCGTGAGAGTGCATTTCGAAATTAGAAATTTCATAATTCATTGATTTATGATTTGTCGTACGCAAAGATGTAATTACTCATAATTCGTTTGCGGCAAGAAGAAGAAAAATACATTAAATCCATGGGAAAATATAGGTCTGAATTATATACGTATCTTTTTCTCAATATTTACATTTTAAAATAAGTTATTTTGTTGCAATAAGTGATTGGTGAATAAAATCCAATATTCATATAAATATTATATATATATAGTAGGAGTTATTCAGTACAAGAAATGATAAATTTAAATAATTTATTCTGTGCGAAGAAATTTTAAATTTAATGTAAACGTTCTTTTCAATCTCAAAATCTAAGAATGCAATTTAATTAGAAAACTTGTTTAGATTTTGACGTGTACTTTAAATTTAACTTTTCACCTATAAAACAGCCTCAATTAATTTTTTTATTTAACAACCCAAGAGGTTAAATCAAGGGTTACATAAATTACAAAATACAAAATTACACAATACAAGAACAAAAATTTAAAAATAATACATCACCAAAACTTCATTATAAATCAAATAATTTAATGATATGATTTATATTTTTAAGTGTAAGTATTTATTTTCACGATCTAAGTATAAATATCTATAAATATTTAAAAACTCACTTAGTTTGTGAAGATAAAGAATAATGTTTACACTAAATTTTTAAAGCACAAAATGGCTCTAATTATTTCAAAAGTACGTTGGAATGAATATTTTTAATATATGTGAAGTTAGCTATATTTTTAGCAATAACCCGGCGAATCCACCATGAACATGCTTTCCATTATATTTATACAATAAAATCGATATTATGAATTAGAACTTATAATAAAAGTGATTTATAATTTTCAATTTCAATAAACCACTATTTATTGCCAAAATCGTTATTATCTAATTAGTTTTTATCAAATCTAATTAATGGTTTTTATTTCCAAAATCGTTATTGCTGTCTAATTAATGGTTGATACTTTTTTCATCTGTATATTATGACTAGAGGATCAGTGATTAATTTAAATCGATCTGCAGATTTAATTGAACGTGAAAAGTCAATTGTTGGCAATAATAGTGCTTTCACAGTCAATTTATTGAAAAAAATAATGACATTAAATGCAATTTCAGCGAAAAGTGACATAAAGTGAATTTAAAGTCATAATTAGGCACTACTAGTTACCACTACTAGTTATTTTATTGCAGAAAATAATGACTTTTAATGCAATTTCAGCAAAGTGACATAAAATGAAATTAAGTCATAATTAAGTAATACTTGTTATCACTAGTAATTGCCTAATTATGACTTTAAAATCACTTTTCGCTGAAATTGCATTTAAAGACTAATTTTTGCATTAAATTGACTGTCGAGTCACTATTATTGCCAAAAATGGAGTTTAATGTTACCATACTAATATTTTTTGAAAGAGGAATTACTTTTATTTCAATGCAGTACAGTCACTTCTAAGCGAATTTAAACGAAAATAGTGACATAAAGTGAGTTTAAAGTCAATTTCTGGCGAAATTAGTGACAAAGTGACTTAAAAGTCATAATTAGGCAATAAAAGTGACATACAATGATTTCTTGAAAGGATATTAATAGGCGAATTGAAATATAATGTTACTTTAAAGTCACAATTATAAAAACTTGGTCATGTAGGGACGTTATAGTAATAATTAGGCAATAATGGATGTCACATCCAATTACTTTAAAGTCAATTTCTAGAGAAATTAATGATGTATAATGACTTTAAAGTGATATTAAAATCATAATTAGGGAATAAAATAGATGTAATGTTACTTGGAAGGATATTTATATTAAAAAGAATGACTCAAAGTGACGTTAAAGTCATACTTAGACAATAAAAATTACCTAAATGACTTGAGAGTGTATTTACAGTAAAAATAGTGACGTAAAGTCATACTTAGGCAATAATACTGACATACAGTTACTTAAAGTCAATTTATAGTAAAAATGGTGGTGTAAAATTTATTTAAAGCTAATTTCTTTAAAAATTAGTGACCAAGTGACTTCAAAGTCATTATTAAACAATAAAAGTGACGTACAATGTCTTGAAAGGGTACTTATAGCAAAAATACTGATGTAAAGTTCTTTTAAAGTCACAATTTGGCAATAATGTTAACATATTGGTACTTTGAAGTCAATTTACAGCGAAAATATGGACGTATAGTGACTTTAAAATCACTATTAGGCAATAAAAGTGACGTACAATGAGTCAATACTATAAAAGCAAAAATAATGACGTGAAGTTACTTTAATATATGACTATTATGTTACAACTAAGGAAAAATATTTTAGTACTGTGAGGTTCAAGTCATATTTAAATAATATAATTGACATATTATTAATTTAAAGTCATTTACTGGAAAAATTAGTGACGTGCAATGAATCTAAAGTCAATTTACAGTTAAAAATAGTGGCTTAAAATGACTTTAAAATCATAAATTGGCAATAATGGTGATATATAATAGAGATGGGCAAAGTCGATCTTTTTTATTACTGTAAAATGAATTATAGATAATTTTCTTAATGTTATTTATAATATTAATATTGGGAAGTGTCACCTACTTATTACTAAACTCTAATTTATTATTAATTATTAACTTTAGCTACTTAAAATTGGTTATTCAGAAATACTCGATTACTAAATTTACTCGATTTTGCCCAACACTAATATATAATGACCGTAAAGACAATTTCGGGAGAAATTAGTAACGCACAATGATTCTAATGTGATGTGCAATGATTCTAATGTCAATTTACAGTTAAAAAATAGTAGCTTAAAGTGACTGCAAAATCATAATTAAGCAATAATAGGAATGTATAATAAATAGAAAAGAGTATTCATTCATTTAAATATATTAAATAAAAATGATTTGAAAATAATTAATAAATTATTTCCACATTTAGCTCTGGAATGTATAATGATTGTAAAAATAATTTCAGGAGCAATTAGTCACGCACAATGACTCTAAAGTCATAATTAGTAAACAATAATATCATGAAATTACTTTAAAATCAATTACTGGCGAAAGTATTGATGTGCAATGACGTTAAAGTAATTTTCGTGGTTTACAATATATCTGTATTTATAACACTTTCCAGGTTAAGCACTGCAAAAAAACGAAATCATATAAATTAATGAAAAATACATGGTTTGGGTATTAAATTGGTAAACTTTTTTTATATTCAATATCAATCATTTGACGTGGATGCAAGATTTTATTAAAAATGAACAGCCACCCGATTGGAAGCATCATTGAATTGTTTCCCAGCATGAATGTGTTAAAAATATGCATAATCATTCTCAGGGAGATATGACCTAAGGTCGAAACTAGTCGGAGTAAAAATAAAAAATCAGTGAAACAAACCAAGTGTTTTAATCAAAGTTTATTAATTAAATATGTTTCACCACGGGTTAAGCGAGAAATTAATTCAAAATTCAGTAAAAATGTTTCCTGAATCAACACGAGTAACTTTGATGGAGATTGCGATAACCTAAACTAAGAAATAGTTTTTTGAACGCAAAACCTTAAAAAAAAAAATGCTGAAATGTTGCTGCTTACAAGCATTTTAGATGAAGATGATTTAATGAAATAGAACACTTACAAAATTACATCAATGTATATGCATATCTAGTCAAGAAAACTTTACAGTGCTTTTCTTCAATGGATTTGCATATCTAGTCAAGAAAAGATTATTTGATGAAACGCTGGTGTGGAATTTTTTTTAAAACGGCCAAAAGAATTATAAGGAGTGATTATAGGATCAGTAAAGTTACTCTTCACACTAAAATTCACAACTTTTGTGACCCTGTTCAGAATTCTTGAAAAATATTCGTTTATACATTTTCGACCAGAACTTGCAAATCGTGTAAATTTTCAACATAACTCGAGTTGATGCGATTTCTTTTTTGCAGACAGTTATGTTGAAAATATGCACCATTTGTGAGTTCCAGTCGAAAATGTGAAAAATAATTTTTTTAGGAATAGGAAAGGTTGTGAATTTTGGATGACATTTTGAAATCCCTATTTACTAGACTGCCATATCTAGTAAATTAATATGAATATCTAAACCAAAACTCGGAAAAAAATCATGATTGATATATAAAAGAAAATATCAAACATAGTGTTTTGTTAGTTTGGGTTAGCACGTTCAGAAATTAAAGCTTGAGTTTAGTTTACATTTTATGTGTTATATTTGTTATGTTCTTTCTCCATGATGTTTTAAAATATTGCGGAATTATAATAGTTGAACGCGCTCGTGGAATTTCATTTAACTCCCCGATGTTTTTATCCGCAGCGCGCATATACCGAGGAGAAGAAGACGAAAAAAGAGAACACCTAAATCGATGCAAAGTTATGTAAATTGTTGTTTGTAGAAGCGGCGTTAATACGGATTCCATTCGGCCACTTCCCGCATAATAGGTGCATTTAAATTGACCCCCTTGGGTGATTACACTCTCCCGTGGCCGGGACTAAATTGCCACCTTAATTAGACACGTTTCGTAAATAAAAATTGATACATCGACATAAAAACACACCTGGATTAAATTGCTGAGGAGAAGGAAATTTTAACAAATTTCGTGGGATTGAATTGAAACGCTCTTGGAATACTAATATAATATCCATTATTTTTATTATTTTAATTAATATGTCGCGCTTGTGTAGTTGACGAAAGTTGTTAGCGTTGAGCAATGGGAAAATGATGGCGCGCGGTAATTAGCTGAATGTCCGCCATCTGCGAGCAAAAGGGAAGTCGGCAAAACGACGAAGGATCACCGCTAAATAAAGCGATCCGTCAGAGTTGCCAAAGCGACGGCTTGATTTATTACGTTGGAATAAGCGGGAAAACACGCGCCAGCAGCCACCGGGCTTCTTGCGATGCGGGAAAAACTGGGAAAGTGGAAATTGTTGTGGTGGTGATTTTTTTTGTACTCGATTAAAATTTACATAAAGGAAGAAACGCAATTTGTAAAAGCGTTGTAGTAAAAAGAAAATATTTTGAAATATTTAATTTATATGGAACCTAGAAAAATTGGTTCATGAATACCGAAGAAAATTAATTGTGTTTTCTTCAAACATCTATTCAATTGATATACATGATTATTTAAATAGATATTCGTTGTTATTTTGTACAGGAAATGTTAAGTTTAACTTGGGCGTTTTATATTCTATGAATATATTTCTATTACACCCTTCTGTTACAATTCATCACTCATTTACATGACCGTTCAGCTTGCTAGCAAAGTTCTTATTTGCAAATCACAATAAATTCATGACAGGGCAGAATAGATGGTCGATAGCCCATGACAGACTACTAACCCATTAATATGTATTGTAAATATAAATATTTGTGAAGAATTGTAATTCTGCTGTCTGAATATAGATGTTTTTTTATATCTATTACAAAAGCTGCTTAGACTGTGATGATAAAAATTAACGTACCAGTTAAACTCAAAATTTCTCTTACAGAATAGCACCTATTATCCTAACTAAACGGGAAAGTGCTTTACACATTAGTTAGAATAAACATGTTTTCTACAATAAATTTTCAAATATAATTTTTAATTATTTTAAATTCTGTTAAATATTACTATATTACTAAAATATTACTATATTTTATCCTTATATGTTCCTTTCTACTTCTCAGTGTGAGGTGAAATATTACTATAACACATATAATTAAACAAAACACAATTTCTTGTTCTTTATATTAAAATTAAATGTATAATTACAAGCATGCTGAAAATTTATTGCATAGATAACATCCGGAGCTTCATTTAAGAATTTTAAAACGTCATCTTTCGAAAAAAAAAAAAAACGTGTAGCTTTTTGGGTTTACTATATGCTACGAGCTTAAAATTTTTGTTTATATCTAAATTGTTTTATTTTATTTTTAAAACACATTTTACATGAAATAACGCGACCACATTATATTTCGTTTCATTACCTGTTTTTTCTCTAAAAAAATACGCAAGAAATACTTGCTCCTTTGTAAATCTAAAGACATCATTTCACACTATTCCAAAAATTCAGAGTATTGTATCTCTTGATTTTGTTTGAAGAAGTTCTAAATTTACTGCGTTTGCCATTACCATTAGCTCGTTAGGAATATCGTCCTGACTTGAACATATTTTTGTTGGGATTCCGAGTTTTGCACACGAGCCGGTTCTGCTACTTGAAAACTAAAAAGCAAAGCCAACACGTGGTCATTCCAAATCCTACCCTATTCTTTCTATTCCTTCCTTTTTACATTTCTGTTTCCTATATTTCCCTTCTAAATTTTCATTATCCAACCGATTTCACTCGTATTTTCGTTTCCTCGGGTTTCTAATTTATTTGTAAATATTTTTGCATCGTAAAAACTTTGTGACTGGCCAATAGGGCTATACTGTCGGGGCTATTAAATACCTAGAAGAAGATATTTTGGGTGACTTTAGCACAAACACTTTGATGTTTATAATATGTTTGCATTACGAAGCAAAGTATATATTTTGAAAATAATAATAATAATAAGGTAGTCTAGAGTGAGGGAAAGTAATTCCAACAATAATGTAGTGCGTGAAAGAGAATCTTTCAAAATCCATTTAAGTTCTAAAAAAAAAAACAAATAGGCTCGTTAGTAGAAAATTAATTATATTTCTGGAACGTAAAAAAACTCATCCTTTTATCAAGTTTGTCCGTATGTATTTTTTTATATATTTTTTTATACATTTTTAAATAATTTCAATCATCGAGAAACGAATTATTTTTTTTCGTTAGTTAATTGATTAAAAAGAAAAAAATAATACCGTTTTTCTTTTTATAAATTCCTGTCTCAAGGGTTGGTGACTGGAGTGAGATGAGTCAAATCCTGAGGGACCTCCTATAATGATTTGTTAGAGAGTGATTCTCAAAGTGCGTTCCATAATATTTGCAAGACTTAATATTTTTTTGCAATTTTCCACATCAAAACTGAAATAATAATAGAAGAATGAAAAAGAAAAACTTAAATAACTTCTTCAAAATCTCTGGAGTTTTTTTGTCTTTTTTATAGATTCCTTGTTTAAATATTCTTCAAATTCGGTATGAGTGAGTGTCCAGAGAGCCCGATTGGAGGGCGATAAATCAAATCCTGAGGGACCTCCTATAAGCTTCTTGATTTGTTAGGGTAGTGATTCTCAAAGTGGGTTCCTAATATTTGCAAGACTTAATATTTTATTGCATTTTTTTAGATCAAAGCTGAAATATTAAAACAACGAAAAAAAAAGGAGTCAAATATTTTGTAATCGATTCAGACAGAAGAAACTTTTGTGTTGGATAAATTAGATCAGCATTCTTCAGTTTTGGGTGCTGATTTAGCCGCGGCACTTTGTGGGAGATTAACACAACGTCGTAATAATTTATCTGGTCTGCTAATTTACTTACAATATCCTAAAAAAATATTAATAATAAGGCTGAAAGACCTCCGGCCGATAGCCGATTTATCTACAGAATATAATATATTGTACTATTTGTGCTATTTGAATAAAGATGTTTAATTAGTTAGGAACTTAGGAATAATAAGTTGAAAAGATTGAAAATATATTTACAATGCCAAAGAAAACATCAAGATATAATAAAAATGTTGAGAAGAGTTTATAAAATTGAAGAAAATTAAATTCAATAATCTGTCACTGAAAGAAGAATTAGAAAAAAACAAATACAGAAAGATACAAAAAACCAGACAGAAAGTGTAAAAAATATGCATAATTTTGATTCTATTGACTTGGATAAATTATTGAAAAAGGAAATGTCTGCCTACGAAAGTGACGTAGTAAGAAGCAAGTTAATTTAAAATTACTTAATGACCATATCGATAACAAGTGTAGATGCCGAGCGAGCTTTTTCAGCAGCTGGATATATACGCAGTCCTTTGAGAAGTAGATTGGGAAGATACTTTGAGTAGTATTTGCTTATTTCTTGCAATAATTCTTTTAAATTTAATATTAAAAATTATATGTATATGACTTTGTATGCATATTTTATCGGTTTGTTCGTTAAAAGTTCCGAATAGTATTGATTTACAAATTAATTCGTTTATTTTCATTTATCACATCTGCAGAATTTTTGTTGTAGTATAAGAAATTTTGTTATTTATAATGTATAAGAAATCAATTTCTACCAATCCTGCGCGGGATCCCGTAGAAATTAAAAAATCTTGTGTGGATCTGAAAACAATCAGTGCAATCCTTACCTACAATTAATTAATTTGAAAAACAAACAAAGTAAGTATTTTATACTCACTGAATATAACACTTACTACGTTTTTTGCCACAACTAATTAAATAATTTCTGACCCTCATTCTAAATGTTTTACTTCTACAAATTTAACCTTTTTTGTAATTTGTTTCACTTGATAATGACCGTCAAACGTCGAAACTTAAGAAGAATTTATGTATTTATGTAATATTGATACGTACAATAAATAAATGAAGTAAAAACATAATAAATGCTTTATTCAGTGATTATATTATGAATTATCACGTAGTTGCGTTCGCAACCATCATCATGATAAAGTTTGTATTATTTCATATCTGAAAGTGTAATTATTTTTTTTTCTTATTAAAAAATCTATATTATCAAATTAATTTCTAATGGAACGTGTGGGTTTTAAAGACAAATTATCTGCAATTAATTCTCTTTCCTATGTTTTTCGCTTCTTTTCGTAACCGGCGATACGAGTCAGTGGAAGAAGAAGAGTTTGCGAAAGCGGACCGTATTTGCATACCGCGATGGGAACACCAGAATTATCACGCCAAATGTCAATTGCCGTTGCGGAATCGAAATTATTACTGTTATATATTTCAATTAGTGTCTAATACGCGCGATGCGTTTGTTTCGAAAGAAATGTTTAACGCCCGTTTAATTTGTGTTCCGCAAATAAACAGTTTACCGGTGAAAGTCTGTATTCATAAGTAAAATAAATAATAATAATAAGACCAAGTTATTTCAACAATGTAACTTTATATACCGAGTGTTGACGCAATCAGGTATACATAAGGATTTTAGATGTAAAAACAATTTTATGCAAATTCCTACTTCCCAGTTAATTTTAGAGAAAAACTAGTGTTTAAAAATCTATGAAAAAGTTATTGTCGTTTTTAACTTTTAAAGTCATTAATAGTTTATAAAGATCGTAATAAAAATAAGAATATAAGAAAATCAGAAATTGAAAAAAAAATGTAAATCTGGCTATAGAAATTAAAAGCATTAAGCAATTATATTTGATATGGTTCAAATTGTATATTCTTAAAAAAAATATATAAATAATTTAGAAAAATATGAACTATGAAGAAAATTGTAAACACCCATCCAGAAATCAGTTATACTTTATATATGTGCGTAAATTCTTTAACGTTTAAAAATTCTGGTATGAGCATACTACTTTCATTTTATTCATTAATTAATCAGATTATTAAAAATCAACCAATAAAACAATTAAACACAGATTAGATTGCATTTAAAATTTAAAATCCTCTTGAAAATGGGCTAATAACCCGAAGCTAGTCGAGTTATTCAATCTAATCTGTGTTTGTTTTATTTGTTGATTTTTTATAATCTATTCATATTTATTTTAACATAATATGAACTACCAATGTTTAAATATTATAGCCATTAATTAAATTAATTATATCTTTATTTACGGCATAGCTTTTGTTTTAATTTATTACATAACAAAAATAATATTTCAAATTTACTCGTGTTATATTATATTGAATGCAGAAAGAGAGAGATAAATTAAATTAAATAGTTATATGTTAAAAGTAGTGGTCCATGACAAAAAGTGAATAAATACACATATTTTAAAATACAAAAATCAGTAAGAGTAAATTAAGACTAGCCAAAAATCACCGAGCTCTTTAAAAATCACTTTTTTTACTTGGGACAGGTCCAAAATGAATATTTTGCTCTTATTCAGAATTTGAATATTTTCATGATTATGACTTTCTTTTACTTCGTAAATTAAAGTTAAGAAAAATGTTGGCTAATGTAATATTACTTTGTCAATAAATTTGTAACTAGTTTAAATGCTATGAAAATATTGTGAATAATAGTATATATTAGCATTTTTCTAAATATTAAAAAAAATTGAGACGGAAAGACTATTAATAGATTGCCAGACTTTTAGAATATACATTGTAGTATTTTATGTTATATGTAGATATTGTATTACGTTTGTCAATAAAGATTATGTATATATAAAAATATCGTTGAACATCAATATAATTAAAATTTAACATTTTTGGTGAAGTATATGGTTGCATGAATTAGTGACATTCATAATCTGCGCACATAAATAAAATGTTCTAAAAACATGAATAACGCATTCATATATTTAGATTTATTCTGATAATTCGCGTTTGGGTTTTACGCTCACTGAAAATATGTTATACACATGCACGTATTTATAAATGATGTTTTCGGGAATATGTTTATTAGGACAGTAAATCGAGTGATTGTAGGGAAAATTTATAAATAAACAGTGTAGACGGCAGAGAGAGGAATATGTAGTGTCGGTCTGGAATGGCGCCAGATGGACACTTTATTGCATCTATTTCGCGAGGCGGGACACATTTGGCCAACTATCCGAAAAGCGCGCAAAAAAATAACGGCGCGCAGCTCCACGGATTCGCAATAAAAAAGGGGGATAATTGCGTGGAGAAATGAAATAAAAATCCGGAAGTGTGGTAAGAAAGACCGGACGCGAAAAGGCGATTCGTTTCAGGAAATTCACACTGAAAAGCTGGAAACAGTTGTTTCTTTTTTGTTTCTTGTGTGGTTGTTGAGGATTTATAGTTTAGACGCAGATAAAAAGAGAATATATATCAAACTGAATTTATTTTTCATCATAAAAATTTTAAAAATGATTTTCTCATGTGGCACTTAGTTAAACATTTGCAAATAATTTGAAAATATAATATAACGATAGCCAATTAAGAAATATTCGCGACTATTCTATAATGGAAATGATAACTTTAACGTTTACGTTATATTTTATCATCACAGTCCAAGTAACTTTTTAAATTGATATATACAGGGTGGGCCACGAATAACGGCCATTAAAAGTTTTCAGGGTTCCTGGCCGTCATTGCGACCACCTCATGGAAATAATATTGATTTTCTTTCACTTCCGGTTGTGCCGGAAATGGTTACCAACTTTGTTATTTTAAATGGAACACCCTATATTATTAGTTTGTTTTAAGTAGAAGCATATAAATATGATTTTTTTACTTATTTCGCTTAAAATGGTCAATTATTTATCCAAATAAAGGTTACTATCTTCATGTCACACTTTGAATTAATCGCTCTTTCCTACGTGCAACGTCACATCGAGAATCTCATCTGATTGGTAATGTCGGATGTATCAGTCCTGTAGAGTACTATATACTCTACAGGACTGATACATCCGATATGTAGATGAGGTAGATATGGCAACCTCTTTGAAATGGTATTTTAGAAATTCGACGTGAATGTTTGTAGAATGCTTTGTGATTTTTTGGGAGAGAAATTGGAGTTTTCCACTGATAATTCTTAAACTAAAGGTGCTACAATAAAAAGGCCCAGTGGACCTCAAATCAGGTATATCCGTTGAAATTAGCGATTCGAATTTTTTTACGATCACAATACACAATATTTATTTAATTAACAGTCGTCATTAACATTATATTCGGGGCTATTCCGTAAGAGAAATGTTAAGTTTAACGTGTACGTAATTTTTATCATCACAGTCTAAGCAGCATTTCTAACAGGTATGTATTTATAGAGTGTGAATTTAATTAATAACGTATTCGTTAAGCTTAACATTTCTCGTATGGAATAGCCCCGATTATGAGGTAAAATCTTAGCATTACAATATGTTATGTAGAGAATATTGCTCTTCGTTCTCATGTTTGAAGTGAACTCAAATACGCTTGGCCAACATGAAATCCTTATTACACTAACATAACCTGTCTTTGGTTATGAAGGGATTTTTTTAATATTTAGAATATAAAAATACTGGTATTTGCAGTTACATTCCTCTTCTCGATCAATATGATCTTTTTTAAATTTGCGATTGTAGAAAAATGTATAGCGCTCACTAGGTAAAAATTGTTTGTAACTTTTTCTGTATTAGCATTTCCGCCGGACTCATAAATATCGTATAAGCAGGAACTTTTATCCTCTAGATTAATTTGAATTATTAAAAAAAAATACGTTGGCAATGAAACAAACCATATGCTATAGGTTATGTTATTCATGTTATTCTAATAAATTGATGAATTTGATTTCAAAATTAATGACGTTTTATTTGTTTTTATGCAAAAAAATAAATAAAACAAATAAAGAAAAAAATCAAAGTACTCTAGAGGGGGAACAGTTCTCGATCATATGTTGTGATGTATTAATTGTCAACCCAAAATAAATTTGCAGAAAATATACTTGAATCAAAAATTGTTACATTATGCAATCAAATGCATTATTCAAACGTGAACAAAATTTTTTAATGGTGAAAATTGTTTAATTTATGTTTTAATGGTGCACCATAGTCGTTCGTCTCAATTAAATTTGGCAGCTCTCAAAAATTATTGTCTGCTTTCAATATTCTTCCTCTCTTTGTAATACCACTGGTCAAAGCCAGGATTACAGGAATACATTTCAGTAACAAAACCATGACAACCAAAGAGCGTTCATATTTGAGTTACGTCGACTGTACATTTACTTAGACAGGAAATAAATTATTATTAGTGTACTATTATTATTAAAGTTATCAGAGTTCTAATATAAACATTAAATCATAAGGAAATAAAAGAAAACAAAAATTATAAAATCTCTGTGCGCAGTAAAGATTTTATAAACTTTCATTATAATCTCGTGTGTGAAATACATCGCATGAGCATTACGATAAATTAAAAAATATATACCTAGTGACAATTTATGATGGAATAAAATGCATACAGAACGTGGACTGAGTTTGGCATTGTCAGCGCTATGTATAAATAGTTTGCGCGTTGATTGTGCGAGAGGCACATTCTCATGACTCAGCCGTGCGCTTTTCCTCCTTTTTATTTTTCCCTTTTATTACTTTTTTACTTGCGGGGAGGTTAATGTATTCATTAAACGCTCGCTCAGCCGTATCACAATATTTAATCAACATTGTTATGATTTTCTAGTTGGTTTCAGCGTGGGGTTTATTTTTTTTACAAATGTGAAACTTAAAACTCTTTATTACATTCGGAAAACAATACTTACATAATTGCTTTCATCTTTTAATTATTATTAAACATCTCTTTTACTGCTTAATGGATTTTGAATGTCTATTCATATTTCAAGTTAATTGTATTTATCTATTTTTTTAAATCTGCCTGGTTTGCCCACACGGTATTTCACAAAGTTTATTAATCTACAAATGAATGGAATTCAATACTTTAAAATCTCTATTTAGTAAAATTACTAATAATAGAGGTATAATAGAGGTTTCTACTTCGTTATACATTGTTTTAAGTTTTAACTTGTTATTATTAAACTAAGAGTGTATTCATATTTCAAGTTAATTGTATTTATCTATTTTTTTTTAAATCTGCCTGGTTTGTCCACACGGTATTTTCCAAAGTGTAATATTCTACAAATCAATGTAATGCAATACTTTAAAATTTCTATTTAGTAAAATTACTAATAATACAGTTTTCTACTTCGTTATACATTGTTTTAAGTATTAAACAGTTCGACTCTTAGTTTGATAATTACAAGTTAAATTATAGTTATTAAAATAAAAATTAAGGTTATAGAAACAAAGTGTATCAGTATTTTTTATAAACTCCATTTAGTATTTACCTGCGTTTAAAATTGGAATATGCTTCCCTTATTTGGCATACGCAAACTGTGCAAGTTATTAATGTTATTTGCAACGACTTTAATCGACTTGCAAATAGGTCTTCGTGAAAGAAAATGCAAATTTTTATATAGTTTTCAATTATTTTCTGACGTCATTAAGTGCGCCTATGCAATGTAAATTGAATTAATGTACCTATTAGTGAAAAAAAGTGTTGAAATTTATTACACCCTCAATTCTACTTGATACATAATTCCTGCGAATGATTACCCCATCCCGCTCAACACCAATCTCAATTAGAACAATATAAACGTACGGCGGAACGCGCCCATTTATTCCCCGGTCGTATTTCTGGAACAATGTTTGCCAGAGATGTTGTAAATTCGGGACAAGTTGTTCTTCCGTCGTGACTTTTTTCCTCCTCGCCGATTTATTAGCGCGCCCGAGTTCACTAACACGGATTGTTGCGTGTTTTCAAAATAATCGGCCGGCGAGTCGCGTTTTCCTCGATCCTTCCCGAAAAACTATTCATAGACGAACCTCCCTTCCCCGCCCGGTTCACTTCGGTTTATTGATACTAATGGACGTGTTTGCGTTTACTTTTTCGCCCCAAATTTCTATTCATAAATCACGCACTGTTCATTCTCAAGACAATGTAATCTATTGCATTCATGAATATTTTGTGTTATAATCAACTTACTAGAAAGAAGTAAGCGAACATTTTATAAAGTAGATCAATTCAACACATTTTTTTAATTCTTTGAAGTTTCCATACACTAACAACATTTATTTGTAGATCAATTCAACTCAATTTAATTCAACAGGTTTGTTTCTCAATAAGTTGAACTGAGTGTAAGTTTGTGACGTTACTAAAGTTAGTGCAGAAAGTTTAGCTCTTTAGACTTTATGTATTAACAGCAATGTTGCACTAGTACATATTACCTACATACCTTAAAGCTTGTTTGTTTGTTCTGCACTAAGTTGCACTGAATTCAAGTTTCTGAATCATCAACAATATTTACATTGTTATCTGTTACTGCAGAAAAATGTAAAAATATGCATTGCAGGGCAGGAAGACCTCCGATCGATAGTCCAGGACAGACAAACTCAATTTTTGTAAAAATTTAATTGTCTGAATAAATATATTTGTATATGCATTATATGGAGTCATTTATATAACTTCCTTCCTATGCCCTACGCTCAAAGGATTAAAAAAAGGTTTCTGTATATATATATCACAAAATTCATTGGGTTTGTGTTTCATTTTTCTAGCGTAATAATGAATAGATGATTAAGAGCTAAAGAATTAGCACAAAAAAACCTTTTTGACAAGATTTTGTGATTTAATTATTGAGACTGTATGCGGATATGTAAATTTGGTGATTTTCTTCTTATCACCCATATTTTAAGCTACTTGAAGATAATAGCTATTGGAATTAATAAGTGAATTAAGAAATTACATGATGGATCCAAGATATTTATTAAAGTACGAAGTTAACTATGAATTTTGTTGTAGAAATTTATTAATGATAATGTTTCACCTAGTACTACTGTAGACGAAGATTTGACCGAAACAGACAAAGTAGAATTAAATAATTCCAAAAAAAAAATATTCTCAAACTTAATAACTAAATTTCTTAGAAGAAATTCTAAATTGTCAGAAGGCAAAGCAAGAACTAGGATAGCTCATTAAAAAACTATTGCGAGAATCCCTAATTCAAAGGTCAGTAAAGATTTCGTAGCCGAAATTAGTAACGAAGTAATTTCTTTAGAGGCTAGATTAGCCTATGCTGTATCAATTGTGCTTAAATATTTGACAATATAAAGAGACAAAAAATACTCCAAATCGACCGATCGAATATTTTTAAAAATATTATTGCTTCTGTAACTAAAGAGATATTTAAGAATTAATTTATAGGTTATGTTATATTTCACACTTATCATCAAGTCAGGGTACTCATATTAACTCAAATGATGTGCCACATTATCATATTAAACTATAGCAAATTTCATTAAAATCGAATAATTGAAAAATTGATTTCTCAGCTGACAAGATAACCTGAATTGTCAACTTTTTCCAATTAAAATACGTGTACATCCGCGAAAACGATAATAAAGCATTCATTTGTTATTAATAAAACAAATAATATTTTGTTTATGTTTGAAGATGAATTCCGGCATAACGGTTAACTTATGTATATGGATAAGTTCGGTTGAATTATCATATTTTGGTTCTAGGAACATAAGATTAAGCCATTTCCCAACATTATCATAAAACCCTTATACCATTTCGAGTATCGGGATGCTAGGTCTTTATTTGATTTCTTAGAACGAGTGAGTGGGCTGATGGTTGTACGTCCGATGAGAGAGCCAAAAGTATTTCAACAAACAATAGACTTATTTTAAGACCCGATTGAATGATTTAGGTGCAGAAAGTGTGAATTTTTAAGAGTTGGAGTGATATAGTCGGTTTACTCAAAACTGACTATGATAATGATCTATGTGAAAAAATTAGGGATCTTGAACAGAAACTAGACATGAGTGTCAATGTATTTTCAAGATTAAGGCCGAATGAGTTCTACTTATAAGAAAAAAACTAAGCTTCACATTTAATTTCGCAATTAGCATTGATTGATAACGGTTCAATAGGCCAGCTCAGTAGTCTGTGCAGAAAAGTGGAAGCATCATTCCCGGTGCAGTTCGAGGAAGCATCACGAGTAACACCAACTAACCCAAACCTAGACACTTCGAAATGAGGAATCCACCAACTAAGAAAGAGATGCGATGCTGGAATTGTGGAGCAATAAGACATGTGCCAAGAACGTATGACAGGCTGAAACGCACACACTGTTTTAGGTGTAGTTCCGTAGGAGTTATCAAATACAAATGTAGGAGATGCAATCCAAAAAAACTAGTTAACAAGCTTCGTCATACCATTGGTTACCAGCTTGGTAGAGAAGTCACTGATGGAATTAAATCTAAGGTCCAAGACCGGTAAACATGACTTTTGTTATAAATGACGAAAGTCATGTTTATCACATTTTGACAAAGATTGAAAGGGACTCCCGCCCTTTTATAATGGTCAGAGTTAAAGATTATGATATGCATGCTTTGATTGATAAGGGAGCAAATAAATCAGTGCTTGATTTCAAATGTCACCAGCTGATATACAAGTTTGGCGCAGAAATCAATTCCTGTGAATTATCTTGTGTAATGATATCCGAAAAGGTAAACGATAGAAGGTGACATGCAGCGTCACAATTCTTTTGTCTATTAGAGAATGTCAACGGAATGTTCAATTTTCAGTAGTTCCTTCATTGGAATGCGGACTTGTGTTAGGAGTGGACGCGATTAAAATCTTAAGCTTGACACTAGATCTTGTAAAAAATACCTGGAAAATTTCTACCTCAAATGCTCATGTTTTTGATTTATCCGCAGAGATAACTAGGGAGAATGTCAAATTTTTAGTAGTTCCTTCATTGGAATGCGGATTTGTCTTAGGAGTAGACACGTTTAAAATCTTAGGCTTAGCACTAGATCTTGCAAAAAATACCTGGAACATTTCTATTCAAAATGCTCATGTTTTGATTTATCAGCAGAGATAACTAGGGGAACACCGGAGCAAAAAATTGCCTGGATACTGGATGGAGGGATATAGGACACTAGGGAGAATGACGCTAGTGGAAAACTACATTGACAAGGGTGAATCGAAGCTATTTCGTTTTAGACCTTATCCTCTGTCGCCGATATTGCAGAAACACCTCAACGAGGAAATTGATAACATTTTGGATCTAGGAGTAATTTCGCCTTGGTCGTCGCTTGTCCTTCTAGTCAAGAAGAAAACTTGAGAATTCCGCTTTCCGTTTTGACGGTAGAACGGTAGTGCGCACTCATATAAGGAAAAGAAAAACGTATAAGTACGCACTATTTTCACGTTTTTTGTATGTTTTGCATAAAGTCCAACTTAATGCAAGTTTATTATATAACACATAAGATTAACTTTGCTGTCAGTGCAAAAAGTGCTGACCCATGCAGTGAACAAACCTTAATGTTTGTTCGTTAGTTCTGAACTAAATTAAACTTAGTGCAAG
The DNA here is from genome assembly GCA_963082785.1 of Philonthus spinipes. Taxonomy (NCBI): domain Eukaryota; kingdom Metazoa; phylum Arthropoda; class Insecta; order Coleoptera; family Staphylinidae; genus Philonthus; species Philonthus spinipes. Next base: position 14,394,480 of record OY720306.1, on the reverse strand, counting down.
TTTGTGATCTCACCCACTGAATTTACATTTTTATTAATATATTAATCGTAAGTAATTTATTTGGAAGCATGTTTCGGTTGGTGTTGTTCAATCACGTTCCAAAATGACGCGAAACCCATTAAAGATCCTCGCGGCAAAAGGTTTGCGGCATTTTGTGATGCATAAAAAGAGACAATAAACGGCGAAGACCCTCAGTGAAACATTAGGTGATACTTTGGGCGAATTTAGCGACCCCTTTTTATTGGAAATGCAGAAAGAAGAGGAAAGTGCCACCCCCAACATCATAGATAAACAAGAGATTACTCATCATCCAATCGTCGAATCAGCAACATCATTTTTTATTTGCTCTTGCAATAGAGATTGTTTTATTTACAAATATTTTCAAAGTATGAAAATAAACATATAGGTTACTCGAACTTATTAATTTTAATGGTCCTTCGAAAGTATAATGTAATATAAGATTAATTGGAAATTATGATTCTAATACATTTTTGCATTAGTACAGAAGTTAACATCTACGCTTTATTTGTGAAATGTGATAATTTCGAACGTTAATAGAATATTGCAATAGATAAAGTTAAATTGTAGTTTTCTTTAAGATAGGGTGAAGAAATGATACAAAGTCAAGGTCGAAAGGGCTTTGACTACTAGGCCCTTTCGGCCAGACTCTGATATTTGTATTCTTAGTCTAAACATTAATTTAGACGTATCAACATATTCGAACTACCCCCATGGACCCCATGTGAATTTTATCATATCTAAACAAATTTCGCAGTATCTGTCCAGTGAGGAAGACCTTTGTCCTATCGGCTATTCGAAACCCCTTGATATAAGGTTGTTTGATGTGCATTAATTTGAATCAAGTGCAATTTAGTTTGCGTCGTCCACAAGATTTACATTACTGTATGTGCACAAAGCTGCACTAGTTCATGTAAAAAATAGACCTTACTATTTATTCATTTGCTCTGCGTTAAGTTAAATGTAGTGCAAGTTTGAGTCCTCGCCCACAAGATTTACAATACTGTCAACGCAGAAAGTGTAAAAAGCGCTATACTAATTCATGCAACGAACAGACATAACAATATCAGACAACGATTTCGAGTAATTGCAATAACATTCTCCCGGAATATCAGTGGTATTAATTTTACGACGCTTTCTCGGAAAGAACCATAACTTTAATTAAAACTGAGCGGGGGTTGGAAACAATTATCTAAACACGTCGTAAAATTTGAACTGAATTTATGGCGCGTGCTCGTACATGCAAATTGAGGCGGTAATTGCCCCTCGTGTTAATCAAAAACCGGCTAATTTGCATGAGTGCCGAGCCGTGGAATTCATTGAAGTTTTCTCAAAGTTCACGAAGTATATTCAAAACCCAAATTGCAACTCCACTTGTAATTAATTAATTGAATTTTTAATACAGAAAAAATGTCTTTCAGTTTTAATTTTGTTTTTGCATTTTAACAAAGATTGTTAATATTACTTAAGCGCTTTTTTTAAATACATGAAAATTTTAAATTAACCACTCTTTTTGATTTTCAACTAACTAACTTTATTCAAATGTGTATATGTATGTACAATAATATGTTGTAACGAAAGTGAAAGAAGAAAGTGGAAAGATCACTCTGGAATGTTCGACAAAGCGCGCGATTATAAACGCGGCGTCATCGAAAGTTACGGAAAGTTCGAGAAACAAGCACGCTATATAAGCAAGCGCTAGTGGCGCTGTAGGGAGTCAGTCTATCACTAATTGCTCAACGTCTCGTTATAACTTTAGGTAACAGTGTTGTGTTAATAAATGTATTAAGTGTACTGTAAATAAATAAATAGACATTGTGTTAATCATAATAAATGAAAGACGACGCAAGCGCCATTTTTTGCCAATTGAAATTAGGCAGGATATGGCGCTTCCGTCATTTTTAATTTATCATGTTTAATATCGGGTATATAATCACAACACAATTTCTGTTTAGCCGCCTTCAATCAAAGCATTGCACATGGAACACACTATATAGTCTGATGAGGTTCGAAAAACCGAAATGGCCATCACTAGTTATCCATATGGCTGAATATTTCATTAAAAGACATTGTGTTACTTATTTCTGAGTCTGATTAAATACTATTTCGTAACAATATAAATTTAAAATTATATTCTGAAGATGAATCGGCTATTCATCGAAGATCTTTCAGCCATTTTCAACTATTTATTCTATTTCACTACAATTGCTTCGTTATGCAGTAACTCCTTCCGGTGATAATATTGGCTTGAATAAGTCAATAATGTTTCTTTAATTACTAGAATGTTGTTAAATTGATGTGAAATACAACAAATATTTTAAAATCAGAGAAATTAATTGCGACTCCCATTTGTGCAACAAATATTAAATCCAACACATTTAATAAAATTAAGAAGATATATAAACTGCGTTCATGATTAAAGTTACAAATTCATTTAATTATTTAAATCTGATAGTCGATAGCCATTTTCTGAGGCTTAACTAGAGGTTTATGATTGTAATGTAAATATTGTAATGTAATTTAACGTATTTCTCAGAATTAAGGATTTTCTATATATGTATATATATTTAAATCTGAATGCATTGAATAAGAAACGTGAAGATTTAAAGAAATAATTTTATAATTCTACAGAAATAACTTACCGAAAAAAACGTAATTCAATATAATTCAAAATCTTAATAATGTGACTTATTTAAATTTTAAACTTTACTGAATTCTAAAAGAAATAATAAAAAGTCTTGTTTAAAATTGATTTTTTTGTAATTCTAAAAAATAAGTTTATTTTTGATTGATTTCGAAACTCCTGCTGGAATTCGCGTCGAATCCTGCAACTTATTCCCTAAAATTAATTCTACGTTTCAGTCGTATACAACTGTCAAATTCAAATGCTCAATCGCTATCTAAATACCAATTTCAGGAATGAGGGCCATGCTGGCTGGCTACGAGAGAGAAGAGATTGCTTTGTGTCCGTTCCTGAAATATGCATGTGAAGTCGGTTAATCGGGGACAAAACTGGCCGTAATTAATTAAGTCTGGCCTGGTGAGTGCCTGTGTGCGTGCGAATGCAAAAGGGGACCGCGAACAGAGGAGAGTAATGAGCGTGTTTGTATTAATAACAGATAAATCTTAATCAAGCCGACAACCAGTTTGATATTTCATACCCTGGCTGTTCGCGCACAGCCTAAATGGAATTAATACGTTTTTTTTTCTCATAAACACTTAACAATAAAAAATTAGAAAAGTATTTAATCTGTAAATGTGTAATTATTTTTAATATACATATACAATTTTATTATAGTGAATTTACAAACATAAAATATATAATTTTATAATATAAAAATTTACTTTAAAATCAAAAGAAAACAATATTTGAAAATAATTAATTTATTATATTGAATAATCAATTATTTTTTCTTTATCTAATTAATTAATTATTCAATTTCGCGAATGCCCAAAGATGTCGAAGCGCCCTAGAAATTCCAAGTTATTCAATTTTGTAAATTAATTTCAAATTATGTTTTATTTTTAATCCTGAAATAATATCTTTATCAAACCAAGGTGGATAATTACATCGATTGAAGTTCCTACAATATTTCGGAACATGCTTATCGATAGCACAATAAAGCTGAGAGTACAAAAAATCACATGCCTGATTGATATCCTCTAATGTATATAATGCGTCCCACTTCAGCAATAGAATATCATCATATAAATTAGGCAAGTTCGCTTTTCTAAAATTATATCTATGATTATCATTTCAGATGAACTTATCTGTATGGATAGTTTTAATAGATATAACACAAAATAATGGAGGATGGTGAAGATCTTCAGGAACTAATGATTCTGGATCTTTTGTCACTACACACGAGACATTATCTGACGAAATAATAAGATCCAGAATTTTTTCATTATATTTACAACATATTGATGGGTTAGTAGTTCGTCATGGGCTATCGACCGGAGGTCTTTCTGCCCTAATAAAACATTTTTCTTAACTTTGTTTATGTAACAGAATTTTACACATTTCTATAACAGTATTTACATTTGTCATCACTAAAGTTTGAGTTTGATAATGACAAGTGTAAATTATTGAAATTAAATATAAAATTCTGTTGTATATAATTTTACACAATGTGTAACGAAGTAGAAGCCTCAGTGATCAGTATTTTGAAATTTATTTTAATTTAATCTCAATATCTTTGACTAATTGAATAAACACTATTTTTCTATTAATATTTATTTAGATTATATACAAAGTATTATACTCTTTTTCTATTAATATTTATTTTTTATATTATTTTATTAAGATTATATACAAAATATTATTTTTTTCAGATAATAAAGATTTAGTAGCAGATTATTATTATCTGAAAAAAAAAAAATACATTGTATATAATCTAACATAATATAAAAAATAAATATTTTCATATATTCTAAGTCTTTTTGCTCTTCTATCAACATTAATTTACATTTTAAATGACTATAAAATCAATATTTGTAAGATTTTTAATAAAAAGGAATAAAGACATTTATTAACTTGTTAATTGTTGAGGCTTCTACTTTGTTATACATTGTAATTCAATTTTAATAAATGAAACACTTTTTACTTTGTTTGTATAACTCGGACTGATTTTATTTTGACCTTAACGTGTCAAAATCAATCCGAGTTATACAAACAAAGTAAAAAAGTGTTTCATTTATTAAAATTGAAAGACATTTATATTTATTCCAAATGAGTCAGGAAAATTTAGAAGGAAGAACGGAATGAGGAAAGATGAATCGTAGGATTTCATTTGTTCTATCCTATAATTTCACCAAATTCAGTAAAAAGTGGTTTCAATAAGTTCTGATTGCAGTGACTGACCAACATAGTTTCGAAAAAAGCTTCATTTATTTCGCAAAAAAAAGAATAAGGTTCCAACAAGTCGGTGCAAACTATCAAATTTTATTTCCCTATCGGAATCCCATCATTTTCGCGACAGGTCTTTCCTCCTCAATGTTTTCTCATGAATCATGCGTGTATTTTCAAACCATCTCCACACCTGTTCGGACACTGGCACACTTTGCGCGTCTTCTGACAGTCGGCTTTTTCTTCTCTCTCTCTCTTGGTTTCTGCCGCCGCTTCCGACGCGAACGTAAATAAAGAATTAGCGTCTGGACCACCGACACACTCGTGGGATCCGAAGACCTTGAAGCCGTAGTTTATCAAAAAGAATCCGATTGCGCAACGGCTGTAACTGTGTCTTCTTTTTTTTTGACATTAAATTAATCCGAATGATTTTCTCTTGCGGCGGTGTCATTGATAGTCCTGTGAATTTTGTGCATTTCGCAATGTTTACTTTTTTATTTTCAAGATTTTTATCTCCATAAAAAATATTCTCAAAATGTACCGTTGCCAATGCACAGTAGTACTGTTATGCAACAAACAAATATCTATTGTGTAATTCAATGTCTGGCGAAGTATATGCTCGAGAAGTAGATGTTTCAACAGATGTTATATATATTTATGCAGTTGGAAAAAGGGAATGATCGAATGTCTGTCGTTTTTCCTTGTTTAATTTTATTGTAAAAGCTTTGTGTATAAGGGATAAAAAAATGTTTAACAAAAAAAAACTGGCATTGTTGAATTATTAAGATTTAATAATTTAATTTAATAAAATGCAAATGTTGTCAATGAATTCCCCAAAAAACGTCCCCTATAGCGTATTCCACCTTAAAATTTCAAACTTATTTGATTACTTATTAATCATAATTGCCTTCATTCTGATTGGCTAATAAAAGACCCAAACAATATTGCCTTTATTTTGATTGGCTGATGAATGAAACAATCACGATTACCTTCATTCTGATTGGTAACTGGAAACTGGAAAAACCAATCACATTTGCATTCATTTTAATTGGCTAATAAAACACTCAATCACTATTGTCTTAATTTTAGTTGGCTGATAAAAGACTCAATCACTATTGTCTTAATTTTGGTTGGCTGATAAAAGCGTTAATTGCCTTCATTCTTATTGGCTAATAGAAGAACCAATCACGATTACCTTAATTCTGATTGGCCAATAAAAGACCCAATCAATATTGCCTTTATTTTGATTGGATGATGAATGAATCAATCACAATTACCTTAATTCTCATTGGCTACTGGAAACTGGAAGAACCAATCACATTTGCATTCATTTTAATTGGCTAATAAAAGATTCAATCACTATTGTCTTAATTTTAGTTGGCTGATAAAAGACTCAATCACTATTGTCTTAATTTTGGTTGGCTGATAAAAGCGCTAATTGCCTTCATTCTTATTGGCTAATAGATGAACCAATCACGGTTGTCTTAATTCTGATTGGCCAATAAAAGACCCAATCAATATTGCCTTTGTTTTGATTGGATGATGAATGAATCAATCATAATTACCTTAATTCTGATTGGCTACTGGAAACTGGAAGAACCAATCACATTTGCATTCATTTTAATTGGCTAATAAAAGATTCAATCACTATTGTCTTAATTTTGGTTGACTGATAAAAGCGCTAATTGCCTTCATTCTTATTGGCTAATAGAAGAACCAATCACGATTGCCTTAATTCTGATTGGTCAATAAAAGACCCAATCAATATTGCCTTTATTTTGATTGGATGATGAATGAATCAATCACGATTACCTTAATTTTGATTGACTACTGGAAACTGGAAGAACTAATCACATTTGCAATCATTTTGATTGGCTAATAAAAGACTCAATCACTATTGTCTTAATTTTGGTTGGCTGATAAATGACTCAATCATTATTATCTTAAATCACGAATGCCTTAATCCTGACTGATCCTTTGTTTCAAAGCTAGAATATTAATCATCATGATCAATTGTTGCTGTTTTTAATTCTCTTATCTTAGAAAACGCGAAAAATGAACTTTTGTATTTTAAAGCAAAGCTGTAGCTTTCATTTTGTTAATACTAGTATTAAAGTTATTTTAAAGATCTAAATCTTCTAAAAATAATGTTCAGTACTTAAGTTTGCTTTGTTAACTTTAGTTCCAGTAATATCTTTGCTAATAGTTTAAAAAAACAAAGGTCCATTTTCTAGGAACTTTCTAAAATTTTCCAGCTATAGCCACAAGTATAGGGAATAAAATACTAAAAGAGCGAAGTCGATACGTTGGAACCGGAGAAATCGATTGAACAAAGAATAAGCCAATACTACAAAAAACGTAATCACAGTGGGAATGCGCGCTTGAGCATGTTATGCGGTTATTTTCATCAGCCGGCTGAAACTCATGAAAAGAATAATATAATATAAAAATCCAATTTTTGGGCGAAACTTCTTTCATTTATAAATGCATTACAATTGTGCGATAAACGTATTCTTTGGTGATTATTTCAATTAAGGGTTTGACTGAACGCCGTCATCAATCAAAATAGCTGGCAGCGATCAATCAGTTCCGTGATTGAATTCTCTTCATACAAATCTCGCCGGAGAAAAAGGAATTACATTTTTGCATAATTTAGTGGAATGCGTTGAAATACATTTTAGCGAAAATTGAGAATTAAATATAAAACATAAATAATTGATTTAATAAAATGTTCAACCACCATTCATCCAGCGCATGAATAACTAGTGATAACATAAAGATAGGGAATAGATGGCGCTTGCGTTATCTCCCAATTATTATAAATAATTGAAATATTATTTGTTGGAATTCTATTAAACGCTTGTCGAACACCCAGAAATAATTGGCTGTGATAAAAGCGAAATTTATCGGACGATTAGGTTTATTGAGGCTCTTCAACTCGCAACTCGGTTTCACAGGAAAAGCCCTCGCGGTTTATCCGTCAATTAATCGGCGACGGATCGCTTTCAATAATAAACAACAAACGGCGCGCCGAAGCCAATGGAACGCACAAATGGATGCACGCACAAATAAATCCGAATCAAATCGGTTTAACGGCTTGCAAACGTTCACGCTAATTACCACAAACCCGCAATAAATTGCCAGCGTAATAGCTGTTTATGTGACTAGTGTTAAAATTGCTGTGATTATTGATATGAGTGGTGGATTGATTGAAAAAGAAAAGCCAACCAGCCACCAAGAGTTTAACAAATTGGGAAATTTACTTGTATACATTTTAATTTTTCGTTATGAATGAATTTATTGCGTATATTCCGATTTTCCGGCTGCCTCTTAATAACGTAAATATTTCCCAATGCGAGTCATTCCCAGTCGCGATTGCGCAATACGAAAATTACAAACAAAAATCCATTCGATGAATAGAAATCAAGGTAACCTCGGGATTAATTGAAATTAAAATTAGATAGAATCTCGCGGACCGAGGCAGATAATTACAGTGTAAAATCACTCATAACGAGGAATTACCGCATTCAGCGCTTTAATTAGCCCTGATGAATGCTTTCGAGCGTTTAACATTTGCTCCAATCAAGCGGCTGTTTAATTATTTCGTATGGTTTACACACATTGCTGGAATCCACAAGTTATTATATAACAAGAAGGAAGGAAATTCACAAAAAATAATTAAATTACATGTTTTTATTTTTTCATAATTTTGTATACTTTCAGGAGTGTAGGTAATTAATTTCCGTTTTTTAACAGGGACTTTATTCCTGAAATTGATCGCACGTTTCGGTTGTGCGCAACCGTCAAATTCTCATATAAATTCCTATTTAAATTTGTTAATTGTTAAGGCTTCCTCTTAGTTGTACTCTTAATTTGATAATGACACGCTAATAGTCGCTATATAGTCACTAAATAAAAAATAGTTGTGCAAACAAAGTTAAAATTGTTTTATTAAGTTATCTTATTTAAATGACAGATTTTGTATTTCAGAAATACGGCCCCAGATGTCGCTATCCATAAGTGGTCAATGTTATGATTTGAGATATATGTCATTTTATTCTAGTTACGTTCCTCCAAAATAACAGCATTTATAGCTCTTTGAAAACGTAGAGTTTTGTCAGAGCTTAATTTAGGTCGGAATATTAGAGTGGGGAGTTCGAAATCTAGGAGAATTCATACGCCTACCATCGTGACAGAAACGTCTTCCGGTTACCTAATGTGGAATTTTATTTTAATCTAAATAAATTTTAATTAATGACCATAGATTTTTCATTTTTCAATAGAAAAGTTAAATATTTATCATTATGACTACATTCAAAAATAATTGTTACAATTTAATCTGCTTGGATTAGAGCAGTACGCGAGACGAGGCCAGGTATACGTATGCATCTGGGAGTCTTCCCCACTCCGACATTTCGGCCTGTATATTTAGTTGGCAATGATTTCGGAGTCCTCCCCACTCCGGGATTAATAAGCTCTGGTTTTGTGCATTTGTATTTAGTCAAAATAAGAAAACTGCTGGTAGATATTCATGGTGAACATGCTTCAAACATAAAACATGTGAGACGTGGTTTCGTCAATTAAGGTTGCGGTTCAGTAGAAAGAGATAGTTATATAGTAAAATGGAAATAATCGTTTGAAAAAAGAGCCATTCTTTTGGATTTAATAATATAAATATGTATTTACATTTTTTATTTACCAAGTATAAAGTATCAGACTAAATAAAAAATAAATCGTTAATTTCGTATATTACGTAAATATACTAGTTCAAGTTAGAAAAGAAAATTGTAAGATATAATGAAATTAATAGGTCATGTCTGCTAAGTTATTTGAATGTAGAATTTAGTGAAATCCTTTAAATTTTTAATGCACAAGTTTTTATTAGCAAAAATGTAATTTGAAACTTGCTATAAATTTGATCAATTTTCATTATTTTTCATAATTGTTTTTGACAAAAACTGAACATTAAAATAATTTTTAATTCATCTGATGAAATTCCTGCTTGTTTTAAAATTACTTTAATGTATAATACAATATTGTTCAATCTAACTCGAATTAGTGATTGCCAATATTTATATAGCTATCTCTTTCGTCTAAACCGCATCTTTAAAAGGTGGTAAATAACAATGCTTTTTAAGATGTTTTAATGAAGCCTATATAGCAGTCTTGATGAATCCATTTACATCATGTTTTTCAACAGTTTATAACAATTCTGTTGTTGAAAATTATTTTCGCAATCCCGATAAATGTTTTGATTCTTATTTCTTGTTAAATGTTATACTTCTTAGAATTTCCAATGAGTTGATTAATTTAAAAGACTCTACATCTATTAGGGGGAATGGAATCTCAAGTTTCATACGTAAAAATGTAAGCAACAGTTTATGATAAATCTGTTGTTGCAAATTATTTCTGCGATCTCAATGAGTGTATTGATTCTTATTTCTTGTAAAATATTATACTTGTTTGTATTTCCAATGAGTTGAGTAATTTGTCTTTTAAATCACTCAACTTGTTGGAAACACAAAGAAGTGTAACATTTTCTTTCTATTGTTATTCTATTGGGAAAGCCAAGTTTATTACGTAAAAAATGTGCTTATTTCTTCTGACATCCGTTAACAATATTTTATAACTAATCTTTATCTCAGCAGCTGGTTCCGATCATTTGATGAAGATGTTATGTTATTCCTATTTTCAAAAACCAAATCGTTCTAATACAACTAATTATCGTGGCATACGCGTTCAGTCTACAAATCTACAATTTTTGTAAAACAAGTAAGTTTGCCTCAAAAGTGATGCAAGGCTTATTCACTTCAAACAACTGGAAGCTGGGACCCAACAGGCAACCACAACAGAATTGAACATGTAGTCTACAAATGGAAAGCGACTACATGTTATTATCTATCTAAACTCTTTAGAATTATCTATTAGGAAGAAGTGAAGAATAGCAACTCGGTACCTGGAACACTGATCTGTTAGACAAATGGGTCATGCAGTAAAGGTGGATTAGGCGCAGGAATTCACGGCATAACCCCCAAATGCAATATTAGCATTTCGTTGGGGAAAATTGTAAATGCCCAGCAAGACGAAATCAAAACGATCAACCAATGTATTTTGGAAAACTTACGGAGAAGATATAAAAAAAACAAAAAAATCCTATTCAACTCCGACAACCAAGCTGCTCTAAAAGCTCTTGACAACCATAAGATCAAATCAAAGCTTATATAGGAATGCCTCCAAAACTTAAAGACAGTGAACACTGTAACCATTCAGTGGGTGCTAGGAAATAAAGGGGAGGGGGGTATTCGGAAGGGCCAGCTAAAATTGGATCTAAAAGACCAACCATTGGCCCAGAGCCAATACTGAGCATTCCAAAAAATGAATTAGACCAATTGTACGAAAGTGAGCCTTAGAAACACACACCAAATGTTGGAAAAACTTGCCGGGGCTTAGATATAGCAAATTGCTTCTCGAACAATCCCACCAAGATCTTACACTCCACTGCACTCAGTAGAAACCATCTGAGAATAGTTACAGGACTAGTAACTAGACATTGCCCCCTTAGAAAATATCTGCACAACATGATTCTCGAAGAGGAACTAGTATGTAGACTTTGCAATGAAGAGGATGAAGACGCCTCGCATGTGCTATTCGAGTGTGCAGCGTTTACCAACTGGAGGGAAGAAAACTTGAACCAAGGGTACCCTAATCAATTCTTCCCAAAAGAGAAATTGATCAAGAGGATGCTGGAGCTTGCATAAACCACAAAACTCTTTGATTAACTATAAGAGCGAATGCAGTACAATGAGTCAAATGGCTGCAGTGTTTGGGCTACCTAACTTTTACTTTTGCTCCGGTCCCCTCAAAAAAAAAAAAAATGTGTTGGAAGCGTTGAAGTATTGTTGTCAGGTTGGTACTGTCTACACCTTCCTTAAAGCTTTTAACCAAGTATCAGATCATATTGTAAATCAATTTGTACTTTTCTTTAATATATTTAATTTTTTTCATTTTGTAAAGTGGTGTACCATTTGAATAAATAAATAAATATTTTAATAAAAATTAAAATGCCTCGGCTTTTCAAATTCTGTAAAGAATTGGACCGAACCGTTGATTGAATATTATATAGATGCGAAATGTATATTGAGCGAGTATATCATGCCCCCTTTCACACGCACAGTTATTGCAGGCAATGACATGTGGTGACATTTAAAAATTTCGCGTAATTATTGATGCTGTGTTGCCGCACATAATTTTATTTATTAAATCAGCTGTTCTCGAGCGGGCATATTCCATCTATTCATTTCATGCCGAGTTTGCAATTCAATAAAATATGTGTGTTGCGTTTAATAGAAAAAAGAAAACTACAAAAAATATTGTTTTTATTATATATATATATATATATATATAAAACATTAAATTCTCGTCTAGTTTCCAGTAAAGAGAATAAAAAAAATGTTTTATTTATATCTCTGTGGTTATACTAATCAAAAAATTATATGCATGATAGGAAAAATATTTAAAAATTATTAGCAGTATCAAAAATATTTTAATAAAAAGAAAATAATTAATTAAATTAAATTAAATATTAAATTCTTCAAAAATTAGTAGAACAATTGATTTAATATTTTTAAAATTATTTTATTTTTTTCTAAAACGTTAAAATACATACAATTATAACCACAGTAAAATAAATAAAACAAATATTAAATTAACCCCAAACTTTGGGAATTAAAAGATATTTTATTGGTAAATATTTAGAATTTGTATATAAGAAGTAATGTTTACTTCATAGTGATAGTATGATAGTCAAAATTACTGACACTTGTTGACAATTTTGATGAATTTTGACACTTTGTGCCTTTCGACATTTTTCGTTACACAAACCCCCTCCCAAAATAATAACAATAATAAATAAATTTAAAAAAATCATTGAAATTAGTTACGACTTTTGTAAAACAAAATGTTAATTTTTAAAATTTACAGAAAAAGTTTAAACTTCCAACGACAACCAAAATTTAAAACGACCAAAAAAATATGTAATTTTCAACAGAAAATTCAAAATTTATTAAAAAGAAATTAGATTTTCGAAAAATGGAAAGAAGCTATATTTTTAAGAAAATGTTAAAAGGATCTGATTTTTTTGTAAATTAGTGATTGATTTCCTGGCAATCGCAAAGAAAAAGTAATTAAGATTTTTATTTGATTATTTTTCATTCATTACTGTCATTTTTTGAAATTTTCAACTTTTTTGTTATATCAACACTGTATGTCATTTATAAAATTTCTGTTTTTTGACATTTCGTCATTTTCTGTCACTTTTTAAATTTACAACTTTATTTCTGTCAGTTTTTAGAGATTTCACTTTTTTGATATTTCTTCATCTTCTGTAATTTTTGAAAATTTCAACTTTTTTGTAATTTCGTCGTTTTTAACAAATTTTGTGACGATTTAGAATCTTGCATAAATATTTAAAATTCTCAAAAAAGTGAAATTCTCAGAAAATGTTACATTTTAAGAAATTGTTCAATTTTAAATGACATAACATATTTTTAAATGTTTAATTAAAAAAATGTCATTTTTTTCAAAACACTAATGTTGAAAAAATAATACATTTATTTTTAAATTTAACATTTGGTATTTTTGACAATTCATTTCTTTTGCTTTTTTGGTAATTTTAATGGCCATCGTTAATATAGCATTATTATTGTTATTATTATTTTCACTTCTAAAAGCAGACATTTCATGGTCGACGATAGATCATTTGACATTTTCAATGTTGTGACAATTAATTTTTTAACATAATCTGCATAATCGACATTTTTTAGTTTTAAAGTTTGACCGTTTTGACATTTTTTTCTAGTTAATCAATTGTTAATTTAAAAAGTTGAACATTGTATTATTCAATATTTATCATATATAATTTATTAAATAATATAAACTTCACCTTTATTATATAAATATATTATTGACAAATGGTATTCATAAAGCTGTAACTGAAAATATCAGATTTGAAGATAAAGAAAAAAACGTAACTGTTTTAAAATTAATTTATTGAAATAACACACAATATTAAAAATATATACAAACGTAAGGTTGAAACGTTTGTATATATTTTTTTAAAAATTACAGGGTCCTAGGGAGGAAATGCCTTTCGACTTTCGATAATAATTTCGGTTTATGCCAAAACCACTGATTTAATATTTATAAACGACTTGCCTCTGGTTGTTAATAAATAATTTAAACCATTATGTGTAGAAAATCTTTCTTTTATACATTAAATTACATCACAATATTTACATTATTATAATTATTTACAACTAGTTAAGCTTCAGAAATGGCTATCGAGTGTCGGTCTTTCTGCCTTAAATTATTATTTTCCGTAAATAATTTTATATTTATTCAAAACTACTTAATCTCGCGAAATAATGGAGATTATGCAAAATTCCCGTCCCGTTTTTCGCTCGCTCGCTCCATTCGCGAGAATCGGGGATTATTTAATGCGGTAATTAATTGGATATGCAAGCTGGAATCGGGGCGTAATTAAGTCGGGAGGGGCTTTTCCTTTGCTCTGCCAAGAATTTCCACCAATTTATTTTAAGTGCGAAATTAATCCTCCATCGCGCAGCGACAACCGCGGATACTCCCGGCTTAATCTTAAAACTTTTAAAGAAAACTTCGCGGAATTGAAATAAAGTAAGAATTAAAAATTCGTTTGTGCACTTTTAAAATTGTTACCGTGTGATGTTATTGAAATAAAGTGCAAAAGCCAGCAATTAATTTCTTGAAAATAAAACTTTTTTAAAAGTTAACAACACAAAAAGGTATTAAATTAAAAGAACTTGAAAATAATTCATAAATTATTTCCTGTTTTGCATCTGGGACACTTTTGACTTACGCTACGTAAGTACTTTAATACAAATATACATTAAAAGAACTACTTCTCGGGCAAATACCGCGCCAGATATTGAATTACATAATGGACATTTGCTGCTATACATCATTAACATATTGCATAATGCAACAATTTTTGGATTCGAGAATATTTAATGTAATGGGTAAAAAAGAGCAACAAAACTAGGTAATATAAGGCCATCTGCAGACACGTGTCTATTTTTTTGTGTCAGAGTTTTCGTAAGGCGAGCGCATCGTCCGTGTCCTTCCCTGAGCTAAGTCATTTCTTTCCGAGATCGCAGCCGGGAAGGTATGCTCTTAATTTATTTAATATAATTAAAATAATTCAGTTTCATTAAATAATTTAATTTAATATCTTGAAATTGTACAAACTGTACAGACGATGGACAGATTCTGAGGCATGCGACTGCCAATGGCCTTATATTATCTACCTTTTGTTGCTCTTTTTTTACTCGATACATTCAAATAAAAAAAAAGTTGCATTAGCAATATGTTATTGATGTGCAGCAGCAAGTGTCCATTGTGTAATTCAATATCTGGCGGGCTATTTGCCCGAGAAGTAGTTGTTTTAATGTATATTTGTATTAAAGTACTTACGTAACGTAAGTCAAAAGTGTCACAGATGCAAAAGAGGAAATAATTTATGAATTATTTAATTCAATACCCTTTTGTGTTGTTAACTTTTAAAAATGTTTTATTTCCAAGAAATTAATTGCTGGCTTTTGCACTTTATTTCAATAACTTCACATGGTAACAATTTTAAAAGTGCAACATAAGTAAAAAAATATCACAGATACAAAAAAAAGGAAATATTTTATTAATTATTATCAAGTTCTTTTTATTTAATTTATTTAAATAACTGTGACCAAGTGAATGAATACTCTTTTCTAATTATATTAATAGCCAGAAAAGGGTATTTATTCACTTGGCCACAGTTTTATATAAGGCAGAGTTGTACTGACGAGGAATAGATCCCGAAACAAGTGTCTGCATTAAATATTCTCGAATAAAAAAATAATTAATTATATAATATGATATTGTACCGATGTGAAGTTACCCACGGATTTGTCCGGCTCCTCCACCATGGTGGAGGCGTCGGGTAAATTATTTATTTTAAAAGTGATTCACAGCTTATAAACAAATGAAAATATCCCAATTATACAAGAACTGTGACAAGATATGCCCAACTTAATTTAAAATAATTTTTAATTTCAATTATTAGCCTCGAACATATCAGATATCAGATTTCAGATTTCAGGCCAAAAACGAAGGTGTTTGTCAGAATTTAGAAACTTGTTTTTGTTCTTAGATTGTTGCTAAAGGTATAAATAACCATTTAAAACAATAAAATCAGGTGTATGTATTTTGTAACTTTTTTAAAAAAATTTTGAAGCTCAGCCACGGATTTCGTATAGAGAGACGTCCAAAACGAAGGTG
Organism: Philonthus spinipes; assembly: GCA_963082785.1. Classification (NCBI taxonomy): domain Eukaryota; kingdom Metazoa; phylum Arthropoda; class Insecta; order Coleoptera; family Staphylinidae; genus Philonthus; species Philonthus spinipes. Next base: position 14,378,267 of record OY720306.1, on the reverse strand, counting down.
TTTGTCACATTTCAGAAACTTGTTTTTGTTCTTACATAACTAAAACTGTTGTTTTATTTACAAATAGTTTAAACTTTTTTTAACCACTCTATTTATACTTGTGACCGTAATTTCGATTAAGTGGTTAAACTTAGTGGTTAAACAACAATGTTTAAAAGCGTTTTATTTACAGGCAAATTTTAAGTGTACAACAAAGTCAACGGCTATAACACACCATATTTAATTTATTGTTTGTCCACTTTATGATTTTTGTGTGTTATGAAATTGTAATTCAACTCTTACGATTGCTTATATTTTTTTCTTAAAAATTACAGGGCCTTAGGGAGGAAATGCCTTTCGACTTTCGATAATAATTTCGGTTTATGCCAAAAGTTCGTGATCGACCCGCGGGGTTTCGATCAATCAACTCTCGTTGTCTCTCTTGTGTAACGCCGAAATGATTGGCTTTGATCGATTCCGCAGTTCACATCCTATATATTTACAGGAAAAAAAAAAGAAAAAGACAAAAAAATCTGTGAATATCATTTGATTTAATAAAATGTTCAGCCACCATTAATCTAGCTACATGAAATTAGGCGAAAGATGGCACTTGCGTCGTCTTTCATTTATTATGATCATTTGATTTCTGTAAATAATAGTTTACACTAATTTCTGGTGGTGTATTTGACTGGGAAGTAGTTTTTCACATGGATATTTATTTTTTTAAGAAAAAGACAAAAAAATCTGTGAATATCATTTGATTTAATAAAATGCTCAGCCACCATTAATCTAGTTACATGAAATTAGGCGAAAGATGGCACTTGCGTCGTCTTTCATTTATTATGATCATTTGATTTCTGTAAATAATAGTTTACACTAATTTCTGGTGGTGTATTTGACTGGAAAGTAGTTTTTCACATGGATTATTAATAATAATAAACGTTATTTCCCAACAAACAAAAAGTCCATTTACAGAGTAATTTAACAAAATATCCATATGAAAAATTGACAATAACCTAAATAAAATGTATTGGAAAATATTATAAAAATAATTAAAACTAAAAATGAAAACAAAAACAGTGTAAAAATATATATAGAAAATCTTTATTTTTGAGAAATACGTTAAATTACATTACAATCATAAACCTCTAGTTAAGCCTCAGAAAATGGCTATCGACCATCGGTCTTTCTGCCTGTCTTTGTTCTTGTAAAAATATATGTATATAAGTGAGTATTGCAGTTGCTAAACGGAGAATTATTAATTGCTTATTATTTTTTAAAAAAAATTATTATGTGATGTTTTGAGTTTATGTGAAGTATTTAAATAAAAAAAAAAACGCAACCGAATTAGTTATTAATTTCATTACATTATGTTTTGGCGTATGTGAGTGTAAAAAATATATATATTGTGTATTTTTATAACTTCTTTATGGTATATATTAAATGTGTATAGTTTTACGAACTTAGTTCAGATATTGATAATGTGCACTTCGTGTCTAAAAATGCACATCTAATGAAAATAAAATACGTGAAGTAAAAACTAAAACTAAATTTTATTTGTTTGTTGATTTTTTAATTAAATTTATAAAATTATTGTTTATAGGCGGAAAGACTTCAGGTCAACGGCCCAGACAGACTAAGATATACACGTTATCCCCTGATATTTTGAATATTTAATGTTTATTTGTATTGTAATCTTGATTATTATAGGTAACTAAGTGCCAAGTAATGCATTCAAATGCCCGTAGTCAAAATTTCAGGGGACAACGTGTATATGTATTGTAATTAATAAATAATATAATATATTAAATTTAACAATTATCGAATATGGTTGTCGCAAATTTTGTTCAGCCTGTATGTTCGAAATAAATGTTTTTTTTTTTTCAAATATCACCATAGGATATTTTCTGATAATCGATCAAGGAATAACCCCAACAATTTTTATCTAACATCCTGTATATTACTAATAAAAATAATAGTGTAAAGTGTTATTTCAATTTTTGTATTTATTATATGAGATTTGAATTTATTTCTAACTTCATGGCTACAGTTTACATCATTAATTTTAATCATTTTTAATTAATAAAAAAATAATAATAACTCTGCAATTAATAAGCAAACATTTTTTCTTTATTCATTATTAATTAACACCTTAAAAATAAGCATAATTTCTTTCCTTATTAATTATTATTTAACACCTTCATATTACCTTTAAATGATTAAACGGTAAGTTTCTTCTTATCCTTCTTCCTTTTCTGTATTTTTTATGTGATGTGCATGTTTGTAATGGAAATTAAATTAATTTTAATGTTACGTCTCGTTAGCGACCTTCCTAATGGCGCGGCGGGTAATGATGCAGCTGTCAATCAAAAATGAATTTGATTACCGAGACGACGCACCCGAGCGTGCCAGTTTCCCACTTAACCTATTGACCCAATAAGGAAAAAATAAGAAGACAGAATAAATAAATCAGAAGCAGAAGGAAGAGACAAACCGCACGTTTATCTTCCCGAAGGGATCTAATCGCTTCGAATTAATGCAGCCGAATTAATTCGAAGATTCGATGTCGGTGGAAATGGATACAGCACCGCTTCCACGATCGGAGATAATATGATAATGTTCTATTTTTTTTGTAAATATGCAGATTGAAAATTTGGGAAACATGAAAAGGATCCTTTAAATAATACACGCGATTTTTATTTTTTTATTACTAATTATATATACAAATATTAGTATTCTCCAAAAATCACAATAAATATAGAAGTCGCCGATCGATCTGCCTTGATAGTGCTTACCACTACTGGAGTGGCGTAATGACTCCAGATATCCCCAAATAATCCAGCAGTTTAAGTCTGGGGATCGAGCTTTCTATTGGATGTGAAGAAAAGTCATCCATGTTTTTTTTCTCAATAGATGGCGTTGAACCCAATATCTCGTGGTGTACTAATCGCCTCGGGTCACATTTATACTGGTTAGAAATGTTAATTTTTATGAAAAAAACTCTTTTTAACAGTTTTGTGTTGGGTTGATTCAGTCGAGCGCGTTAAAGATGGAAGTGAACAAGGAAAAAAATCGCTATATTTTACAATTGTGCTTCGATAAAGGAGAAAAAGCAGAGTGAAAGACGCCACACGCTCCAGAAGGCCTGTCATCGTAAATCCTAAATCACTTATATTTAAAACGCAACCCTAACACTCGTCCGAAATATAAATACCCAACTCAATAATTAAAATTCATCAATTCATTACATGCAGAGAGCTTTTTTAACAGTATACATTTCCCCTATGTATACCTGCAAAATACGCGAGTCAAACGCATCGATTTGTGTGTGTTTAGTTGCCTATAACACGCAATTGAACACACATATGCCAAATAAGCAACTAAACATACACACATTGCGTTTGACTCGCGTTTTTTTGAAGTTATACATTTCCTATAATGTGTACTGATAAAAAAACCTCTCTGTATAATCAGCAGAGACATTAACGTTTGCGATCACAACGCATAAATACGAAGATAACACAGATTAAACAAGGACAGGCAAAAAGACCTCTGGTTGATACCCAATTCCAAAACAAGATAATCTTGTATTAATATAATAGCAAATTCATATAATGTAAATAATCCTGTTACTTATGTGGAATAAAGTTATATTATTATTATTATTTGTTCAGACAATTACATTTTTACAAATATTGAGTATATACGCTAAACTTAACGATTGTCTGTCTTGAGCTATCGGCTGGAGGTCATTCTGGCCTGTCTTGAATCGATGGTGATGTGTAATAAAAATGTCTAGCTAGCCCAAGTGTTTTGAATCATTTTAATGAATTCATGAATGCTGATAGTAAAATGTTGTTGAATAATACATTCAAGAACATTTTACTCTCAGCATTCATGAATTCATATTTTTTTAAATATTTTCCTTTTATTTTACATTCAGTATTTTCAATATTTATTTTCTCAATCAGCGCTATTTTACTTAATAAGAAAATCATTTGATATATTAGGATAAAACATGATAGCCAAATAAAAAATACCTCGATTGATAATAATAGAAAAAAAAATCGCTTAGCTTAACAAAACTGTACTGATGAGGGATAACATTAGAAACACGTCTATAGATGGCTTTATAACGTTTTTTTTCTCTTCATATTAAATATTCTCGATTGAAATTATTGCATTTGTCGTGCATCAGTAAATGTCCATTGTGTAGTCAAATATCCGGCTGATTATATACCCTAAAGCAGGATTAGTTGTTTCAGTACTTATGCTACGTAAATCAAAGTTGCAGTAACTAAATTGATTGATGGGCGATATCGATTATTTTATTATTACATATTGATCGAATATTTTTCGAATTACATGAAAATTTACATAATAATAATCAATTTTTATTCGAATTATACGAAAACTACATTTTAATATTCTCATTTAGTTTGTTGTCCCAATCAGGTTGATTGTTTCCACTTTTGTCTTTTTTAACCTGAACCACTTCGGACTTCCCTTAATTTTAATAATTGAATATTTTTCAAATGATATGATTTTATCATTGTATTCGAATCATATCATTTGAAAAATATCCAAAAATCGTTATGACTGCAATCCTCATTCGAAATATTGTGATTTGAATACAAATTCTTTTCAAATATTTTATTTAATTTAATTACAATACGTTTCGATGTTAGCTTATCTGAGATCTTTCTGCCCAGTCTTGAATTTATGATAATGCAAAAGGAACAATTTATGTTCAGCTAGCTAGAACTGTTCCATATATTATAATTGTTAATTTTTAATATGATTAATATTTAAAATATTGGTAGTTGATGATTAATTCAAATGTATTATATACAAGGTGTACAAAAAATGAGTGAAAAGCTTCAGGTAGCGTGACTCTTTGACTAATTTTTAGATAAAAATATTAACGAAAATAAGTCACACGGTCCTTCCTTAAGCCTCACGGGCCACTTAAAAAAAACTATACATTTGGCAACGCTGGATCAAACAAGTGTGCATTTATCCTGTTTATAACTGCTGCATCATCCGCTGGAGGTGTTGCATACACCTTTTCTTTTACAAACGAGCGTGCGTCGTTGCCAGATCTATTTCCATTAAAAGAATGCTTCTGATGAAGTTATAAAATTGTAAAAATATCCGATTTATTAATCATTTACATCAATGGAATTATACACGTGTCTAATTGATTGTTAATGCTATTGATTTTTTACAAAATATTTAAAAAACAATACTAATTTATAGTCACATATTTAAAATTCCGAAGACCTCGTGAGTCTCAATGAAGAACCATACAACATTTTTTTTATTTGGATTTTCTATTAAAAATTAATTAATGAATTGAGTTACCTGAAGGTTTTCACTCATTTTCTGTACACCTTGTATATATATATATATAATCTTTGTTTTAGAAACATTAAATATATTTACAATACATATACTTAAATAGATTATGGTGTTTGACTCAATGTTCAGAAATTTGGTTTATATTTATTACTTTTAATTAATTTATTTTCAATATCCTTATTTAATTTATACCTCGATTAATGTGAAAGCAAATTATTTCGGTAAACAAATTCCAACCACACTAAATTCCACGTTCACTTGACTGGTTGATTTCTAATTAAAATAAATCCGACCTATGCAAATCCAGTCATTCTCACAAAACCTTATCTCGCGAAGTTACAAAAGAACAAATCCAGTCCTGACCCAATAAACAACCGAAGCCTGACAAGTGTTGGAAATGGATTTGGATTAACGAGAATTTTTAAATCATTTGCATTTCCACGCGTCCAGCACGCTTTTTTCATCTCCTCGATTTCGAAAAGACCTATTTACAAATTTAAATTAAACACCTCACGGAAATCTGCCTCCTTTCTTTGAGACCATTTAAATGCTTTATAGGTTTTAGAGTTTGTTTTAATTGGATGGAATGGGATATTTAGTTGATTAATGACAGACGTGCTTAAATAAATAATTATTTCTTTTACTACTGTTACATACATAATCATCTTTATTAGGGCATTTACAATTACATAAAATTTAATTAGTTCAGTGGCTATCGATCATTGATCTTTCAGCTGCCAGTCCTTGCCTTTTGTCGCGGATATCAGTTAATCATTTATTAGCTATAATATGAATTCACGTTTGGTAGAATGTGGATGTTGGAATTTTGGAGGGATATTGGGATTTCGTAACGCAAAAAATGTTTATACGCTCCAGGTTGAGACGTTTTGGGGATTTTTTTGGGATTTAATTTAATTTATCGAAATCAAATAAGAGCCTCAACCATCGATTATCAGTTTAGATTGGTTGGGATTAAGGGTAATTTTCCATTTTCCATTTTTATATTAATAACACAAATAATCAGCGAATGACCGGTAGCTGATTTTCGGTACATATAATATTACATTAAAGATCATTTATATATAAAATCAGCGAAATTTCATTGATAGAATAAATTGTCATAAACTAGTTCAAATTCATTCGATGAGCATTGTTTTTGCTATTTTATGATATTAAAAATATTTTATGATTATATGAATGTTGAATTTTTGCTACCAATGCATTGACAAATTTTATTAATTTGAAAATAGGGCTATGTTCATAAAGCAAGTGGGAGGAAGGACAAGCATTTTGGGTAACGGAAATAATAGACTTTTGTATACTACTTATATTTTATTATTTTTTTGTGACTCATTTCGATCACACGGTAATCATTATGAAACTATCTTTGAAAAAGTGTAAGTGGTGTTATTATTCAGAGTGTCCCACCTAGAAATCACATTAAAAGTGCATGGACTCTCAATCGATAGATTGTAATGAAATTTTCACCATTTATATAAACCAGTATGTAATGAATATATTTTTAAAATTCTAGCACTTCTGGTTATACCGCAAGTCGATACAAACTTCCTTGTTTTAAATAGAACCCTATACTTTTTATTTTATATTTGGATTACACGTATGATTTTATTATAAAAAGTATAAGAAGGGACCATACCTAAACCTAAATATTTTTGAGATATTTGAATATTTACAAAAATATCATTTTTAAGTTGTCACTTAAAAAAAATGTATCACGAGATAGAAGTAAGCCCCTGCATACCACTTACACTTTTAATATTTGGTAATAAAACAATGTTTGTTTTGAGTTTCATAGATTTATTATAGACACTGGTACAATTGTTTCGATACACTGTATCTTCTACATACAATTAAATACAATTCTTATTTTGTAATTCAGTGACAATAAACTTCATTGAACATTTTCTTAATTTTGAGTCACGAAAATAAAATAATTTTGTATGTACACTTTTAAGGAAAATTATTTTATTTTCGTGACTCAAAATTAAGAAAATGTTCCATGAAGTTTATTGCCACTGAATTACAAAATGAGAATTGAATTTAATTGCATATATTTAAATTATGATTTTTTTGTAATGTATGCAAATGGTTGAATTAATCTAAAAATCCCGAAGCGCCCGATTTTCAATTATCCACGCGTTATTTTCAGCGAATCGCTCCGTTTCGGAATGTTAATGTCCCGCCTGCATTTTTACGAAAATCTTTAGCTCATGTTTGGGAATTATTAATTTCACGGCAATTTCACGTCCGCACTTCTAAAATTACACGCCACCGATTTGAACCATTCTTCACGACATTGCACGCATGCAAAGTGCGAGTTTTCGATGCAAATTATTTTTTCCGTATAGATTTAATTTCCAACCTAAGAACTTTTTTCCCTGGTGGAATCGCAATAAAAATTCCCGGCGTATCGGGAAATTCCGTCGTCTCCTTCTCGGCGTAATTGAAAGTAATAAGTAAAATCCGGCGTTCCCATAACTCTTCATGTCGCGAGCTCGCCGATTCCGATTTTAATAATAAATCCCCGCGAGGCAGGGAAAATGAAATGGAAATGGTAATATAAAAGCGTTGTGCTAGATTAGGTTGCTTGTATCTTAAAAAAAAATATATGAAGAAAAAGGATTTGGTTGCTTGAAATCTATATAAGTATAAAGTTGATTGAAATTCAAACTTTATAACCGAATTCTAATAATAATAATTTATTAATATTATTCGCTAGTTGTGTTAACTAGGTCACTATTATATATGTATAATATGAATAATATAGTAAAATTAGCCATAAATATTACAAAATAAATACATATAAGAATAAAATTGATAGTACAAATTGGTGCCATTAAATTTACATGATGTAGGATAAAACACGTTTAGTAAAAATACACATACAGAGAAATAAAAAAAATAACCACAAATACGTTTGAGCCAGTAACTTCATGTGAAACAAATGAAGTAAATAGTTATATATTAGTTATATGTGTAAGTCATCTGTGCTCAGAAATTCACATATATTTAAACTTTATCAAATATTGTCATTACATGTACGTGCTATCTTATTTATTTATTTATACATTATTGTTTAAATTATTTATTCGGCTAACCCGACAATGCGTAAAACCACTTGGGATGATAATTGATTCATATATTTATTTCATATATTAGTATTCTTAGTTATTGTTTATTTGTATGTAATAGCTTATTTATTCTACTACTTACAGTAAAACTTGTTATAATTTTATAAAATGGTGAAATTTCCGTAAATAAATATTATTATTATATTAAAATAGGCTTTTTAGACAGAAAGACCTCCGGTCGATAGCCTATGACAGACTACTAATCCATAAATATATATTGTAAATATAAATATTTGTAAAGAATTGTAATTCGGCTGTCTGAATAAAGATGTTTGAGTTTAGGCTTTCTATAAAAGGACATGTTATATTCATAATTTAAATACATTTAGTGGCAATTCCCTAATTTGGTCAGATATTTTGTTAAAAAAAAGGTCCCCAATATCTGACACCGATCTGGGATTTTGTTAAACGCAATAAAAAATGTACATTCAGATAAAAATGTTTGTAAGTGGATTTTGTACTCTGTCAGAGTATATAGTTGTAACGATAAGAAGAAAACTTGGGGTATGAATTTAACATAAAAATGTTTCTATAAACGAACTGTTCAGGGTTATGAAAGGTAATGAATTACTTACTAGAAAAAATATGTAAAAAAAAAATGAAAAAAACAGGTGTGGTGATGATGATGGTAGTACTGTGTCTTTCTTGAAATTCCCGAAAAGTGCTCATCGCTTGCTAGAAAAACCGATGATGGTTCGGCGTTGATCCTTACAGGAATACAGCAATTTAGAGCGTACTTGCGTATCATTCGAAACGGTTTATATTACCAATAAAATAAATACCGTTTATAAAAGAAAAAAAAAATGGTCTCAGAAGTAACTTAGTTAATTTTTAGTAGATACGTTGCCTAAAATGCGAAATGCATCCATTTTTCATATACCGTTCCATAGAACAGATTATGCGAAGCAGGCGGCTACCACACGCTTGTTAAGGCATGCAAATGAATTTATAAAACTATCCGGCTTTGTCATATCTATAGTCTGTAAGTTCTTTGCGCCGTACACTTGGTGCAATATAATTGGCTTTTAAAGTGTATTTTGTTAATTGTATTATTTTATTATTGTAACTATTCTTATTTCATCATATATGTATGTTACTGTATGCAATGGCTACCGTTAATTAAATAAATAAATAAACTGAATAACAACTTTCCGCATTAAACAAACAAATAAAAAATCTTTAAAATGGTGGAGTAGATATACTAAAAGGCCGCTAGAACCCAGAAATCCAAATTTTCTGCCGAATTGTTGAGGATTACTACTACTGCATCTGAAGTGTTTCAAAAAGTTTTCCTTGATCTAGTAGGTCCTTTGAATCAGGATACTAAAGATAATCGCTACATTTTGACTATACAATATGAACTTAGCAAATTTGTTGAATGTTACCCAATTCCAAATAAGGAAGCAAGCACTGAAGCTAAAGCATTTGTTAAAAAAATGCTCTAAGATTTGTAATACCTCCCTATATAGTTACTGATAGAGGCATAGAGTTTATATTTAAAGAAATGCGCAAACTTTTAAACATTGAACATTTAAATTGAAATGCATACCATCATGAGACGCTCGGGGCTTTAGAGAATACTCATATGCATCTATCAGCAAACCTTAGAATCTATACATCTCAAAATGTTGGAAATTGAGGTTCTTGGGTTTCATTTTGGGCATTCTTTTTAAATAACACTGTTCATACGGCAACAAAGTACACGCCATATGATATATGTATTAGACAAAATTGAGCCATTGTATACATTTGATGACTATCCAAATGAAATGAGGTATAGATTACAAGTGTCTTGGCAGGATGACAAGTGTCTCGTAACGAGACAACAATGGCCGAAACTCGATATATACAACAGCTACAGACTGATAGCGCTAAGCAGAACCGATATAAAGATGACGGTATGCATCATTACTGGCCAGTGCAATCTAGGAAATCATAGAAAAGTCATGAAAATGACTCATCAGGATTTTTGTAGAGGCTGCAAAGACGAGGAGGAAGATGAGACAGTTCTTTACTTCCTTTGTCAATGCCCCGCCTTAGAAAGAATTAGAGCACAATTCCTTCTAAGGCGGGGAGCAGTAAATTTTGTGAAACTTAAAAAAAACTGTTTTTTTTTATTTTCATATAGTGTAATTAATCAATTAGGCGAGATTAGAATTAGTTATCTGAAATTGTTGGCATCCATAAATTTTTTGAGGTAGAGTTGGAAAGACCTGACACCATCGGATTATTATTTGTTCCGGTGGAATTATGCTACTACCAGAAAGATGGTAAAAGGTGTTGGACTAAAACGGACAATATATAATTTAATAAAGTATTTGTTTATTATACGAAACCTGTCCTTCATTTCCACAAAAAACGAAATTACTTTCCTAACAACTCAATATTTACATACTACGTCTATGTACTGTATAATGAAATATTTTTTTATCCGAAATTATTTAATGCAAAGAAAAATAAAATAAAATAAAATACATAATATAAGGCTATCTAAAGACACTTGTTTCGGGATTTCTTCCCTCGTCAGTTCAGCTCTGCCTTATATAATTACAAAAGTGTTAAATTAAATTACTCAAACGTACCGTCCTGGTTGCAATCTCCGATTTAAAAAAAAGTTATTTCAAATTCTTTTTATTTTATAAGTATTATTTTACCCAGAATTATGATAAGTTAGTTATTGTTAGCTGGTTATAGACCAGGAACGTAACATGTATTACCATCAATAAAGAAATGCTTGTGTGATTTTTTTTATTCATATTTACATACATATATTTATTCATATTAAAAATTATGTAGCTGTATATTCAGTTGTCCACTTTACAAATTCTAATCTTAGTATAGGCAACCAAACACACAACAAATGACTTATCGTTCTCCGTGTGAAGTTAAAGATGGAAACGCGTGTATTTCCCAGAGATTATTATTAACATCCTTCAGAAAGTAATAAATTACTTTAACAGAACAACATAATTTTATAATTCAACCGGTTTCAAATTCCTTACTGCACAAGGTGCCGCTATTTGGATGGTTTTAACAGAGAAAACCTATTTCCAGACTAGATAGTGAAAAACCGACATATGTGTCAGGAGATCGATTTATAGAAATGTTTAGTACATTGCAAAATCTCGAATGGTTGCCGATGGTTAATAGACCATACTTTATTAACAGTGGAGATGCTGGGCGTTTTTCAATTTTCTGCTATTTAAAAATGACGCAGTAACTTTTTTATTTATCAAAATTATCCATTTCTATAAAAATATTCTTAAGGCACTTTTTAAGCAAATTCCAATGGCATACACAGAATTTTTTACACAACAGGTTTTTTTTAGAAATAGCATGATTATACCTTTATATATGGACATCATAGTCGGTTATGGCCTCAACAACCATTTTTGTTATTTTTCACAGGCAAATTTATTAAAATTTGAAAATGCAGTATCTCCATTAATTTCAAACATAAATAGTCATAATTATATATTATTATAAACATCATAGCATGAATATTTTGTCTGACTATGATAACTATTTAAAAAAGTATAATTTTATGTTATTTTTCAAAATCCGTGATATGTATGCAATAGTAAAGTTGAGCATTATTATCTTAATATTAATAATTTTGTTGGACCATTAATTACTTCACTGCACCAATTAGATTTTGAATTTTATTTATTAGTTTTCTTTAAATTATATGTGTATAGTAAAATGGATATTCCGTAAAAATAAAAAAAATAAAAAATGTAGAAAAATTGAGGATACCATTGGATTTTTCTTAAAAGAGCGTTTTGAGAATGTTTTTACATAGAATACATTATTTTGATAAACAAACAAAAAATACAGTAGTGACAGAAAATCGAAAAAAGAAAAATATCTTGGCGACCAATAATCAAGATATTCCGATGTTTCTAAAAAATCGATCTCCTGACACCTAAAGCCGCATTAATAGAGGATCAGTACTATGCTATGCTTAAAAATAAATACATAAAAAATGTAGAAAAAATCTTTTTGTTTAAAAAAGCGAACATCTTTATAGAAATTCATAATTTTGATAAACCAAAAATGCAGCGGTTATCAAAAACGACAGAAAATCGAAAAACGCCAAACATTGCGATGTTTCTAAAAAATCGATCTCCTGGCACGTAAAGCCGAATTTATAGTGGAGCTAGATGCCAGCTGCGTCATACCTCGAAAGAAATTATATTTGGTGCGCGCACACACGAAATTCTAAATAGATAAAGATGCGTGTGCGCGCGCATCTTAAAATAGTCTATATCAAGGTATGATAGCATCGCACTAATCCACTATAAACATGGCCTAAGTCGGTTTTTCTCTATTTGGTCTGGAAATAGGTTTTCTCTGTTAAAACCATCCAAATAACACCACCCATATTCAAAGTACGCACTTCCCAAAATTCAAATCCTGGTACAGGCAACCAACACACAATAAACGACCTATAACTCTATGTGCAAAGATTGAGATGGAATTACGCGTATTTTCCAGAGGGCATTATAAATATCCTCCGGTAGATAAAGACCTTCGTAAAGCAAGAGGCGAATGGAATAATAAATCTCCGCGCGCAGAGCGAGATTGGGTTTTCAATTATTTTAATAAAGCCCCGGGAATTCCGGTAATGCTTTTCTTTCATTGCCTCCTCGATCGGGATTATTAATCCCCGGGGACTTCAGCGACGAGAGAAAGAGAAGCGCGATTAAATAATTAAGACGTCCAAGCTGAACGGACGAATTAAAAAAAAAAAAGATAAAAAAGAATACAAAAAAAACGTGAAAGGTTCAAAGTCATCGTTTGATAATTAAAAATGAGAAAAGAAAATCAATTTGTCGATAGGGAGGGAGATAATGATGTCGTGGAAAAGTTCAGCAGCGTATATAATTTAATAAATGTGTCTTGTAAAAAATGTTAGAAAAAATGTTAGAAATGGTGATTTAGTCGCTTTTTAAACATTGTTTTTAGTCTGTTTTTTAATACCACCTAATTTAGGGGGTATTTGAAGTAAACAATTATGGGGTTGCTTCAAAAACGGAGGATTTTTATTACTGATTTTTTTAGACGTTTGTAATGGATTGTCAACGTGACGTATACATTTAAACAAATTTAAAATAAAATATAATTTATTGCCCAGAAGGAAATCAGTTCGCAATTACAAGACAATTACATAAATACAAAAGCTTAGATACTAAAATACATTCAAATTAAAACTACAAAGCTGTATAACTACCTTCAAAACATCAATAAAGATTATACATTTCATAAAATGTTCAATCACCATTCATATAGCGTATGGATATAATCGTTGACGATGCCACAAGAAATTAGTAAAAAGATGGTGCTTGCGTTATCTTCAATTTATTAAAGATTACAAAGATGGTAAAAAAGATCACAAGTTGGTGGAAGTCGATTAAAGTTTTTGCAAATTACATTTAATAAGTAATTTTTAACCAAAACAAGTTCTACTGTGTGTTATATTGAATGTAGTTTTATGTCTACAGTGAGAATTCGAAATATTCATATTCATATTTTATTGGTGCTAATGCTTTCCGCATATAAAACTCATAAATATGCAAACCAAATAGTATAAACAGTTAATGTAGGTGGCTGAGAGTTGTTGAGTTCATATTCATTACTTCATTATAACACGTTTGTTATAACTATTATAACATTTTGAAAGTTATAACAAACGTGTTTACTTTAAAGTAACCAACTAGTTTTAAAATATCAGGGCTATCAATTCGAGCATTCATACAAGAAAGTAAGACATAATTTTTCATCGACGAGCAAAAGAGTCCACATTAAATTTATTAAGTAAAAGTGATGAGTCACAACCTCTCACGGGTAAAATCCCTCTACTTTGTAATGATGAAACTTTAGGAATTTTCGGTGGATAGTTTCAATAAGATTTATCTGTTGCACAATTTGCGTATACCAAATTAGGGAAGCATATTCCATCTTTGAACGCACATGAGTAAGAAATAGACATTTCAAAGCATTACATAGATTTTTAGAGTTACAGTGAATGAATCTTAGTGGTTTGAAGGAATGATTGTACATGATAATTAAACTTAGACATTAACAAACTAGACTCCTAGATATTTAAAGATACTAACTTGCTCAATTAAGAACTATCTAAAAATTTAAACTCATGAATTAAAAGATCTTGAAGAATTCTGATAATATCAGTGTAATTTAAATGAAATAAGTAACAATTTGGAAAAATATCTTTATTTTTTATTTATTTAATCGGCCGACAAATGTCTAGCGCGTTTCTCGAGCGCCTTGGCCGCGGGTATTCCACGTGCAATCTCCTTCCATTGTATGCGATCATTTGATATAATTAATTTTTAATCAATTGAACATATTGGTCTTACGAGGCTCGAAAGGTGGCTATTTCAGGCCATCTTCAGTTATCTAAACGCTGCACTGTGTACCAAATCCGAGCGCGAGCACCAGGGGGAATTTGGAGGAATTTAGTATATTAAACAATATAATACTTAATAACTTAATGAATTATAAAATCATAATGGGTTACCATAAAATAACGCCTAACATTTTTCAGATATTTAATGATTTATTTATTAATTAGTAATTAAAATAATAATTTACTGCAAACCTTATCATACCGAAGAAAAAGTGGCACTTATTCAGCACTATGTTGTAATTGTGAGAAAATATACATTGGAGAAACAAAAAAAACTTAAAAACAAGATACAAAGAACACATATATTATTCGAAAATAAACAACAGAGAAAAATCCGCAATTGCTAACCATAATCATATTTGGACATACATTTTCTTTAAGCAATTTAAAAATGTCAAATAGTCTACAACTAAATATGTTAGAAGCAATTGAGATGTATAAAAGTTCTAGTAAACTTTTTAATTTCGATTAAACTAAAATTATTTAAAAAATAATAATTTATTAAAATTAATTCATTTGATTTAATAATTTATATTTATCTGATTAAAAAAAAAACATATCACATTTTTAGATATAATTTTGTTTATTTGTTTATTTATTTGTCAATTTTTATGTTTTTTTAAAAAATCAGATAAATGTAAATTATTAAATCAAATGAATTAATTTTAATAAATTATTATTTTTTTAAATAATTTTAGTTTAATCGAAATTAAAACGTTTACTAGAACTTTTATACATCTTAATTGCTTCTAATGCTTGAAATGTACATTTAGTGTTAAAATACAGAAGTGAATAAAGGAATAAAATATTATTATATTATAATATTATTATATTTATTCACATTCTATATAAGATTATCGAATGTAAAATTTAAGAGTGAATGGCTGGCTACAGGAAATATTAGTATGCGTGAATGTACTGGCTGGATAATAATATATGGGCGTATTTCACGTTGGAAGAGGAGAGAGAAGAAGAATTTACATCCTTTTGTGTCCCGCACCGAAAGCCAGCCATTGTTTATCTCCATTCATGATCGATAATTGATTGTCCAATTTCAGAATACCTCGCATAACTGATTTATATAACGGTCTATCCGATTTATTACGGTACGAAAGTTTTGTTTCAAACTTCTCGATTCATTCATGGGATCTTCACTTACAAAGACCGTAGAAAATTAGTGCAAGAAAATTTTGTTTTTAATTATATTTTTATTCATAAACACATAAAGTATACAATATAATCACTGAATAAAAAAAACAATGTTTTTACCACAATTATTTATTGTATAAATAAATACACAATTTCATGACTTAGGTTTCGACGTTTTACAGTCATTATGAAATGACACAAATTACATAATAGCTACATTTTTAGAAGAGAGAGTGAGGTTACAAATTAATTTAAGGTGAATAGGTAAATAGATTAAAATATTACAAAATTTCGAAAAACGGCGTGTACACTAAATCTGATTGATACATTAACAGATAAACGAGAGGATTATTCATTCGTTTGAAAATTTCAGCGAATTCAAGAAGGTTAAGTTTTGTACCTTTCGTACAGTTATGTAAAATTTTCATTTCTTGAATTTCAAAAAATGAATTTTTACAATCTAAAGTGTGGTTGGATGATGATAAAGTATACATGTAATATAAATATAAAAGTGTTTGTCTGTCCTGGACTATAAACCAGAGGCATTTCCGTCCTTCCGTAAAATTATTAAAACAAATATCGTTTCTTACATTAAAATTTTATTTTCGCAAGGCTAATAATTCATTTAAGGGTACATATTTTTTTAATCACGAAAGTATTGCCTTTCTGTACTGTTTTTAATTAGTTTTGTTTTAAATTCTACAAAATATAATTAAATCTTCGAATGAAATATACATTGTTCAATAAAACAGAAAGGCTTTTTGTCTGCCTTGACATATATGAGATTTTTTTTCTATATCCTTATATAAATGATAGAATTTACACACATGTTTGACAATAAAGATATTTTATATATAATGAGGTTTTATATAAACACACACATCTTTCTTCAGACTATACAGATAATATAAAAGAATTTAACATAAACAATTATTAGTAAAATAATTTCTGTATAAAAAATACAAAATTAAATAAAATTTGATAAAAATAAGTTTATGCAAATAAAATAATAAAAATCTAAAAATAATTTTAAATTAAAATCCCTCAATACCGCTAGCCCCAGATCAAGTTTTACAATCGAGAATCACGAGGTGAGGACAGAAGGAATGAACTCCGTACAACGACAATTGCAGGCAATATATTTTAATATACAAATAATACATACTGTCCCTGAAATTCTAATATTGCTAAAATAATTTTTCTTCAACAAACAAACACACACAAAAAATCCTGAAAAATATCCAAAATCTATAATTATAATTTTCAACGCTGCAGAAATAATTTTAGTATTTTAATTAAGTTATCCATTAAAATATAAACATTTCGCCGAAAGATCCTCCCTAAGAATAGTTGAGCCAAACCATAAACGTATACTGTTTTATTTATGATCAACAATTTATGAGAAGTAGGAGCCTCTATAATTAGTAAATAATTAATTGCTAGTGCAACTTTTTGACTTACATAATGTAATTACTTTAAAAAGAAACAAATTGAAACAATTACGTCTGTGGCAAATGCTCCGCCAGATATTGAATTATACTTCAATTATAAATATTTATTTTCAAATTTATTTTTATTTAATGTTGAATGACCAACTTGGTTGTGTCACCGCACTCTTTAGTTAGGAGGAAAAAACGTGATTAGAATGGATGCACTTACTACTTCCGTCTCCCCAAAGTTTCATTCCTGTGTTGTGGACTGTAGTAGTAGTCATTACTATTTTTCCCGGAGGGATCGCAATTTGCCGGAGGCCGTATTATATGCCGGAGGCTAATCTATTTCGGAGATATAAACGTGCACTGGACTATATCTTTTTCCCGACTATCCTAATTACGTGCATTTAGGAAGAGAGTAAGGCAATATGCTCAATAGAGGATGCCCGTAAGGATATTAACTAGATCATTTTGGAGCGCTAAAGAGCGCGTTTACACGCAACATTTAATTCATTTTTTTAATTAATCGTTCATTTATGGTGTCGGACGTATCTGTAATTTAGTACAATTAATAATATATTTGTTTTAATGACATTTTCCATTTATTTCTGTCCTAAGCCAGGGTTTTTATATCATTCCACTTAATTTGTCTTCTCTCGGCTGCTTCGTATATCTGGTCCTCTCATCTCCTCGTTGGTCTTCCTATCCTATTTCTTCCTTGTATGTATATATTTGTTTAGTTAGTCTGTGGTCTTCTAATCTATGTATGTGTCCTAACTAGATCAGTTGTCTCTCTTCTACTATAGTTGTTATTGATTTTACATTTAGGCAGTTATGCACTATTTTATTTCTTATTCTGTCATATCTGCTAATTAATATTATCTTTCTTAGTAACCTTATCTCTATGGCTGTGATCCTACTTTTGTCTTCTGTGTCATTGTCATTGCTTCATAGTCACATATTAGGACTAGTCTTACGACTTTTTTGTATATATTTTATTAGGTTAAGTTTCAATGGCAACAGCCTTGAGACTGTTCACTTAGGCTCAAGAGGCCTGTTGTGATACCATAGAGATAGGGATCATTCCCTCCTATACAACTCAGTTTGAGCACCTAATGAACTTGATCAGATCAATCACCTTTATAGGTGTAAGATCCGCCAGCTCATTTGCGTACTGCAGTCCGAGGTATTTAATTCTTTTTCCCTCAAGAGCAGGACATTATCCTAGATAGTGGAGTACTGTTTCTTCCTTCTCATCATCCAGGCTTTTTCTGCAAATTATTGTAATTGGGACTCATCATGTGTGCGCGTCTACCTAGAAGACATTGCACCGTGATGATGCCCACTGTCTTCCTTACATCGATTCTGATAAGTGCAATTAATCTATTACTATTTGCCGTATCACATACAGGCCATAACTGCCTTGTTGTTTGACACGTATCCTCTTTCCTTCACCTTAGGTTGGCCAATGACATCGTTTGGTCCCTCAATAATTTCTTGCATTCCGCAATTGGGATGTCAGCGGAGAATACAGTAGATGGTTTCCTCATTTTTGCCCCCCTCTTCGCGATGTCCGCAGCAATTGAGTTTCTCTTAATATCCCTGTGACCCGCTACCCAAATGAGTCCCACATCACAGCCATTCGCTAGCTTGTTGAGCATGTTTCTGCAGTCCCTTACCAGGTGCAGATGCAGTAGGGACTGCTTAAAGCCCCGATGGCGGCTTGGCTATCCGTGGTTAACCTGAAGATCGGTTTTACCTATCCAGTCCACTGCTATTCAGATGGCCATGTAGGCTTGTAGGACGCTGCAGTCGTTCGGAAGTCGAAAGGATCTTCTTAGGTTGGATTCATGAGAGAATATTGCATCTCCTACTCTTTCTTCAGACTTGGAAGCATCCGTAAAGAGCTAGACGTCACTTCCTTGGACAATCTTGCCCTCTGGCTACCATATTGATTTTTTTAGTTCCTCTTTATATATTTCTAGCCTCTGTTTTAGTTTTTCTTCTGATTCCATCATTAATATTATATCATCTGTTAACAGAAGTGCTTGTTTCAAAATTACTTTTATATTTCGATATCCTATTTCTATGCCTCTGGTTTTTCCGTTACATTTCTTTATTACATCATCTATGATTAGTAAGGGGCTAAGAACACAACCTTGTTTCAGTGCTTTTGTTTGTTTCGAATATTTAATTTTAGGCTCTCCCACACGTCGGAGCGCCTAACTCTATCAAAAGCCTTTATTAGGTAAATAAACCATACATGTAGGGCTTTTCCTTTTTTGTGATTTTGTTACCAAATTTTCACATGATGAATATTAAATCTTGGGTACTTCTGTTCTTCCTAAATCCATGTCGTGCTTCTTCTAATGTTGGTTTATTATGTCTCTTAGCTTTCAAAAAGAAAATTCAAAAGATATTGATTAATTTGAAATCAACTAAATTAGTTATAGAAAGGGAAATGTAACCCTTTTGGTGTATTGAATCATGAATATCATAGAAATGATAAAATAATTATTTAATTCTCGAAAACAATCGAATATTTTGTAATCGATCACTAAAATAATAGATTTCGCCCATCACTAATTTAAACCATGCAAGAAATATCAATTAATAACAACATCTTCGAAACTGGACTAAAAAAAGTAAAATTCCGAACGAACGAACGAATCCCGTCACTTTTCCCGCTCAGCATCATTTGATATTTCCATCCAGTCGATTAATTCCCGTTGCGCGTAATTTATCAGTCTCACTCCGGCGCTTAACAAATTGATATCGGTCTTAAGTGTCAATAAAGCCGTGCCGGATTTATGCACGGCGCGGCGCAGTTTCCCCGATTAAATTGTTATTAATTAATGCATCGTAAATGGAAACGTCGTAAACATTAGTTTTGTAACAGGAAGCGAAAACAAAACAAAACAAAGAATCTGTGTAAACAAAAAGATTTTAAATAGTAATTAAATTAATGAAAACAAAAAATAAGAATTATTTCTTCGAAATTGTAAAATTAGTTTTATTATTGTGCATTGATTATGTAAGTGTTTTAAAACCCGATCAATTAGAATAAATTATTGTAATTTTTTTATTTATAGACACGAAAGTTTTCTCTTTTTTCCCTCCTCCTCCTTCTTCTTCTCCTCTTTCTCGTTCTTCCTCGCGTTGACATTTAGAAGATTTCCTGTTATAAAACTTGCGTTTACGATGTTTCCATTTACGATGTATTAATTACTTGTGCTTGCATTTAGAGTTTTTTTTTTCAAGCTTGCTTCTTTTTATAAGGTTTTTTTTTCTTTCATGCGTTTTCTCCTTTTTTATATATACTCAAATCCTGATTTTCTCCATTTATTATAAAAACGTATACAAAAATCTTTATTCCGATAATTACATATATCAATAGAAAAGATGATTCATTCACTTGGTCAGCGCTATTTAAATAAATTAAATAAAAATAATTAATAAATTATTTCCTCTTTTGTATGTGACATTTTGACTTACGATACGTAAGTACTTTAAACAAATGCATATTAAAACAACTACATATACAAATATGTAAATTATTGTATAATGTAATCAATTATAATGGAGAATTCCGTAAAATAAAGTTAAAGTTACTTCTGGGGAAAATGCCCCGCAAGATATTGAATTACGTAATGGACACTTGCTGTTGCAATTTTTCTTTCCTTTTTAATCTTATCCTCTTTTACGCGTATTGAGTGTCGAGGTATATTTTTTACAAATATTAAATATATGCAATAAAATGAAAGTGTTTGTCTGTTCTTATCGATTGGGCCCTTCTGTAAAACTATTAAAAAAATCTCGCTTCTTGCATTATAATTTAATTTTACAAAGTTAATTTAAATTAATGAAAATTAAAAAAAAAACGAAATTTATTTTTTTGCATTATCGGCATCCTTATACTGTCTAGCATGTTGTGGCAAAATACCAATTCTGTATCCGAAGACGTTACAAAGATACAGCAAAAAATGTTATTCTTCTGTTAAAAGTATTTGAATACAACTCAAATCTTTAAACGCGTTTTTTTATCGAAACGATATTTTTTAACCTAGCGAGACAGATATATTCTAAAATTTTCGACTAATTTTGATGATTCTTTGTGGTTTTTGTGGAAAATTAAATTGTCTAAAAGCTAACATTGGATTTTTTTGGATACTCCAATTTTTCGATTTTTTATGCACATTTCAGCAGCGATTTTTTTGTAAAAAATCTAACTTTTTTTTAGAGCCGCAATTTTTGGTAATTTTGCGAATTTCGAAAAAAAAAATTTATGTTACCTTTGATATTATTTAGTATAGATCTCGGAATACTGATCAGTTTTTCTATCAAGTTGTTTCAGCACTGAACGCGCTGTCCTGCGCTGTGATGAAAGCATCGTTTGCACCTAGGTTTTTTTTAGAAGTACCAACGTCAGAAAAATAAGTTTTTTGGGCTTTGTTAAATAAAGTTGAAATATCCCTCTATAATATATAGAAAACTCAAATTAATTCCAACAATCCTACTGTAAAAAAAAATCAAAAAACACCTTAATTTTGGCCTGCTTAGTAAGGGTACCTCCTTAATGTAGGCAATCCCTTAATTGAATTATTTAGTCAGAAATTTTGAATAATCTTTTTTATAAACACGAAAGTTCTGTCTTTAAATTACTGGATTTTAAAGCATTTTAGTTAATCTGGGAATTCGAAATATATTTTTCGAGATCAATGGGTTTAGAATGTTTGATATAATAAAACTTTATTTTCATATAAATTGAAATGTTTGAATATAATAAAATTCAATTTATATGAATAAAATATTTATTGTATTAAAATATTTTAAACATATTTTATCCCGAAATTAAAATTTTAAAGCAGGTGGACATGATTGGATTTCAACGGATTTCAATGAAATTTTGCATAGTTGTTGGCTATTATTTTTGGTTTCAGCCCAGAATAACAAAACTCTACTCGATAGTCCAGACACACTGTCATTTTATTGTGTATATATAATATTAATGTTTGTTCTATTACAAGAATTATTGGAATTTCTTTTTTAATTTTTCAAAATTAACTATCTTATATACTAAAGATATTTGTATTAAAACAATTACATGCATTAATTGTTTCAATACAAATATCTTTAGTATATAAGAAAGTTAATTTTGAAAAATTAAAAGAAATTCCAAGAATTCTTGTAATTATTAGATGAATTACAAATAATGTAATTAGTATAATTAAATAAATCTACTTTTCAATGTTTGGATTATTTTTTTCCGTTATAAATTAATTTTTAATTAACACCTTCTTCCGTGTTCGAGAAAGTCCACAATTAATTTGTCAATCCGCACGACAAATTGCGCTACATTAAATTTTATGCCCGCACGCAAAGGCACACACATACAAAAAAAAATCGAAAATACGACGTCTGGAGCTTGCCTAATGTCTCATTGAAAACCGCGTTACAAAACTGGCCATTAAAATCAGCCCGTTTATGGAGGCACGGGGAATTTTTGCGTTATATAAGGCTCGCGTTCGATTGATTTCAAATTCGAAAATTAATCAAATGTTTCGTGTAATTGCAAAAAAAAAAGTTTTTATCCTGATATTTGGGTAAGTGATAATTTGATTTTTGATTTGTATAAATTGGTTGCGGTTTGTTATTGCAAACAATCGGAATTTATAGTAAGCAACGAAAGTTGGTCATCACTAGTTTTAGTTTTCGTTGAAAAACTTATTAACCGATTATTTAATATTAATTCCGCATAATACACAATTCTTTGTCTTATAATTGATTTTTTTAAATGCCACATGAAATTGGGCAATAGATGGCGCTTGCGTTATCTCTCAATTATTATGGTTCATATCAGTTTAATTTTGTGCTTTTACACAGCAGTTTGTTCTTTCCCAGTATATATATATATTTTCTTTAAGTTCACATTTTTGTTTCCATTTCTTTTTATTCTTACCTTAGGTATTTTATTTTATCAAAATGATATATTCCTATTTTAGCTTAGTTATCCTACACACTATTTTTGATTCCTTCGTTTGTTGATTTCTCAAACATTCTTTCATTATTTTCCTGGTTTTTGAAATTATCAATAGGTCGCCAGCATATGCGATAATCTGTATTCTTTTAAATCTTAGGATTCCTTTGTCAATCTTCCATAATGTATAAATATTAATTATAAAAATTAAATATATATTTTGTCCTTATCTATTTAAACTTTCACTTATATAGAGTAATTGTTTTCAATTAAATTAAATAAAACGAAAAAAAAAAAGATGGTTCATAAATTTGCAGTTGTAATTTAAATAATAATAAATATAATAATAATTAAATAAATAAAATGAAACAAAGATGATTCACACATTTGCAGTTGTAATTTAAATAACTGCAAATGTGTGAATCATCTTTGTTTCATTTTATTTTATTTAATTTAATTGAAAACAATGCTGTTTTTTTTTCAAGCCGAGTCGATATTATTTTTTGTTCGGAACCGATAAATCCGCTCAATGCTCGCGTCCTTCATCGCGATCACTTCCATCCTCGATATCGTTGAAGACGGTACGTAAAAAGTAATTAAAAATTGTTTAACAACTAAGGGCTTACAGGGTAGAGCTGTAGTAATGAGAGCTGGAATCCCGAAACACGTGTCTACAGATGGTCTTGTAACTATTATTTGTTGTTTCCTTTCATTGAATAATTTCTGCTCAAACCGAAGTAGTGCAGTAGTGCTGCTATGCAACAACAAATATCTATTGTGTAATCCAATGTCCGGCGGGGTAAATGCTCGGGAAGTAGTTGTTTCAATAGATGTTTGTTAAACTTACAGTGTAAGTCATTTTTTGCAGTTGGAAAAAGGGATTGATCGAATTTTATTGGTCATTGCCAGAAATTTTCCTTGTTTAATTTCATTGTAATAACGTAATTAGTTAAGTTATTAGATATATGTCCTTTATCCATTGAAACAACTACTTAAAGAGCAAATACCTCATCGGGTGAAATGTCCATTCTTTAACACAATACACAATTGATATTTTCTGTTGCAAAAAAAAATCATTGCGAAATGTAATAATTTGTGATTTAATTAATTCGTATGAAATAACAGTGAACAAGTGAGTAAAAAAACTGTACTATTATCAACAAATAGTAATTTAGTGTTTTATCTATATTAATTCTAAATATTAAAAGTGAAATTGGTTGCGATTTATTTTATTGCCGCCTAGATTTCCTTTTATAGAATTTACATTTCTATTCGACACAATTTTATGACTTCTTCCTTTAATTTAATTTTTTTGACGAGATGATGAAGATATCCACGGATTCACATCTCTAATAAAAACTAATTTTTACTGCACTCAATTAAACGGCCGTAAAAAAACCGAAAACGCAAACAAACAAACATCGCCCCGTATTAATATTATTTCAGGATGGTTTAATCTACCGTCCGCGCTTTTATGAGCAGTAAAAATGGCGGTCGGAATTAATAAAGCCTTTCGGGACCGATCGGAATAACGGAATCCCAGCTCGCCCACATTTTTCGTTATTAGTATTATATATTTTTATTGTTTTTTTTTCTTTCGTTGGTTTTAATAGACTGAAAGACACCGCAGTAAAACGAAACGGCCCATTAAATTTAACTCGCGGTGACATAATCGCCGTTTTTTTTTTTTACTGAAGTTGTTAATTGAAAGTTTTGTTCGGTTTTAATTTGGACCACACAAAAGGTTACTTGATAAAAAAACAATAATGAATTTAAAAAATATATTAAATTCCATTGAGAATTCTCACAGAAATGTTTATTTGGTATTGAATGATAAAAATAGTGAAGAATAGTCATTAGTGTATTTATTTATTTATTTACGGAAAAATCCATTTTACATAATATAATAGAGTAATACAATTTCAACTTATAATAACATAATAATATATAAATTAATTCATATCTACAAATATGGCAAATTAGAGAGTACAACACTCATGTATGCGCTTGAGATTGGAAATAATTTTAAAATACGAATTAACAAAAAGATCGAAATTTGGATTTAGGGATAATTTATTTGACGTACGCATAAATAACCATATAACCCAGTAAGTTTTTGATTTCTGTTTAAATTGCAAAAAAATACAGCTGAAGCGCTTCGAAAATCTATCTATTTAAAGGTGAAGTAGCTAAAGGAAAATATATATACATAATCTTTATTTTTATAGTTGGAAAAAAGGAACGATCAAATTTTATAATTTTATTGATCATTTCCAGAAATGTTTCCTGGTTTAATTTTATTGTAATTATTATCAGAAAGATGGGAAAAATTATAATGAGATGTTCGTAAATTGATGTTCGATTTCAACTTTGATAATACTTTGAAAAATGTATTAATTAAATTTGTTATAAAAATCATTGCACTTTCAGAGTGAAAACTCTGTAAATTTATTTCAAATTTGTGGGAAAATCGCAGCATTCATAATACAACCAGTACCTCAATGCCTTGGAATCGAACCAGGGATCTTTAGCTTGCTAGAGCTTGCTAGCCTGACGCTTAACTTGCACTTCACCAGGGCGGGAAAAATATTTTTTAAATAATTAATAAAATCGGGTAAGGCAGCTATTGTTTTTTTTTACTTATTTATTAGTATATGCAATCGCGAAAAATTATTCCAGCTACTTAGACCATTGACGACCCGTTGTGTTTCCACAGTGGCAATTAGTAATTACACCTCTTACAAACCTCTAGAATCACTTGGAGATCTTGATTAGGCCTTCATCCATATGTCAAATCATTAGTATAGGACACAAGATATGTTAAATCATTAGGATGAGTCAGTCCCTGGAAATGAATCCTATTTCATTCAAGGAGTGTTGACCAAGGAAGTAGAGAACTGTCTCCTCTTCCTCTCCATTATTTCAGCCCCTACAGAAGTCATGATATGTTATTCGCATAACTGTTCTGTATTTTTCTAGGTGCCAGTACACGGTGATAATATCTACTGATAACCTAATATCGATGCTGCTTCATGCAATTAATCTTTCACTATTGGATGCGTCTAGTTTCGGCCAAATTGATATATAAGACGGGTCTTCATTCTCCTTCTCTTTTCGTTGTGCATGAGGATTTTTATACTGATCATCTACATTTCAGTACTAATTATGATAATATCAGATTTTTTTAACAGCCTTTATTTTTCCCTGTAGACTCTTGTACGCGTCTGTTTTTTTTAAAGAAGATACCTCTGCCTACCTGTTGCCTATTTTTTGAACAATTTGCTATAATCCAGACTGTTTGCCATTTTACCCTGAGCCCACTTGTCATTGGTAGGGATGTGTATTGCGAATTCATTCCCGAAATTTAATTTCATCATTCTTTGCACTAAATTTATTTACCATAAACTTTTACAAAACTATAGTGTTTCAGTTGCTTTTGAATTGAAACAAAAAACGCGGAAGTTTTTGATTTCTGTTTAAATTGAGGAAAAAAAAATGCAGCTGAAGCGCTTCGAAAATCTATCGATTTAAAGGTGAAGTAGCTAAAGAAAAATATATATACATAATCTTTATTTTTACTATTGGAAAAAGGGAACGATCAAATTTTATAATTTTATTGATCATTGCCAGAAATGTTTCCTGGTTTAATTTTATTGTAATTATTATGAGAAAGATAGGAAAAATTATAATGAGATGTTAGTAAATTGATGTTCAATTTCAACTTTGATAATACTTTGAAAAATGTATTAATTAAATCTGTTATAAAAATTATTGCACTTTTAGAGTGAAAACGGACCGAATTAAGTTATACAGCCAACAATAAACAAAGAGAAATAAAGCATTTCGTTTCCTGCATTGATATAACATATTTGTAATCCGCTCGGATTAATTCTAAATTGCGCAATAATGCGCGCGGATTGCGTCTGCACGTAAGCATCTCATTATTCATAAATGACACTAACAATCAATATAGTTAGAATTTATTAATTATGAAATACTTTACCTCCAAGTCACCGAAAGATCCTCCCTAAAAATCCCTACCAACTCAGACATCCCTACACACTCCTTCCAACGAATACCTTTATGAACCCACCCAAATCCCGCCTATATTCCAGCATTAAGCGAATTATCAGGACAGTTCAGGCATTTTTTTCTTTGGCATCATCATGAATTCATGACAGGGCAGAAGGACTTCTGGTCGATAGCCAAAACAGATTAACATCATATGTATTGTCTTTTATGTTTTGGTCGATAGCCAAAACAGATTAACATCATATGTACTGTCATTTATGTTATTTGAATAAAGATATATATATATATATATATATATATATATATATATACAGAGAGCTTTTTTATCAGTATACATTTCCCCTATGTATACCTGCAAAATACGCGAGTTAAATGCATTAATGTATGTGTGTTTAGTTGCCTATAACACGCAACTGAACACATATATGCCAGATAGTCAACTTAACATACACATATTAATTATTCAATGCGGTTGGCTCTCGTTTTCTGCAGGTATACACTTCCCCTAATGTATACTTATAAAAAAATCTCTCTGTATATATAAATATATATATATATATATATATATATATATAGACAGTGATTCAGTTGTGTCATATATATTTGTAAACGGCAGGAAATTCTCTTATTAATGGTATCACCTAATTGATTATATGACGACAAGTGTCAAAGTAGAGATAGTCAACTTTTTTTTCAAATGACACCATCTATTTTTTGTTCAATTCGGATAGGGGGTACTTTCCTGCATCTGAATATCCTTCACAACTATACGCTTAACAAACAAAAAAAATGAATAAAATAAGAAAATATCCAAATCGGTTTATGTTATAAAAAAGACAAAAATTATAAAAAATAAATAAATAAACTATTTTATTAAGTGTTCAAAATGCCCACCACCTACTTCTAAACATAACTCCTCTCTATACAAGACTCCTTGAATGCAGACACATTTCAAAACATCACGATTTAATTTACGGCATTCAATGCGAATCCTATTTCTTTTTTGATATTTCCTCATTTTTTTGTTAGCTAAGTGTATAGTTGTGATGGATATTCGGGTGCAGGAAAGTGCCCTCTATATAAATAAATAGATATGGTATCATTTGAAAAAAAAAAATGACCATCGCTACTTTGACAGTTGTCATCTTATTGCCAATTTGGTGATACCAAAAAATAGATATGGTGTCATTTGAAAAAAAAAGACCATCGCTACTTTGACAGTTGTCATCTTATTGCCAATTTGGTGATACCAAAAAATAGATATGGTGTCATTTAAAAAAAAAAGACCATCGCTACTTTGACAGTTGTCATCTTATTGCCAATTTGGTGATACCAAAAAATAGATATGGTGTCATTTGAAAAAAAAGACCATCGCTACTTTGACAGTTGTCATCTTATTGCCAATTTGGTGATACCAAAAAATAGATATGGTGTCATTTGAAAAAAAAGACCATCGCTACTTTGACAGTTGTCATCTTATTGCCAATTTGGTGATACCACCAGAGAATTTTTTGCCGCTTGCAAATATATGTGGTTTGTTATAGTTTACTGTGAAAATAAAAAAGTTAGAGTCCGCCCCATTCAAAGTGAATCACCTTATATATATAAATATATATATATTGTTATATACATTGTTGTTAATATATATATATATATATATATACATATACACATATATATATATTTTAACAACAATGTATTTCATTATTATAATTCACAATGCAATGCCCATTTTCAAGTTACACAACAATCCACAATTTGATCCCCAGCATTTTTAACCTTCCGCATCTTTCTTTCATATTATCTGTATTTTCATTGTAGCTGTTTTTTCTTGCGGTTTCTTTATTTTCATTGTTCTCACTTTGTATCCGAAGCCCTAGCAGGAGTCGAACGGCGGAGCCTGTAATTTATCAATTAAGTAATAAATCAGGACAGCGCAAATAAACTCCGCGCAGCCACACAGGAACTATCACTGGCGGAGATTGAAAAACCAGTTTTCAGGTGTGCTGCAGCTGAAGCAAATCACCTCTGGCAGTAATTTGATAGTATTAAAACCGAACGGCGGCGCTCGTGAATTGAGAAGAAGGAATAGAAAAAAAAAGAGAGGTAGAGTGTAAATATTTGGATGAATTGATGATTTGTGGGATTAATTAATTGGGTAATTTTTTAAGAATATTTTTGCGAAGGCCCCTATAGTGTGAAATTTAAAAAGTTTTGGATCAAAGGTCACCTAAATATTTTCAACAGATCGAAGTGAGGAGGATGTGGTTGTTAATAGTAACATTATGGGATAAATTTATTCATATTTATTATCACCCCTATAGTGTGAAATTTAAAAAGTTGTGGATCAAAGGTCACCTAAATATTTCCAACAGATCGAAGTGAGGAGGATGTGATTGTTAATAGTGACATTATGGGAAAAATTTATTCATATTTATTGTTATAATGTGAACTAGCAATGTTTAAATATTAGAAATATTAATTATATTACATTATAATAAATGAAAGACGATGCAAGCGCCATCTTCGCCTAATTTCATGTGGCATCGTCAACGATTCGAGTCTACAAGGTAGACAAAAGTTATATTATAGTTTCAGATTCGGAATGAAATAATCATTACTGAAAGATTTTAGTTGATAGCCAAATTTTAAATTGTGCATTAAGTATGTCTTATACAGGGTGTTCTAAATAGAGTAGGATTGCATGGGTATCTTTCACGCCTAAATAGATTTTTTTTCTCTTTTCAACGATGTATAACAACCTATGTCAAAAGAAAAAGAAAAAGGAAAGAAAGATACCCACGAAATCCTACTCTGTTTAGGACGCCCTGTATAATAAATATATGAGTATAATTCTGTACATTCATAAATAAATATTTTTGTGTATATAAAAGAATAATCAAAAGGTGTGTGGATTTTATTAATCCTTAGTGCTATTCTATTATTATCTGTCTTCCATTTTATCTCACACATGTTGTAATTCGCAATAATAAAACACGTTTACTTTGCTTGTATAAATGAACTTTTTATTCGTGAGTTTCGGCAACATTAACGACGTCAATTTGACAGTTATTTACGCGATAATTTCGGCGAAATTATAGTTAATAATAAAAAAACAGTTATACAAACAATAGGATGTCAATAATGATATAATAATTAGGCAAAAGATGGCACTTGCATCGTCTTCCATTTATTATGATTCAATAATGATGTTGAAAATGTTTATATTCCAGTTTTAATTAAATTAAAATAAACTAATTCAAAAATAATTAAGGAATTAATTAATTAAAATCAAGATACAAATGTTTATATTGTAGTTTTAATTAAATTAAAACAAAATAATTCTAAAATAATTAAGGAATTAAATAATTAAAATCGCGTTTTAAATATGTTTTAAGGGTATGTAAGGTAAAGTTGTACTGACGAGGAATAAATTCCGAAACACGTGTTTTCAGACGACCTCATTATACAAATATATTTATTCAGACAAAAAATATATGTATTTTTACAAACATAAATTATATACAATGAAACGAAAGTATTTATCTGTCCTGGGCTATCGACTAGAGGTCTTTATGTAATAGGGTTAAGTTAATTTTATATCAACACAAGCAAACTTTTGAATTGGGATTGTTTTGTGTGGAAAGAAAAGTGAGGTCTTCTTATTATACATATCATATTTTTGCGTTGATTTTTTTTATTAAAATAATAATTTCTTAATATTGAATTATACAAAACATATATGTGATATGGACCGGATCCTAGAAAGAAATTTCGTCATTGCACGAAAATAAATAAAACAACTCAAATTTTATGGTAAAAAATGGTGAAAAGTGAACAAACAAATGAAATTATTTATTACAGCTAAGAGTGTTTGTTGTAGTGAATAATTTATTTTAAAGAAATTATATATTTTGTATAATTCAATATCCGGCGTGGGTATTTGTCCAGGAAGTAGTTTCTTTAATAAATACTTTTCTTTTAAATAATTGATGGTTGAGGCTTATAAATACTTTTCTATTAAATAATTAATGGTTGAGGCTTTTACTTGATGAAGCTCCATAATACACTATTTGTATATTAAATAAAAATGATTTGAAAATAATTAATAAATTATTTTCACATTTAGCTCTGTGACTTTTGACTTACATTACGTAAGTACGTTAACAAATGCACACTATTTCTAAATAATACCACAGCTTCTTTAAGTTTCACAATGTTTTTTGTAGACACTTAAAAGACTCTTGTTTTATTTACAAACACTTTTTGTTTAACATTTACTTAGTAAGTCTAAGTAACTATTGCAGAGTAATTGAATGAAAATAATTAAATTAAATAAAAAAAGAATTTGTAAATAATTAATAAATTATTATTATCCTCTTTTAGCTCTGTGACATTTTGACTTACGTTGATTTGATTTAAATTGATTGGACATAATTTAATTTAATTCAATTTAACACCTTTAAATTATGTAAGGCAGAGCTGCACTGACGAGAGATAGATCCCGAAACCCGTGTCTGTAGATGACCTTATATTATATAACGTTTTTTGGCTCCTTACATTAAATATTCTCGAAGCAAGAAATTGTTGCATGAAATTATTGATATGCAACGGCAAGTGTGCATTATGTATTTCAATGTCTTGCGGGGTATTTGCCCGAGAAGTAGTTGTTTTAATGCACATTCTTTAAAGTATTTACATAACACTTTCGATAAATTTCTCATTTGGCACTTGATGAACCATATTACTTAATGTAAAGGTTTAAATAAATTAACACTTGGTATGGTTTCACAATTGGTTATTTTTATTACTGACTAGTTTCGGTCTTTTACACCATTTTTAAAGAAATGATACAAAGGAATTTGTTTACAGGTATATATGGCGTTTTGCTGTCCTAATTAGTATTCATAATTGTTTAGGTGAGGGAGTTTAATATAGGGGAATTCGAAATATTTTCCAGATTGTTGGTTACATTTTTAACCGATTTTATTGCATGGCTAATCTCCAGTCCTTCCCTGGGATTAAGAAAACTCTTTTCATTACCTTCATATAATATTTTAAAATCATCCGAATTGAAAAAAAAAATGATTGAATTCAACGCAATGCTTGGAGAAACCAGTTGTTGTTTTTTATCAATGATTGATCTCTTATATTTCTTTAATCGTTTTTCAAAAGATCTGCCGGTTTGACCGATGAACATTGCACCACATTCATTACAATTTATTTCATATATGCTGCATTTTTATTTTATTTTTTCTATTTTATCTTTGTTTTATTTTTTTATTCGGTCTTTGTTAACAATTTTCCTAGGTTAGCTAGATTAGAGCACATGATGTTAATTCTATCCTCTTTGAATTGCTTGGCTATCCTAAATGATAAGTCATTTACATAATTGAGTTTATAGCATTTATTTTTATTATTAGTTTTTGGTGCATTACGTAACGTAAGTCAAAATGTTACATAGCTAAATGAGGAAATAATGTATTAATTATTTTCAAATTCTTTTTTTATTTAATTTATTTAAATAATTGTTATCAAGAGAATAAATAATTAATTGAAAATAATTAATTCCTCTCCACAAAATTTGCTCAAAACCCTCACTATTTATCTCTCCTTACAAAATATTGCATTCCTCGCAACCCTAATATTCCCCCAAAACATAACAACCCTTCGGTCACTATCCACCAATTCATTTACTCATGAATACATGCCAGTTTTTAGTTGCAAATCACCATAAATTCATACAGGGCAGAAAGACCTATGGTCGATAGCCATGACAGACTACTAACAAAATTGTACATATTGTTATAATAAATTTTGTAAAATTTTCTTGTCATATTATCTAAATAAAGATGTTTGTATATATACAATTAATTCCACAATTATATATTATTCTTATTTTAATTTAAATTTATTTTTTTTTTTTCGTTAACTGAATAACGATGTATAAAGAAGAACGATTAATTAATAATACACCTTATTAAATCTTTCGATTTTGAAGTATTTTTTTCTTACTTTTCGTAATATTTGTTATTTTCATATTTGAAATGTAACTATTGGTTGATAATATTTATGATGATGTGGAGCGTGCATAAAAAGCACCGTTAGGTATGAAACGGCTCAAGATATTAAGTTATTCCATAAAACCTCTTATTTGGCAAACGTGCAAATCGGCTCAACTTCGCTTCAGGTAACTTCCTCGCGCAAGTATTAGTTACGGCCGCCATTTCTGAAATTGCTCACTCGAGAGGAATACGTTTATGTCTTCACTAAACGGGAATCTATTGGATAAGCACGAATTTAATTCGTGAATGTATTAGGGATTAGTGTCAAAAAAGGCTAAATGAAATAATTTATAACCACATAAATTAGTTTATTAATTTGTAGGTTTATGTTTTTGATAAGTGTAGTCGCGTGCTCCCTCTTAATATACATACAAGCAGAAAAAGTATATACATTTTACAATTAAGTTTTGTGGACATCTTTTCTCCTAAACCTGCTAATGATCTATGGTCTTTCCGCCCCCATCTTAATATGATAGCAAAAATATTTTGTTTATATTTTTTTTCGTATAATTTTCGGTATGCATCATCAGTGTGTGTTCATTTATCGAAACAAAAGAAAGTTATTAAAATCTTGTTGTGTTGAATTTTGGGTGTTAAAAAAAACTGATACCGAAAACGATTTCAGCACATATCAATACGTAAGATTCAGGAAAATTAGCTTTAAATGCTTTTACAAACATCTATTCTTATTGCCAAGCAATTATTAATTTCATAAATTAAATCCATTTACGTTTCTCATCGACATGATGCATCTAATTTATTCAAAACGTTTCACATTTATTAACTATTCGAGCGAGGAAATTATTTAGTGTAAATTCGAAATGGTGCATCAGCACGAGTTGGGGTGGAAATGTCATGACCCATTTCACTGGCGCCTAATTATTCAATAATTAGCCGCGACAAAAATAGATAATGATGACCTAACGCAACACACACACAACAAGTCTACACAAATTTCTATTTGGAATAATTTCACGAAGCACACAAATTATCACCGGTTCACGGAGTTCAGTCCTAGAAAGAAATTTCGTCATTGCACGAAAATAAATAAAACAAGCCAAACTTTATTGGTAACATAAAAATAGTTAAAAGTGAACAACAGAATGAAATCATTTATTGTAGTTTAAAATGTTTGTTGTGGTGAATAATTTAATTTAAGGAAAACAAATTGAAACTGAGAATGTTGTTGCGAATCGTTTGATGTGGATGAAATAGATCAAAGAAATTATGTGTTCTTATCTTTTTTATTATGCAAAGGAAAAGTGTTGAGAAATAGGACCACATGCAGCGAAATAATTTGTAGTAGGGCAAAATAAATCATAAATCAATTGTACTTAAGTACTATACGAGGTTCAAATAAATATAAATGATTTGAAAATAATTAATTTGAGCTGTTATAAATATTGAATGCCGTTTGGTTTTCTAACAAGAATAATGCCCCTTCTCAAATGCGTAAATTTTTCCTAATAAAAAATATGTAATGCGTGTGTGTGTTTTTTTTTCATCTACGAAACGTGATATGCCATGAATTTAATTAAAACCCGCTCTGTAAATTAGGCCGAAAAGGCGCTTGATAGAAACCTCTCTCGATTTTTGTTTTTCATGCCGTATCGAAAATTCTCAAAATACCCGATTACATCCCGTGTTTAACGTGGAAAATAATTATGTCGAACACGTCCAGTCCGACAGCATTTTTACACCACTCGAAATTCCACCTCTTTCTCTTTGTTCTCCTTCCGAATTGCACGGCGACGGAGAATGACGCGCGCGACCCTTCTCTTTCGCCAACTTACTCCCAGCGAAAGACCGGTTATTCTTCTGATGAAGATCCTTTTTTTGCTTCGCTTATTTTAAAAATTTCAACGAGTTTTTCAAATTGATTAAATAAAGACAAAAATAAATAAAACCACTAATAATACAACCTCTATTATATATTTAGGTTTTTTCCGTACGAGAAATATCAAATTCAGTGTTAATCCATTGATAATGGTCAGTTTGTGCCCACAGTTACGTTTAAACTGTACTCCTTTGAATATTTAATTTAGTCTAATAAACTCAAAATGAATAATCGTGTGAACACATGCCTAACAATCAACAAATTATGTTACATTTACGTTAAATTTAACAAAATTTAGATTGTGATAATAAAAAAAATATTTCTACAATTTGATATAATTTGATGACCGTATGTTAAATTAAACGTATTATATACATTTTTAATTGTTATTAAATAGTATCAATCAAATCATCCTTATTTCAGAATCGCAGCGAGAATACGTTCACGAAGGAAGCAGAAACCCAGCATTGAATCGACCGACGATAAATCCAGTAAGCTCCATAAAAGGGACGGCAATAAAACTGCCAATTAGAGACGATAAATCGGAATTTAAAATCCCCGACAATTTTCCTTGCCGCGATAGAAAGCGTGTTTATCGCCGGACATTGTTACGGCTCTTGTAAACACGCGTTTTCTGAGCCGGTCGCACGGCGTCTTTAAAATTGACATTTCAATTTAAATACAACCACCACCAAACGCACAATCACTTCAATCACTTCAACTAAGAAAATGTGTATGTTGTGTGCCTGAATTAAAATGTAAATTTTTAAAGTTCACCTTAAAAACAACAACTAGAAATTGTATTGTATTGAGGATGCGTGTTATAGAACAGAGATTTCATTTAGAGAAAATAAAAATAGGAGCGTGAGATGTTTTTCAGATACTTGGAATTATTGTTTAAAAATAACAAGTTAAATTTATTGAAACTTAATTTACAAATAAACACAGTTTTTATCACAATACCCCAAAATTTATGTACATACATACATAGCCGCTACACCCCACTTTGAGGTTGGGCGACCCTATTTGGGTTATCTAGATCTCTTAAAAACTTAGGGTGGATCAGTCCCTGATACATTTTTATAGTTTCTCGCATATTTTTTTCCATAATTTCTTATCCTTTGTCTTCTCTTTCCTATTGTGGACACTGGCCTTTCTTAGGTTCTCTGTTACTTGTTCCAGCCATTCTATTCTCGGCCGTCCCCGTTTCCTCCACTTTAGATCCCTATGAATTCTATGATGTCGATAAACACATTTTTATTACAATACTCCCTCCATTTCTACTTAGTAACATATTCTTCATTAAAGATTAAGAAGCACGTGATTATCAACACTGTCGTCTTTAATCTTTACAAATTAAATCTGTTGAAGCATTACATAGTAATGGAAGCAGCTTTCATTTCCTGTTTTTGATCAAAGATGGCGTTGTTGTAGTCTGTTAAAGCTGCATTCACATATAAACACAATTTTTATCACAATATTCCGTGCAGTTCGAGCGTTCATAGCGTGCGGACGTTTTCGGAACTAATCAACGGCTTAATGAGTAAAGTGTTTTGTGAATTAAGTGAATGCAAACCGGAAGCCCCGGACCCATTACGGATTTTCTTTATAAAAAATACTTAACTCCAAGGGATTTACAAGCCCTTGGTAATATCATGGAGGAGGAGATGGACACCGCGGCGGTTTCAAGAATCAACGAGGAAACTAAACCCCAATCGTTATCTCCCATGGAAAAGGAGCTGTTAGCCACTATCAAGGATCTCAAAGAAATCATCTCCAAACAGGAGAGGACCATCAGAGAATTGATGAAGAAGATTGGGAATAAGGAAGGAGGCCCGAAACAAAAAAGGAAGTTAGTCAATTCCAAAGAGACTCCAGCAAAAAGGTCGAACAAAAATCAGGACCTTACTCCAGGAACCCCAGGTAAGAGTATAACTTCTGATATCAATGTATTTCCCGGTCCCGCTTGGGAGAAAAATGATAAAGGCCAGAAACAACTGGTGGCGGTAAATAAAGAAGAGGTCCCGGAAAGCACGACAAAAAAAAACAACAAAACCAGCGCCCATTACCTTAGTAGAAGTAGATAAGATCAAAGCCTTCCAAGCGAAAATGAAAGTGTCTGGAGGAAAGCGCTAATCCTTAAGATATCTTTAACAGACTTTACCATGTGTATTATTTAGTTAATAGATAGTTGACTTACAGACAGAGCCTTCAGAATCAAAATCAACAACTCACGATTGTCATGGATAACAACAAAAGAAGGACTTCCTCAAGGCTCCCCGATCTCACTATTCCTATACAACCTATACGTATATGACATTCCCAAATTCGATAAGGACAAATACAACTTCATTTACTAGTTCGCGGACGACACTGCCCTGATTTCATGGGGATTGAACTTCGAATCCACGGCAGAGAGGGTAAGAAGTGCAACTAACAAAATTATTAAATTCGGAAAGAAATGGAAAATCCGCCTTAATACAAAGAAAACTGAAATCATCTTATTAGGCAAGAAACGCCCAATCCACAGGAAAATTAGAATAGGAGACGAGTATGTCGAAACTAAGCCCAGTGTCACATACTTAGGAATAACAACCGACAAAAATCTTAACTTGGTTAAACATGTTAAAAGAAGAAGTGCACTGGCCAGGGAACGAGCTTCTCCCATGCATAGTATCTTAAATAATAAAAAGTTAAGTATTAAGAACAGAACTAGAATTTTCAAGTTAATACTTTTACCAACTGCCTTTTATGGTGAGGAAATAGTAATCAAAGGAAATGAAGAAGCCAGGAAGAGGATGACAAATGTACATTCTGTCCTACTGAGAAAAGCTCTTAAAGTACCCTGGTACATTAGGACTAGAGATGTTATGAAAGACCTAAAAATTGAAGATCCACTAAAAATTGCCCAAACGAGAAGATCCCTGATGATAAGCAGGTTAAGAGAACATCTCACCGAGGAAGTTGCTAAAATGGCACTGGGATTGTAAATCATTCCCCATAAGGATTCATCCCGCACTCTAGTCAAAGAGTGGGGAAAGATTAGACACCATAAATAGGCCCAAGGGCTAAATATGGCAATCAATAAATAAAAAAAAAACAATATCCCAATATTTCAATAAAGGAACCTTTCATTTCCTGCCATTTCTACTTAGTATCATGTTCTTGACTAGAGATGGCGTTGTTAGTAAGTGACACTCGCCCTCGTTTGGTTTCACAGTACAGTTCTGAATTTAAGGATGTATTTTTGGAACGTATAAATATTGGACTAAAAAGTCTTAAGACAAAAAAAATAATCATAAATAAAGTCATAAACTGCATCAAAGTGTTAGAAACTTATTAACCAAGTAATTCGATAAACGCAACTTGAATTGAATTTATAAATGATAAAAAATCTTTTAAAAATCATGATTCTTTTAAAATCATGATTTTTAATGAGTAACAAATCTACTGCTTGTAAAACTGAATAAAAAATATTATTAATAAAGCATTTATTTCCCGCCTTTTTATGATTTTTAATACGTCTGGTAACAAATATACTGCTTGTAAAACAATATTTTTAATAAAGCATTAATTTCCTGCCTTTTTATTTAATAGCGTATTCTCTTCTACAGATGGTACTATTAATGATAGCGTAGTAAAAGTGTCGCGCGTTTTCAATGGTTTCACACAATCCATTTCTAATTTATTCAGTTTACATTCGGTACAATTTTATGAATGGCAAGTTCGTGCACATTGCGTTAGGATTTTATTATAATCAGTGTCAATGTGTTCAAGACAGTACGTATTTAACTTTTATTCAGAAATGCGTTGAACTCATTTACGAACATTTAGTGTTTTATATTACAAACGTCAAAGTAGATGACATCGTGTTTTGAAGCATTTTCCGGGAAGTTTTTAAACTTGGTTGATCAGATAAAACATATATTTATAAAAAATGCCGATAAGTAAAATTTTTATAAAAAAATCGTTTTTTTTTTAAACTGACTCAATGTTATATCTAATAAATATCAATGAATTAGCTAATCCAATTCCCTTCCATGAGGCGGCGAAGCAGGGGGTCATCAAGAAAGAACCCATCCAAGAGTATAAGAAGATCGAGTGAAACAAAGTACTGAGATCGAAAACCTTTTTTTACAAGTTCTTCGATTAGTTTCTCATTAGGCACTTGGTGAAACATGATGTATATGTAAAAGGTAATATGTATAAATACTCTTGGTAACAATAAGTAACTGTAAAACGTTACCAAGTGTATTTATACATATTACCTTATGTTTTTTATATTTAAGTTTTTCTACGACATAACCTCATCACAGAAATGATTTAAAAAAATACAGAACTTAAACTTGGTTCACATGTAGTATGTTTAAAACCAAAATGAATATATATATATTTTTTGTTAGTGTTGACATTATTTTGTGCATAGAATATTTGATTGATAGGAAATACAAATTTAAAAGTCCCGCTAAAAATGCTATTGTCTAAAATTCTCGTCCATAGACGGCGACACTGAACATATTATATAAACTAATATGATTAATTAATTATTATGTGAGTGGTGTAGATCAAAAAATTCCTCTAATGATATTTAACATAGAAGTAAAGAAACTTGTCTATTATATGTTATTAAAAATCCTAGTTTTAGGATTCTCGACTATAGATGGCGCCGCTAAATATATTATATAAAGTTATTTTATTTTGTAGTTGTGGTTTTTATTCAGAAATTATTATTTATTTATTTCTTCATTTCCTGTCAATTATGGGTTGCCAAAAATGCTAGTTTTTTGTATTCCAAATCATACTAATAGAATTTAATAAAGTTATTTCAGTTTGTAATGGATTTTATTCCAAAATTATTATTTTTAATTTATTTTATAAAAAACAGCCAGAATTAATTTATATTTTTATTATTCACTTTTACTTACTTTTCTGATATAAAAAATAATAACCAATTAATTTCCTACTATATAAATATGATTTTTATTTCATTACGGGGAAATCTCAACATCTCAATTAATTATTATTAACTCATAATTTCTCCAAAAATTTCCTTAATTACACAATTTCTGATATTAAAAAATGCATTCTAACTTAATTGATTTTCAAATTAGCCTCTCGATATCTGATTTATGGGCGTTCGAGGCGGTTTATTGATTTATAACGCTTTCTCGAGAGCTTGTCTCTTTATTAAAAGCGCATTTGTGTTGCAAATCGCAATCGTTTCATTTGCATCTCGGTGATTATTAACGTCGCGAATATCTCCGGAGATTCCGTTGACTAATTGCTGCATTCCTTTTTAGATTCCAAACGATGGAAAATAAAGAAAAGCAATTTTAAAAATTTAATATAAAAAAAAAAAAACTTTTTAAAAGTACAAATCATTTGCGAAATAAACCACGTATTCTTTATTTGTATATTTAAATGTACTGACGAGGAATAGATCCAGAAACTCATGTCTACAGATGGCCTTATATTAAGTAACGTTCTTTTTATTGTAAAGAATAAAAAGAACGTTACTAAAAATAAATATTTAAATATTTATATATTTTTTTTAATATTTATTTTTAGTAACGTTCTTTTTATTGTAAAGAATGAAAAGAACGTTACTAAAAATAAATATTAAAAAAAATGCATTATACAATGTATTATTGCTATGCAACAGCAAATGTCCATTATGTACTTCAATGTCCGGAGGGGTATTTACCCGAGAAGCATTTGTTTTAAAGTACTTACGTAACGTAAGTCAAAATGTCACAGTAGTTAAAAGGAATATGATATTTAATTATATTCAAATTCTTTTTAATTAATTTAAATAACTGTGACCAAGTGAATGGATA
Source organism: Philonthus spinipes (assembly GCA_963082785.1). NCBI lineage: Eukaryota > Metazoa > Arthropoda > Insecta > Coleoptera > Staphylinidae > Philonthus > Philonthus spinipes. Next base: position 14,337,015 of record OY720306.1, on the reverse strand, counting down.
CTCTTTTCTATTATTATTTCAACATGTGTCAGTGTTAAGTGAAAAATCTATCCAAAATATAAAAAATAGTGTTTTTTCAGCTACTTGTTTCAGATTAAATAATTAAATCCTTTTGATTACAAGTAAATATAATTTTGTGTACATATAATAGATACATTATAAAATATAAAACAATTAAAAATATAATATTTTAAATTAAAAGTGTTAAACAATACTCCGAAGCAACATGTAAAAACCTTTTAAGATTATTAGGATGCTTTATTTTATATACAAGGTGTACAGAAAATGAGTGAAAAGCATTAGGTAGCGTGACTCTGACTAATTTTTAGATAAACATATTAACGAAAATAAGTCACACGGTCCTTCCTTAAGCCTCAGGGGCCACTTAAAAGAACTATACATTTGGCAACGCTGGATCTAACAAGTGTGCATTTATCCTGTTTATAACTGCTACATCATCCGCTGGAGGTGTTGCATACACCTTTTCTTTTACAAACGAGCGTGCGTCGTTGCCAGATCTATTTTCATTAAAAGAATGCTTCTGATGAAGTTATAAAATTGTAAAAATATCCGATTTATTATCCATTTACATCAATGGAATTATACACGTGTCTAATCGATTGTTAATGCTACTGATTTTTTACAAAATATTTAAAAAAACAATACTAATTTATAGTCACATATTTGAAATTCCGAAGACCTCGTGAGCCTCAATGAAGAACCATACAACATTTTTTTTGTTTGGATTTTCTATTAAAAATTAATTAATGAATTGAGTTACCTGAAGGTTTTCACTCATTTTCTGTACACCTTGTATAGTTAATATACTTCATCGATAGTAAAATCGACACAAAAAAAATCGTACAAGTAAATCCATTGAAATAATTCCTTTCCGGTTTAATTTTATCTCCATAATACATGCTATTTTTATAATAATAACAATTTTTTTTATAATAATTCTTACAATACAACATACAATTCTTCTCCTGTACCAAGATTATCATTTGAAATTTATATTTCGTGTGCCGTAACCGTTGCGCAAGTAAGCGGATGGAAAAAAAGCGCAGATTAATCGTTTGTGTGTAATTTCGAAATGGATTCAATGTAAATTGAAATGAAGGCGGATGGAACACCGAAATATATAAAGCGTCTATTTTTTTCTGTTCTTTCTTTTCCTTTACGGTCCTCGGCTGTTGCGCGTGCTTGTGTGAAAACACACCCACAAAAATAAAGCTCGCATGACTTGCTCAACGCCGAATTAATTCGACTGTAATGGTGTAATGGTAAACGCGGATTTGATTTATGTTTCGAGTACTCTACAGCACAGATAGTTTCATGAAAGTTTGTGAAATGATGTGAATGCGATTTTTTTATAAACAATTTTATTTATGAATATTGTACAGGTTTAATTTTACAATTTGTTCAATAATTTATTATTCATAAATTGGCTATCGAGCAGTCGTCTTTCAACCAGTCTTTGATCACTTCTTGTCGATGTTTAATTAAAGTTTTATGACATCATCGTTGCCGGATGAATAGGTGACATGAATTGATGACTTGTTGATTGATGGGGAATTTTTTATTTAGATTCGATATTGGAATTGCGAGGGACCTTAATTCTTTCAGGGATTGCAAATAAAATATGGGATTTTAAAGCATTTACTAATGAGAGAGATTTTACAAAATAAAAAAGAGTATTTATTCACCTGGTCACAGTTATTTAAATAAATTAAATAAAAATGATACATTATACCCCGCTGATGAATGATGGTTGAATTTATTAAATAAAACACTTTGTTTGCATAACTCATGATTTTATTTTCTACATTTATTTTGATGAGTTCTATTTTCCATTACCATTGAGTGTTTCTCACAGATTGGAAACCAACAAAAAAGATTTCCATCGAAAGGATCGTTCCCACATAGTATAAAACCAGATAAATTTGATGTAAAAATCTGACAGTTATTATGATACCTTGTAAAAATAAGCAAGAGCAGAGAGTGTACCCTATAAAATGTTTCTACTTAATCCACAAAATATAGCAATTCGTTGTTGATTGTTCCAGCTTTCACAATCTTAATTATATTTAGAAATATCGTTACTCCCGACCACAGATCGACCTGGAGCAATAGTCTACCATAGCTGCAGTAATCAAGCCGGCTCAGGCAGGCATTTTTTAATCTTCTTAATTAAAAGATACTGTAAATGACGAAAAAACAGGGCCTGAAACACACATTTCATATATCAATAGTGATTGTAAGTAGCCAGCAAAAAAGGTAAAGAAAAACATTATCAAACCCGGATAAACAGTACCGCCGATGATTCTGCCTAGAGGGTATGACTTAGCTCGATCATCGAACCTGCTATGGAACGAGTAAAATGATTTTTCGGCTAAATACTTTGTTGTGCGATAATTAAAATAAGAATCGAATTCGTGAATTGCACATTCAAATATCAATACAGAAAATAAATTAGAAGCAAATGATAAGATGGAACGAAATAGGCAGAGTAGCTAATATAGTCCAGGACAAGATAATCTTCTTCCCTACGCCAAACATCTTTTATCTCGGAATATTAGGTTAAAAAATAACTTTAAACTTTTTTCTAGGCTGAAAGCTAGTTCTGGTCAGTTAAGTTTTGAATAGGATGCTTCTAGCAATTGTAAGGCAGTTTTATTGTAGATTTTTACCAGGTGTGTAAAATACATTTTTTTGAAACAAAATCGACAAAATACCTCACTTCAGCCGGCAATAAAAGACAATTTTTTTAATAGATTCCGTTAATGTATTAAGGAGTAAGAAAGTATATATTGGAATGATTTGTTTGTAGGATTCGATGAATATTGTAACGAAACTGGAAACATCACTCTAGAATGTTCGACAGAGTGCGCGGCGGTAAATGCGGCGTCATCGAAAGTTCCGGAAAGTTCGAGAAACAAGCACGCTATATAAGCGCGCGCGCTAGCGGCGCTGCGGTCAATCAGTTCCAGTCAGTCTATCAAGAACGTCCGAGTACTTAACATCGCGAGTGGCAGTGTGTTGCAAATAATATGTTAAGTGTACTCTAAATAAATTACTTATTTCCGAGTTTATTTAAACCCGATTTCCTAACAATATAATCATGTCCTCTATAACTTTATCTAAGTTACAATCAACGGTTTTAATTTTTAGTGTGCATTTGATTTAAACTAATGCTACGGCTAAATCTTTATTATCTGAGAAAAAAAAAAACATAATACATTGTACATAATCTAAGATAATATAAAATAAATAAATATATTCTCAAATAAGAGCCATCGACTTTCTGTCCTTATAATAACATTATTGTGTTTTTTTCTTCTTTTTATTGATGCTATTTTTAGTACATATTTAAGTTATATGATTTATATAATTGTCTTGTAATTGGGAATGTTCTCCTGTTGGACAATAAACGTTATTATTATTATTGTTATTTTAACAAATATTGTATTTACGTTATTTTCATTTTTAAAATTTTTCAAATTAAACACTTGGTTTTATTTCACTATACCTTTTTATTAATCCAACTAGTTTCAACTTGTCATTATCAAGGATTTATTTTGAAAAGTTTTAAAAATTAGTTAAAATGTTTCACAAGTGATCAATGAGAACCAAACTGAAAATACGTTATTTGATTTTTGTAGCATTTTTCGTTTGAATTTATTTTATTCGAAAAATGTTATGTTTTTTTTAATTGCTGATATTTTATTTTTATTGCACATTTATGCGCTGGAGAGAAATAAAGCGTTGCGACTTATTAAGCTTTAAGAAAATTCTCCATTTCGCAAACCAGGTGTGAATTTTCTACTTTTTTATTGCTGGTGCTTTTTAATTTATAACTATTTTTCAATATTTTTGTAAAAAAGGTGTCTCCGTTGAATAAATAAATAAATAAATATTTTGTTGTGTTTTGTTATCGTTGATGCTTTTAAACACGTGTGAAATAATCGTCGATAAAGTTAACCTTAAACCTTTTAAGAGCCTTTCTAGCCTCCCCCGAGCAAAGAACTCCTCAGAAAATGACTGTAATCAGCCATTGTTTCCGGATAATGCGACCGTTTAACGCGAACACTTTTCTCCGGCACGTTTCCATCCGCGGAGAAAACTCGTAAAAGGAATTTCTTGTTAGATCTTATCACCGGATTATTGTGTCCTGGATTCATTTAATTCAGCCTGTAATCCATAAAGCGAAGAATATTCTTAATGAATTATTAGAATTTTATTGGGGGGTGTAATAATGATAATAGGAATGTTAGCAGACGATTTTATTTTGTATCCAGTGAATGCGATTAAATCATATTGAGTTGATATTATTTTTATGTTAATTATTTTGTTATAGTAATTCAAACAATTAATTAAAATTAATCTGTGTTCTATTTATTTTATTGGTAGATTTTTAATAATCTAATCATATTTATTATTACAATATAAACTACCAATGTTTATATATACAAACATCTTTATTCAGATAATATGACAACAAAATTTATTATAACAATATGTACAATTGTGTTAGTAGTCTGTCATTGGCTATCGACCATAGTTCTTTCTGCCTTGTATGAATTTATAGTGATTTGCAAATTAAAACTATGCTAGCTAACTGAAATGTCAAGTATGCATGAGTTAATGAATTGGTGGATAGTGACCGAAGGGTTGTGATGTTTTGGGGGAATATTAGGGTTGCGAGGAATGCTATATTTTGTAAGAAGGGAAAAATTGTGAGGGTTTTGAGCATATTTTGTTGAGAGGGTAAGTATATGCTGGGATATGTGAGTTATTTAGGTGTATTCGTAAAGGAATTCGTTAGAGAGATTATGGAGTGGCCAATGTTTAAATATTAAAACTATTAATTAATTATTTTTGTTAGTTTTAAACAACCTGAATTTTCAAGTAGTTGGGATTTCATTTAATATAACTCAGGGCTTAATGTTGGGGCCAGTTTTATCCTTTATTTACATAGTATCTTATGGATTATATTTGGATTATATTTCATGATGGACAGTAAATGTTATTACTAAAATAATATAGCAAAAAGACCTATGGTCGATAGCCCATTACATAAATTTATAATACTCTGTCAAGTATTTATTTGTTTTTTTTTATTTGTGAATATCATTTTTAAGAGTGAAAGCGAAACCGATTGACCAATAATAATAACAATAATTCCTGCTGGCGATTAACACGCGAGCGAATTAATGCAAATGGAGATGGACTCCGGGAATGGTTTTAAGTGCACGTTGGGAAATTAACAACCACTTTTACTTTACGCGGCTGGGATGAAGAAATTTCCTTGATTTCCGCCTAATCGCCAATTCGTGGCTTGGCTCTAATTAATTACCGCCTGTAATTTTAATGAACGGCAGAGGCTTCGTCGCATTAAATCAACGTCCCGTTACACGAAGTTATTATATAATCCAATTCCGAAATGAACTAATTAGTCTATTAAAGTCGACGAAAGAAACGAAAACAAAAAAGAGAGCAATTTATAAAATTAAAATGAGAAATTATTGCGTTTAATACAATATTTAATAAATTTTGGATTGTGTAAAACATGTTAATAATAATAAAAAAGAACCGGAATAAATCCCGAAACATGTGTCTAGAGATAATTGATAAAAAAAGTCACAGTAGCTACAGGAAAAATAATTTATTAATTAATTATTTTCAAATTCTTTTTATTAAATTTTGTCTAGAAATAGTCTGGCATTAATAATTTGTCGGTATATTTCATCAAATATTTTCTACTTAAACAGTTACAATGCAACAATAAACGTACATTGTGTAATCTGGCCGGGTATTTGCCTTTGAAGTAGCATGTTTGTTAAAATCTTGTAATGTTAGTAATTTTTGCAGCGATGGAAAAAGGAGTAATCGAATTTTATTGGTCATTTTCAGTATTTTTACTTATTTAATTTATATTTAATAATTATAATGATAAAAATTATTAACAGATATATACAGCAAAATAAATAAAATAAATAATAAGGATTTACAAAATTGAATGTATAGTTTATATCTGTTAATTGGCTATGGACCGGTGATGTTTCCGCCTGTTTTTTTGTGTGTTTATATCCTTGTCGTGAAAGAGATATGATGATATCCATCTATGTCAGGAGTTATTGATTTTATATTTAAATAAATGCAATTGTATGAATCAGTTTCGTTTTAAATTTATATATATATAAAAATAAGCACTTCATACGTAAATTAAACTTAAATATAAATAAAACTGCAATAATGTTTTTCAAATGGCAGAAAGACCTTTGGTCGATAGCCATTTAACAATTAATTATTTTTTGTGTGATATACATAATCAATGTTTGTTATCTTATTGTAAACTTAATTGTTAATAAAGATTGTTATATATATATATATATGTTTTTCAAAATTATACACTAATAAAATTATATTTTATTCCAAAATGTTTATACAAAAGTGAAGAAAGGAATAAAATATTATTATATTATATGAAGAAACTTCACGTACTCACCTACAAATATCTTCGATATGCACTCTAAACTAAATAATAAATAAAAAAATACATTTCTAAACAGTACATTTATACTGAAAGTTAATGTGCGGTTTTTGGGTGTAACATTTGATAAAAAATAAGTGGTAGGGCACATATTTTACAACTTAAAAAATAATTATGCATAACCTGTTATGTGTTGAGAATATTGATAAAATCACCTACACCGTTAGATATTTTAAAGGCTGTAAATAAATGTGTAACAATTAGCAATTAGGGTTGCTTTTGATATCATGTACAGGACATGACATGCAATAAAGATCAGTTTCCATCTAACTGTTGTTCGACTCACATATAACTGGAGTATATAATGCTTATACGGGATCAAAAATTAGATATAGTATTACATATTATGGAACAACATTAGATATAGTATTACATATTATGGAACAAGCCATTGTATATAAATTGTTTTCTCTCTGTAAAAACGTAAAATGAGTATCATCTTTCGTTTACTCTTGTCGATGTCATGTAGAGAACTATTTAAAGCTTATAACTTGCTAACTTTTCACGGTCATAATACTTAATTCAAATGTTATTTATGATGTTAGGCAGGTTGATAATGATAACTAATTAAATTCTTAATAGTTGAGGCTTCTACTTCGTTATACATGTTAATTTAATTTAAAGGATAACTACGCTTTATAAATTTTCCCAAGCTTGTTTTCTTAGAATTTCACGACCAAGGCTTTAAAACCTCACAACTGCCAAAAATACAAACGTCAGGATGATAATTTTCAGTGGATGAAACTTTGAGGCTACTTTCCATTTCTAGAAAACCCTAAAAATATCCATCCGTTCTAAATGAAGCCACCGGACCTTGAAAATCAATTCCGATCAGAACCGCACGACTGCAACTTCTAATAATAACAAATCCTATTCTAATTTTATATCACTCCCGGAGTGTTTCTTACGCACCGAGATAAATAGTAATATTGAACAGATAGTGAACTCATCCAGGCGAACATTGCGAAAACATCGATTTTTTTCTCACCGCAATGAAGCCATTGATAATTCAGAAGAATCCCGTGTTTGTTACATTTATTTATTTCTAATTGCTCGAGGAGATTCAGTTTTCTACATTTATTGCATATATACAAAATTTTTAAAAATTATCGTTAAAGCTGAGGTTATTTTCAATAAATGGTTGGTGTATGTGGACGTAGTTTTTCTTGGTTCGTAGCAATTCTTGTGTTCTGCAATACATTCGGTGAAACTGCGGTCTGTTTGTCCAACATACACTTTAGGGCAATATTTGCACTCTAACAGATGGACACCTGAATTGTCAAATTTGTTTGTTTTATCTTTCGCATTATTAAAGAATTTATGCTATTTAATCTGCTTGAGCAATTAGAAATAAATAAATAGAAAACGGTATTCATTCACTTGGTCACAGTTATTTAAATATATTAAATAAAAATGATTTGAAAATAATTAATAAATAACTTTAATAAACGCAGGATTCTTCTGAATGATTAAGCAGATGTCAATAATTCACCACTTCTAATTTTGTAATCCGGCATTTTGTTGTATTTAATTTTTTACTTTTATGTCAATTAAAACGTCAAAGTGCGGTTATATTTAAAACATTATTGGTAAACGCTTCCAGCTTCAAAAAATGAAAAAGACATTTTTCAATTTTAATTTTCCCTTTCCTATCAAATTTTTAATCAATCAAGCTGGGGAAAGTGCCATGATGGACACATCTCCATATTTATAATTCATTATTATTGTTAATAAACAAACATCTTTTATTCAGACAGCAGAATTACAATTCTTTACAAATATTTATATTTACAATACATATTGATGGGTTAGTAGTCTGTTATGGGCTATCGACCAGAGGTCTTTCTGTCCAATTTTTAATATTTTCTATAGTTATTTTGTCAAGTTAATTTGCTCATTTATTTTTCACATTGTATGTTTTTATAACGTTTTAAACTGTAATATGTATATTCAATCCTAAATTTGTAACAATTATTTAATTATGTTTGATTTAAAAAAAAATGTTTTATTCAACGATTACTTGTATTTTAATCTTAATTTTTATTAGTCCGTTAGTTTACTTCTATTTTCATTTTTTGTGCATAATTATTATGTATTAGATTGGGCAAAGTTTTTAAACTATTTCGTCACTGCAAAATGAAGCATATAACAATTATCTTAATGCTATTTATAATATTAATATTGGGAAGTGTCACATATTTATTAATAAACTTCAATTTATTATTATTTATTAACTTTATTTCCTTAAAAAAATGGTTATTCAGAAATACTCGATTACTAAATCCACTCGATTTTACCCAACACTAATAATTATCAATAACCAATTCCATTAAAATTGAATTCCATCAAAAGACACTAATTAGTACTTTCGACAAACAAAAACGAATGGCGTTCTTAAGGACTCTCTTTCGTCTAAACCGCACCCTTAAGAACGCCATGGTATATAAGTATTGGTAATCACTAATTCGAGTTAGATTGCTATTGTGATCAATGAACAATACTGTATTATACATCAAAGTAATCTTAAAACAAGCAGGAACTTCATCAGATGAATTAAAAATTATTTTAATATTTAGTCTGTGTAAAAAGCAATTATGAAAAAAACAATGAAAATTGATCAAATTTCGAGCAAATTTAAAATTTACCTTTTGATAATAAAAACTAGTGCAATGAAAATCTCAAGGATTCCACTGAATTCTGCATTAAAACAACTTAGCAGTCATTACCTACTAATTTCATTATATCTTATAATTTTCTTTTCTAACTTGAATTAGTAAATTGACGTAATACACGAAAATTAACGATTTATTTTTTATTTAGACTGATACTTAGATAAAAAAATGTAAATATGTATTCATATTATTAAATCCAAAAGAATGGCTCTTTTCGCAAACGATTATTTCCATTTTACTATATAGCTATCTCTTTCTACTAAACCGCAACCTTAATCATCAATCGCTGATAATTACAACCGAATAGTAAACACTGCGCGCGCGAATAAAATCTGCGAATTGGGTTTAGTATGAATGAATGAGCTGTGACCTCTAAATGATGCGTACAATAAGATCGAGGCTAATCAATATGGAAAAAAAAAACTTCAAAAGATCATTAACAAAAAAAAAAAAACTCTGAATTCAATAAAAAAAAAACAATCGATTATTCGCACGCGGAGTCTTCGGATTTTTGAGATAAGAAAGCAGTTGGACCGGGTCCAAGCGCACGCAAATACTGATTCGGTTTCGTGTGTGTTTAATTATCGTGCATCAATTTGCGTTTAATGATTCGTGAAGTAATTGAAAGTAACGAACGCGGTTCGTTTGGGTTTGTGAAAGTCGATAATTAGTGATGGATTTTAAGAAACGATTGACAGTGAGTAAACAAAATATTACTATAATTGTGAATTTTCGCAACATTGCAAATAGTATGTATGAAAAGTAAAATTAATTTTAAATAGTCCACTCTTTTGAAATACCTAAATCATAAATTTTAAGATATTTCCAATTAAAACTAAAATTTGGATGAAAAGTAAAATTAATTTTCCTTTTCATTCAAATTTTAGTAAAATTAATTTTCCTTTTCATCCAAATTTTAGTAAAATTAATTTTACTTTTCTTCCAAATTTTAGTTTTAATTGGAATTATCTTAAAATTTATGAATTAGGTATATTTTACATATTTCAAAAGAGTGGAAGATACAATTATTTTTTAGTTGATTAAAGTTTAATTTTACTTTTACCAAAGTTTGGATTTTTGGTTTTAATTGTTAGTTAAAGCTCCACTTACTCATATGTCCTGAAATTGTAATACATATTTTGTATTGTATTGTATTTTTTGTATATAAAAAAAATAATTCTAAACTGAGTATTTTTTAGTATATGTAATATTCACCTTTATAAATTATAATAAATAGTACAATTAGGTATAATTGGGGGAATTAGGTATTAATACCGTCATGTAGTTTCAAAATGATTATTTAAAAAATGTCAACACCTATCCATAGATTTTTAATCAATATATTTTCCATTTTTAAGAAGGAAAGAATTAACGGATTCTATTGCAATTATAAAATTAAAAACAATTAATATAATAATTATTGTTTTTTTTTAATATCAAAATTACAAAAATATTGACAGGTGACGTTTTCCTAATTGAATATAATTTATAAATTAAAACGCATTAAATTAGCTTCATAAAGAATAAAAAATACTTTCGAAAACAAAAAGATCTTTTCCATACAATATACAAGATTTTTGGTCGAAAATAAAAAGTTAAAATCCCAAGATGATTTTTTAATGTTCCCATTGATATAAGAAACAAACTTTGCTACGTTTTATTCCGATAAAAAAAAAAATATTTACAGCAATAATTCGTCAATTAATATTCGATAAACTTTAATATACAGAGAGCTTTTTTTATCAGTATACATTTCCCCTATGTATACCTACAAAAAACGCGAGTCAAACGCATTAATGTATTTAGTTGCTTCTAACACGCAACTAAACACACATATGCAAAATAATCAACAAAACAAACACACATTAATCGATTCAATACAATTGACTCGTGTTTTTTGCAAGTATACACTTCTCCTAATGTATACTGATATAAAAACCTCTCTGTATATACATATGTATATTCAGGGTGATTCAGTTTGGTGTTGCACCCCCTTCTAACTTGTTTAGACTTCTTTTAGAGAATTTCTTGCTGTTTACAAATATATATGGTTTCTTATAGTTTACTGTCAAAATAAAAAAGTTAGAAGGGGATAGAACATCAAACCTCAATCACCCTGTATATGATTGTATGTAAACAATTTTTCATTAGATTTTTTTATTAACAGGTTGAGCGCTATGGCTATTCGAAATTCTTAATCCCTTCTTTCCCCTGAGCCAAACTGTTTTAGTATTACTACTTACTAGTAATGAATATTAGATGTGGCTTTCAATTATTTTTTTATAAGTTTTATAACAAAATGCCAGTAAAATGGTGGTGGACACCGATGTCCAATAAAAATGTCTTCAGTAAAATACTATTTTTTATTAAGTTAGAAACCTGCTATCAATAGCCTAGTAATAGTGTTTAATAGTGCAAGGCCGCAGCGATGACATAAGCATTATAGATTCGATATTTCGTTTTGCCCAGCCAGGGTGAAATGCATTGAGATTTCGAACGAACACCGGTGACCGCCGTGGTCCATAGAGAAGTTCTCCTAGCAGACACCGGTATCCGCTATGGCGCTCAAAATGTTAAATAACGTTTCTAAAATGACTGGGAGTGCGCGTGATTTTTTTTTAATAAAAAGTATTTTCGATAAAAGTTTTTGAGTTGAGTTGAGTTTTTCTGTCGAAAAATCTTTATTTTCCCAAAATCTTTAAACAACCCTCTGATGTCCCCATATACACGAGAAAACAAGCTATTTTTTATTTGGATTTAAAAATATTTACAGCAATATTTCGCCAACTTTTATTCACGAAAATTGGAAGAAAATGCTGAAAATATAAAAAAATATTTGTAGCATATTAAATAACATCTCAAATAATTCATAAACACTCCCTGTGCTTATGTATTATCTGAGTTTTTTTTAATAAAAAATATTTTCGAAAATTAAAATATATATATATATATATATATATATACAGACATTTTTATTGGCAGACAATAATTTTACATTATTAATTATATTACAGTTGTGTGTAAGTCTGTCATGGGCTATCGACAAGAAGTCTTTCAGCCCCTCTGAATAAATTGTGATGGATTAAAGAACAAATCTGTGTTCACTGGCTGAAGCGTAATAATGAGAGTGGAATATGAAACTGTTGGAGGAATATTAGAATTTTTTGTAGATACAGAATTTTTTAAGGATTGCCTGATTATTGGGATAAATTGCAAATTTTTGTGTAAGGTTCATTGGATGGATTGTGGAGAAGATTGAAAGGATGTATAATTTTGTGAGGATATATTTTTTAAATAAAATCATTTAATTATATTTTTTTTGCGATTAGAAAAATTGAGTACAACATTTTTTTGATAAATAATGGTACAGAAATGGAAATCAAGCAGAACTTACTAAATATAAAAAATATTTTCGTATCATTTTTATATTTAATTTTTATATATTCTGAAAGAGTATGCTTTGCCTAGCCTAGCCTAATGTAGTTTAATGAAGACAACTTATAAATAGCAATTGTTATAATCAAGGGCATTGGAGTCGAATCCATGGAGTCAAAGTTTGTGGATGTTGCCTGAAGTAGGAGTAGCGGAGTCGAAAATCAGTGACAACTCCGATTCTTAATGTATAATATATTTTAATAATTCGTTTTTGTTTTAATTAAAAACAATAACAAGTCATAAGTCTAGTTAGGCAGTAAATAAAAGGTGTAAAATTACAAGTGGCCCATTTACAGGCACCACAAATATGCAACAAAATTGAATTTTCTTTTTCAATTAAAAATATAAAAGAAAAGTGGACACTTCAAGATTAATTATTAATTATTTTGAACTTCAATACCTAAAATATGAATAAAATATTAAAAATCAACCAATAAAACACAGATTAGATGGAATAAGTTTAAATTCTCGACTAGTTTCGGGTTATTAGCCCATTTTCAAGAGAATTTAAATTTATTCAATCAAATCTGTGTTTTATTGGTTGATGTTTAATATTTTATTCATATTTATTTCATACAATATGAACTACCAATGTCTAAATATTAAAACCATTAATTCAATACCTAAAAATTATATCGACCAGATGACCAATTCTATCGATGGATAACTGCGCGCGGTGCACATTGATCCCATTACACGCAGACACATTTCAGCCGGAATCTCAGCAACAGCTTCTTTTATGTTATTTTTTAAGTCTTCTCGAGTTTGACGTCGGTTCTGGTACCCTTTTGATTTTACATAGCGCCACAAAATGTAATCCGGAGGAGAGCGGGCAGGCCACAGCTGATCTCTACGCTAAGATAGCATACCCGAAAACTTCTCTCTTCTGATGGATACATTTGACACATGAGGCCTTGCACCGTCTTATTGAAACCACGTAACATCTAATGATAACTGCTTTCTTCACTTTTTATTTACACGTTAGATGTACATTTCGTTTACAATGTGGACATTATCAATAACAAATTAAATTCTTAAAACTAATAAACCGGTATATATACATAAAAGGGATTATCGAGGAAAAAAAAAACAGAAAGTAATCGAGGAGAAGGGTTGTCGGAACTGTTTGACGGAGGGTTTACCTTATTTATTATTATTTTAGGTAAGACGGATTATCGGAAAAAACAAAAAGTAATTAAGAAGGTGATGGGTTGTTGAGAACGTTTGGCGGAAGATTTCAATTATTAATTATTATTATTATAAATTTATATATTATTTAGGTAATAATTCCAGCATTATCTACGGAACTTATGTCATAATTTAACAAAACGTTTTTATTTTTGTACATTTCTATGGCCTCAAGCATATTTAATTTGAAGTGGTTGGACTGTTTTAATAGTTTAATATTGTTTACTGAAAATATGTGACCTGTTGTTATAGCATGGTTAGTTATAGCTGATTTTTCTGGATTTTTATATTTAAAATGATATTCATGTTCTTTGAATCGTTTTAAAACATTCCTTTGGGTTTGTCCCACGTAGAGTTTATCACAATTATTGCAATTAATAGAGTAAATACCAGATTGTTCCAGGTTATCAACTTTCGTGAAAGTGTTTCCAAGTATGGTTTTTAATTTATTATTACAATAAAAGGCGGAGAGAAGTTGAACTTTTTTAATAATTCACTAATTCGGTGGCAAATTTTTGGGTGGTAAATGAATTTAAAGTATTTCCTCGTTTTTGTTTCATTTGGTTTTAATAAAGTGGTCAATGATTTCAATTTGTACTGTGAAATGTGTTTATTAATTAGTTTAATAATTGTTTCTATTTTATATTTAAGTGACCTGCCTATTTTCCTAATAAAATTAAGTTGCTTTTCTAAATTATCTTTTGATAGTGGTATGTTGACTGCTCGGAAAATCATGCTGTTTTAATTTATTTATATAGAACACTTCACGTAAACTCAAACCAAATTTATAGTAATTATAACTGGATGAAATTAGTTACGAGAAGGAGCCAACTTCGTATTTGAACATTAACTATGACCAAGCACCCAGCCACGATTTGGATTAAGATTGTTTAATTAGACTGGCTTATTAAAATAATTTTGTAAGTTATAATCTTGATAAACTATTATATATCAATTAATTGTGCCCGGCGCCTCTGTCATGGTGGCTGCACCGGAAAAATCCGTAGCTGGAAAATCTGTGGGTAATTTCTTATCGGGTTTTGAAACGCGTTGACATTATAATATTAATATTGCTTCGTTGATTCACAACGCTTCTGATCGCTTATATGAGAGAGACATGATCTAGAATTTTAACTAATTTCATAATGTAATATAAGTGAAACACATTTTTTATTATTCTTGATAAAACTGTTAAAATAGAAATAAAATAAATAGATTTTTAAATATTTAGTTGTAATAATCTAATAAAAGATTATATTAGATGTGTGATTTTTTTTCTATTAGATTATTGCAATTAAATAATTATAAATCTATTTATTTTATTTATATTTTTCCAGTTTTATCAAGAATAATAAAAATGTGCTTTACTTATATAACATTATGAAATTATTAAAAAAAACTAATTATAATAACTAATGTTTTATTACTATTTTATATTTTCATTGTTTCCAAAAATAAATCCGTCCGTAAAAATCCAGAATCTATAAATCCCTGAATGATAAATTCGCGCCACTTTTTCACTTTTTCACCTCTGCCAACCGACGAGATCTTCCTGAAGGTCCCTTCAATTTGTCGAAGTTTTTTTTTTAATTAATCTTCCTCATAATATTGTTTTTTTTTTCACGCCGAACGGAAGATTGATTGAATTTAATTTGATAATCGATGGTTGGTTCTTTTTTAAGAGAAATTCCATAATACACAATTTGTAAATGAAACAACTTTTTTTAAGTTTCACAAAATTTATCGTAGCATGTACCAGGTACAATTATTTCACCTACACAATGGCATCATCAGGCAAAATGTTTCATTAATCTTCTGCTGAATGATGCATGCCACTGTGTTGGCGAAACAATATTGTAGTGTCTCTACAATAAATTTTGTAAAACTTTAATAAAAGTTGTTTTATTTACAAATAGTGATAATTAGGATATATTTTGATTAATTAAAATATTTTAACTTTAATCAATTAAAATATATTTTATATATTTTAATTAATTAATATATTTTAATTTTAATCAACTAAATATATCCTATTTCGATTGATTAAAATAATTGATTTATTAAAATATATCCTAATTATTACATAAAAATATTTCACCACGGGATAATTAAAAAAAATAATTCAAAATATACAAATTGTGAATTTAATTTGATTTGGCCATATAAAATGTAGCATGTCTTTTCAAACAGTAAACAATAATACTCTCTCCAATTCTATTAATTTTTTAAAAAGATTATAGCAGGCGAACATTGTGAAATTATTCAATAAACAAGCAAAGTAGCAAACATTCCCTCTCGATTCTCCCGGCGATAATAACCGGACAATAAACAGCGGTCCCGATAAGTTTATTATCCGGACAGCCGCCCGTAATTCCCGCGCTTAACAACGAGCTTAGCTGGCGATTCGCCGTAAACAAAGATATTTGATCGTGTGTTATTGCTGCGAGGCCGTAAAGGTGTAGTATCCGCGGAATTGTTTGCGCGTTGTAGGATTTAATTTTTACGTGTTTCAGAATCGACGGGCACATTTGCAACTTTGTAAATATTTTTTAATTTACTATTAGGGTCAATTTATAGTCAATTGCTACTTAAAGTTTGTATGTATTTATATACTATACTTGGTAAAATATTTTGAAAATAAATTATTTTGGGATATTAATTTCATATGGTTTTGTATAAATAAGTAAATTAAGAGCAGAAAGACCTTTGGTCGATAGCCCATGACAGATTACTAACACAACTGTACATATTGTTATTATAAATTTTGTAAATTTTTGTTATCATATTGTCTCAATAAATATGTTTATATTAGTGTTGGGCAAAATCGAATAATATTAGTAATCGAGTATTACTAAATGTGAAATTTTAAGTATTTAAAACGAAAAATAACTTCAAATTTATGTTTATTATTAAATGGGAATTTATTTTTGATATATTTTTATAATAAGTAACATTCATAAAATTATAATATACTTAATTTAGAAATCATAAAAGATCGACTTTGCCCATCACTAGTTTATATATATATAAGTAAATTATTAAGAACCATATGCCTAGTCTGCTAATCGAGACTAACTGAAGATTAACTTAAAGTCAAAACTAAGTTTTAATTAAAACACTTTTAACCTTTCTTCACAAAATTATTGTTTACCAGATGTACATTTCAGCCACAGAGTGGCCATTATCATACTTGATACTTGAGATGTACATTTGATAAACATTAATTTTGTGAAGAAAGGTTAGAAATATTTTATTTAAAAGTTATCATCATCTTCATGTAACTCACAGAATTTCATCTAACTCTAGATATGAAGAACGAAATACAAAATTCCTTGCTTTGCATTTTATTACTTTTGGATTTAACCATGAGGCGCATAATTGAAGCAATCTTGTCGAGTTTTCTGCAGAAAACGCCCTTTCGCGGTTTTCTTCGGCGTTTCCTGTTGACTCAGGCTTTTACGCTTCTTCTCCTTCTCCTTCTTGGTCTTCTTCGACCGCATCTTCGTTTCCATTCATTAAAATCAAGACCGTGCCCTCGGGCTGTACATGAATCACTCGCTTCCACCATTCCTTTCGCGCAACGCACGCGGAATAATATCGGGAACTCGTAAAAAAGGTACGGCTCGCACTTAATTTTTATTGCATTCTTTCGGTTCAGGGATGTTTAAAAATTACACAGATATAAATTAATAAAATAAAAAAAAATATGAGCGAGAAAACTTGTTTTCAAGAATTTTTCTGCAGTTATTGAATGTGTTCTTGATTTGCTCTTGATTTTAACATTAATTTTCTTTTCACTTGAGCAATATTACTTTGCTTGGGAACTCAGAAAACCTTCCACACATCTGAAATGCAATACATGTAAACACTTTAAACACAAAATATAAATAGAAAACAGTGGAAATAATTTATTAATTATTTTCAAATCATTTTTATTTAATATACTTTAAACACTTTAAACTAATAATTAAATAAAAACACAATTTTAATAAATGAAACATTTTTACTTTTTTTAAACAATAAAATCAATCCGAGTTATAAAACACAGTAAAAAAGTTTTTCATTTATTAAAATTGAATTACAATGTATAACAAAGTAGAAGCCTCAACAAATAACAAGTTAATAAAAAAACACAATTTTTTTTAGTTTTCATAATTTAGTTTCATTTATTGTAGAAATAGAGCTAAGGGCTCCAGAAAACTCGATTGCTTTAATTATGCGCCTCATGGTTAAATCCAAAAGTAACAAAATGTGAAACAAAAAATTTTGTATTTTGTTCATCATAAGGGGCATTTAATATCCATCTATAATTAGATGAAATTGTGTGAGTTACGTGAAGATGATGATAACTTTTTATTAAAACACTTTTAAGCTTTCTTCACAAATATATTGTTTATATATGTTGTTTGTTGTACATTTCAAGTATCAAACCATTTATAATGGTCACTTTGTGGCCGAAATGTACATCTAGTAAACAATAAATTTGAGAAGAAATTATTTAATTTATTTAAATAACTGTGACACCATGCCAATAAAAATTTTTTCTATTAAAAACGAAGAGAAAAGCATGCGTTTTAAATTTTGTATATATTTATATACTATACTTGGCAAAATATTTTGAAAATATATTATTTAGGGATATTAATTTCATATGGTTTTGTGTAAATAAGTAAATTATTAAGAACCATATGCATAGTCTGATAATCGAAATTAACTGGAAATTAACTTAAAAACAGAAGTAACTATAGATAACTTTTAATTAGAAATACTTCAATTATAATTAAAACTTATTTGTAGTTAGTTTTGACTTTAAGTTAATCTCCAGTTAGTCTTGATTATCCGATTATACATATGGTTCTTAATAATGCACTTATTTACACAAAACCATATGAAATTAATATCCCGAAATAATATATTTTCAAAATATTTAGCCAAATATAGTATATAAAGACAGGGTGGCCAGAAAAGGTGTGATAATCTTCAGTTAAAGTAGTTCGTTAATCAATTTTAAGTAGAAGAAAACTAAAAAATAGTTCTTAAAATAAATAAAAAATTAAATTAAATAAAGCACAACTGGCAGAAAGACCTAAGGTCGATAGCCATTTATAAGTTTAGATCAAATATTTTGTATAATATATGTATACCACAATAAAGATGATTGTATATATAAAGCACAAAAAAATATTGGGTAATTGTTAAATAAGCTTTATGAGGCCAGTAATGTCCTAAATATGTGACTAGAATTTCTTTTTAACATTTTATGTATAATTATTGCTATTAATAATCGACTTATCATTAAATAAACATGTAATTTTCATTTGCAATGTTTAACTGGATATTAATAGAATTAATTTTAATCAATAATTTCAAAAATATTACTGATTTCTAGTCACATATTTATTATATCAATGGCCTCGTGGATGTTAATGAAGAACCGTACAATATTTTTTTACTTAAATTTTCTACTTGAAATTAACCAATGAATAACTTTACCCGAAGATTATCAGACTTTTCTGGCCACCTTGTTTATACAAAATTAAAACGCATACTTTCCTCTCCGTTTTTAATAGAAAAAGGATTTATTTGCACGGTCACTGTTATTTAAATAAATTAAATGTTTGGAAAGTGTCCATTATTGTACATTTGTTTACTTACGTAAGTCTAAATGTCACAGTAACTAAAGAAGGAATAATTTATTAATTATTTTTAAATTCTGTTTATTTAATTTATGCTACAACAAAACCATCCGCTTGATGGTGCCACTGTATTATTGTGCTATGCTGAAGAATGATCTCAGATGCCCTACAGAGAAGAAGCATTAGAGGCCTAACGATACCTATGTTTGACTGCGAAACGCGAGCATTTCACACACAAATCAGCATCCATAACCGAAACAATTATTAGTAAATCCAGCATATAAATTGAATTAATTTGTATATTGTATATTCAAGGAAAATTTCTGGCAATGATCAATAAAATTCGATCAATTCCTTTTTCCAACTGCAAAAAAATACTTACACTGTAAGTTTTACAAACATCTATTGAAAGTATTTTTTGCAGTTGGAAAAAAGGGATTGATCGAATTTTATTGATCATTGCCAGAAATTTTCCTTGTTTAATTTCATTGTAATTTAAATAACTGCAAACGTGTGAATCATCTTTGTTTCATTTTATTTAATTTTATTGTATATTCGATTATTTGTATTTTTTTTTGAACTTCTAATCAACTCAGAATTGTATTATTATATAGTTTTCCCCATTTGAATAAAATTTTCTGTTGGCAAATAAATTATTATTATTATTGTTATCTCGGAGCATATATTTGCTAATTAAAGAGCACATGACATAATTTCACTGGCTCGGGGGCATTTCACTTCGGTCCTTCAACGTCTGCATGTGAATTTAAAGAGTGCAGTTTACGTCCGAGCTCACGTACGTACTTTTTTTTTTACCGAGTAAAATACGGTACTTGTATGGAAGCCCGACAAACCAATGAGCGGAATGGTGGGAAAGACGATCGAGGAATGGACCAGAATATGTGAGAGAATAATTAATTGATTGAAAAAGTATCAAATTGTCAAATATTTGTATAGTTGATGTCGAGCACGATATCGAACAGTCGATATCCGTCAAATTCGCACGAAACGTTAAATAATTTAGTTATGATAGTGAAAATCTATCGTCGCTATAAATCTCACTTAATCCCTAATTACGACTTTAAAGTCATCCTTATTGCCTAATTTTGACATTACAAATACTACCATTACCTAATTTTGATTGGAAAGTATCTTCAAAGTTACTTTTCACTTATAAGTCAATATTTTCCTCGTTTTTTTCCTCCACTGGCATTCCCCCAAAATTTTCCTCCAAATAAGATTTTAACCAAGGGGATATATTATATAAGCGGTGCAATGTATAGATCTATATTTATCTTTAAGGAAATACTTAACCATGTAGCCCTTAAAGTAAAATCCGTGCGAACAGTTAAATTAATAATATCAAATAAATAATTATTCAAATAATAATGTTAAATAAAAAAATATGTTTAATGCACTCATACTTCATGAAGCTGTAAGTTTAGATATTTTAAGATCACTTGTTTGTTATGAAAAATAAGTAAATTATTAAAATCGAATTAATAAGTTTCTTCATTTGGATTACGAAATTGCAATATGGTTACAATTTGCTTAATTTTACGCCTTCTATTTATCTTTAAAAATAACATACATACTGTTTAAAAATATATCATAATTATAAAAGACTTTTGGAATTTATGGTATTATTCCATATACACAGGAAAACTGTGAAATGTCATGAAATATAACCTCAAAATAGTCTTGATATGATGGAACTGTGACCATACTTCAAGCTATAAACTAATTTTTGGAATAACTTTTAACTAACTAAATATCTATTCAAATATATATATGTATGTGCAATAATATATAAAATTAGAAAATTATAAATTAGAAATTATTCTGCAGATGAATCGGCTATCGACTGTCTAATCGGGAGGTCTAATAATTTTTATATATACAAACATCTTTATTCAGACAACATTACATAAGCTTATATATACATTTATATTTACTTAACAAGAATAAATATTGTGTTAGTCCGTCCGGGCTATCGACCTGGGATCTTTCTGCCCTAATAATTTTTATTTATTTAATTATTACAAAATCTGAAAAATATAGAAACTCACTTACTATTGTGTAGATGCAGTATTTTCATATCGTTTAAATCAAACTTTAAAACATACCTGAAACAAAAAAGAAACGGAATTTATTAGTATTCGCAAATAAAATAACTAACTAAATAAGTTTGTTTATTGATTTTTTACAATCACATAATTTAAATGATCCTTGTTTGAAATAAATACGCGTGTATAAACTACGCTAAATTAATCTAACTTAACCTAACGATGGTATTAATTCATTTAATGGAAATATTGTTAAAATAAAATTGATTAAAAATATAAAAACACATGGGTTTATACATACAATAAAAGGAACAAATTCATTTAAACTGTCTTCTATCTATCTTCAACTTTTAACGAATTATTGATAGATTAAAACAGCCTTATATAGTGCAATTATAATGAAAAGAACAATTTTTTTTAAATAAATAGAGTAATATATAACGCAACAAGCAGTAATATAAGAATAATTACCACATAACAAATGTTAAACGGCTAACTTAGCATCATTAAACAATTGACTATATTTCATAAACAGTTGAAGGATCTAGAATTAGCTGAGAAATCCAAATATCTAAAAATATGTGTGTAAATAGTGTTCCATTTTTTTAAAGATAACTTTGTATTGGCATTTGTTTATGGGATACCCTGTATATAAAATGTTAGTGAAAATGTTGATTACTTGAACAAAGTAATCGATCTGTTCAGGCGTTTTTCTAAAAAATAATCACTAGGGAATTAAATGAATTTGTTCCTTTCATTATAAACGCACTGTATACTGACTTACAAGACAATATTATTCTATAAAATTGACTTTAAAGTAAAAGTTACTCTTTTAGCCTATATGCTTATAGGCCTTAAAGTCAAATTGAGATAAATACTGCCTTGTAAGTCAGTATTAGGCTATAAGAGTGACTTAAAAGTCAAAGTTACTCTTATAGTCTACAGGCCTATTGGCTAACTTGCAAGTCAGTATCAGACTATAAGAGTGACTTTAAAGTCAGTCAGTCAATTGAGATAAATACTGTCTTGCAAGTCAGTATCAGTTAATAATAGAGACTTTAAAGTCAAAATCACTCTTATAGTCTATAGTCCTGAAAGTCAAAGTCACTCTACTATTGACTTTCAAATCAATATTTATCTCAATATTTTCCTAATTTGGATTCTTGCTACAATCATTGCATAATCATGACAGTAAAGACATAATTTTGACTGTATAATCTCCTTTGTAGACTAATTTTGACTATAAATTAGTATTTATTACAATGTTTGCCTGATTTTCATTAAAAAAAACTTTCTTATTGCTTAATTTTTACTTAAATCCGATTCTTATTGCCTGATTTTGTCTTTAATATCAATGTCATTGCTTGATTTTGTCATTAAAGTGTCTTATATTGCCTAGATTTGACTTTAAAGTCCATTCTATAGCTTGATTTTGACCTTAAAGTACCTTTCGTTGTTTAATTTTGACTATAAAGAAAATTTCTTGCCTATCCGATCAAGTAACTTACAACGTCTTTAAAATTGAAGACATTGTAAGTTACTTGATATTGCTTAATTACAACTTTAAAGTTTATTTTGTTTTCCAATATTGTTTTTTTAAGTCTTTGTGTTATTTAAATTTTACTCTAGTTACTTTCATTTATTTAATCCTGATTTTAAAGTCTCTTAAATGACCTAATTATAGTCTCCTTAGTTGTCTAATATTGACTTTAATGTCAGTATGTGTAAAAATATTTGCTTGATTTAGACTTAAAATCTTTGTGTTTGTTTGATTCTAACTTTAACGCTTCTTGTTTAGCTTAGAGTCTTTAATTGCATTCTGATTGCTTGATTTTGACTTTAAAGACACTGCCTAATTTCGACTATAAAGTCTCCATTGTAGTCAAATTTAAATGCCTTTAAAGTTGAAGTTACTTGATATTGCTTAATTACGACTTCAACGTTTCTTTTGTTGTCCAATCTTGATTTTAAAGTCTTTGTCTTATCTAAATTTGACTGTAGTCATTGTTTTGCCTAATTCTGATTTTAAAGTTTTTATTATCTAAATTTGACTCTAGTCATTTTTATTGTCTAATTCTGATTATTAAGTCTCTTAAATGACCTAATTATAGTCTCCTTTGATGTCTAATATTGACTTTAATGTTAGTATGTGTTGAAATATTTGCTTGATTTATACTTTAAAGTTTTTGTGTTTGATTGATTTTGACTTTAAAGACACTGCAAGTAATTTTGATTGCTTACTTCAAATTATAAAGTGTAGTCTAATTTTAACTTAAAAGTTAATAGTATTTATCTCATCTTGACTATAAAGTCCATTCCTTAATCTTCGCTTTAAAGTCATTATAACTCACTTTTTATTTGCTTTAAATTATTTTTTGTTGTCTTTAATTTTGAAAAGTCACTCTAACTTATTTTAATTTCCCGATATTATGTAGCAGATTTCTGTTACTGAGTTTTTCAACGTTGGCAGTCGATTGTCAGAATGACATAAATCATAACTTGTCAAGATAATTTTAAACTTTCTAAAAATTCAAACACACAAATGAAACAGGTCGTAAAGATTTTGTAAGAATACAAGTATTATTTATTTAGTCATTGATTTTTAAACAAAATATGAGCTAATTGAATTGTTTTGTTATTGTCTTATTTCTTCACACATAACCAAGTAACTAAAGACACGAATTACAAGACAAAACTTTTATTTATTTATTTAAGAGATTTATCTTTTTACACTTGAACAACACAAATATGAATGCTCATATTAAAAAAAAATAGAATTTACATTTTTTGCATTTTAAACAATTTGTGTGTTTTAGGTTAAGGTGTTGCTCTAATCCAAAACATACACTAAATTCTTGAAATCTAAAATTTGATAAATTTATTTCAGCGAAGTATGAACCTGATATATTTTATAATTGGTACAGAGCGCCATCTGTTGCCTAAATTTGAAGTCAACAATTTTAATCTCTAAGAGGTAGACAAGTATTGAATATGAAACACACTTGTCTAATGAGGGTAGATCACTAGTTATCCAAAAGCGGGTTTAATGAAATTAAAACAATTATAACTATAATAATAATGTTTTATTGACGGACGAGCCTTTTTACAATATAAGATATATACACAGCAAATATAAAAAGTTTTAATATAAAAATTAGATCATTATTCATAGTATGCACAAGTAATAAATGACTTCATTATCATGTCCTCACGCATCTTAGTCACTAGAAATTCCGCAACAAATGATCTCACATGTAATTTAATTAACAGCACACTTAATTAATCGTGAGTATTTTTTTAAATATCCTAAATTCAACAAACCGAGTAATTGAGACAATTTACTTTACATAATATCAACCTCTATTAAAATTCATACCTTAATCTATCAATTTCATTAAGTAAACTAATTGTTTTGACCTCACTCGGATTGATGTTCTACCTAATGCTGATAGATAATCCCAATCGCAGGTAATCCGCGTAGATGTTGTGGATAAATCGCGCAATTAATTGTGGCATTAGATAAGGTCGAGGCGGAGAGCGATAGGGCAGGAAGGATTTACTGAAATTAATTGCCATCCAGAGACACAAACCCACACACACAGACGCAAACAGAGAAATATTCATAGATAGAGGCTCATCTTTATTCAAAACGCGTAATCTCTATTAACGCGCACAAATCATCGAGATTATTAAGTATGTAAAATTATGCAAAATGTTGTTACAAAAAAAATTAACGCTTAAAATTGTCGTGTTTTGTATTAAGGAGGTTTCTATTTAGTTAAGAATTTTTGAAGTTATCAACTCAAATATTTAACATGGCAAAATTTAGTTAAAGTTTGCTACAAAGGGATGTAGACTCTTATAAAAGCAGGTGATTTTTATCACTGAACTTTTGAGACGTTGGGAATCAATTCATAACTTGACATACTTTCTATCACAATGAAATTTTTATTTGCTAATTGCGGTTTTTACCAAAATCAAAAGAATGCGATCCACTGAGTTCCTTCCTTCAAAGCATGTGAATATTCAAAGTCACAATGATGCTTAGCAATACAAAACACGACAATTTTTAAGCCTCAATCAAATTTAATGTATTTTTAATTATTTATTTATTTATGAACTTAGAAAATAAGTTTTATATACATAACCTAACCAGTAAGCTCTTATTAACTAAATTATTATATATATATGTATTTGGACCAACCCATGAATGTAAATATTGTTCTTTCTGGAAGTTAATAAATTGAAATTGAAATAAACAAAAAAAGACATTAAATTTTTAAATTGTAATTATTTAACATTTCATAGGTGTAAATGTTAACCCCACAAACTTGAATTTAGTACAATTCAACTTAGCGCGGATCAAGCCAAACGTACGTAATCAACACCACAAATTTGGCACATCTCTTAGAGAGCATCAACAGCACCCTTTCCTTTAGAGAAATAAATAATAAAATGTGCAAATAATCCTGATTTTTGTGTTCCATGTTAAACTAACAACAACAAATAAAATTATGTATAATCAACTTATGATCAAATTTAATTTTCAAAAGGAAAAAATCACAACACCGATAAAAGTACATTTTAAAGTCATAATAAAATTAAATACATTAAATGGAACTTGATTGCATGACAATAATAGTTTAGGTTACTTAGTTAAAATACGTATGCAGTCATATCTTTTAGTATATTTTTGCGTTACAATAGGTTAAGTGAAAGAGCAGTTTTAATTGGTCTCAACTAAATGAACTTCGCCAGTTCTGTAATGTAAATTAAATTGTAACAATATATTTTTTTTTCTCGATTAAAGACAATTTATTATTATTATTATTAAATAAAATGAAACAAAGATGATTCACACATTTGCAGTTATTTAATTTACAATGAAATTAAACAAGGAAAATTTCTCGCAATGATCAATAAAATTCGATCAATTTATTGATCATTGTCAGAAATTTTTCTTGTTTAAATTCATTATAAAATAAAATACAGTTTTTTTAAGTTTCACAGTTTTTTATTGTGAAAATACTGCTTCAATATAGCTACTGTGAAATTAAAAAAAAGTTGTGTTTTAATTTAAGTTTTTACTTCGTTTGTGAAATAGATTTTTTATAATAACAAGGACGAAAATACAAAATCCACGCGGGATGACCGTTGGTCGATAGCCAATTGACAGACTTTTACAATATATATTGTAAAATTTTGTGTATATTGTCAATATAGATTATGTATTGATTGACAATATATATATATATATATATATATACAGAGAGCTTTTTTTTTATCAGTATACATTTCCCCTATGTATACCTGCAAAATACGCGAGTTAATTGCATTAATGTATGTGTGTTTAGTTGCCTACAACACGCAACTGAACACACATATGCCAAATAGTCAAGCGTTTGAGTCGCGTTTTTTTGAAGGTATACACTTCCCCTAATGTATACTGATAAAAAAACCTCTCTGTACATATATATATACATATATATATATATATATATATATATTTAACATAAATTATTACAATTTTACAATATAGTAAAAGTCTGCCAATTGGCCATCGACCAACGGTCATTACGCCTGGATTTTGTATTTTCGTCCTTTTCAAAATATTTGGATAAAATGTGAGGATCGTCAACAGTCTATGTCAAAAGTCCCTGTCAGAAATTTCTTTGTATTACTGCATAATTCAAATAAGTTTATCCGCTGTTATTTTTTTTTTCTATATTGTGAAATTTCCCATCATATAAAAATTCCACTTTTCCATTTCTGTCTATGTTAATGCATAGATGAGGTCACGTCGCGTTGCGCCGGGATACACCAGTAGCACATAAATGCCGGCGATTATAGGATTAAAATGCGCAATAAAATACTGAATTCCTGCGGATAAAAAAAAAACCGACCGAGGAGCGATTATAATTGCGCGGCCGTTAAAAACTGCTGCTTGGCGAAATTAATTAAATTCCACCGTCCATAAAACGGATTCGTTTTTATTGGGTCAGTAATAATTTTCAAGTCATGTTATCCAGTATCAAGTGAAAATGCAGCGATGAGTTCGGAAAACGAGGTGATTTGATGATTTTTTATTGATTTATTTAATCAAGTAATAATGAGGATTTTTATTTCCAAATTAGATTCCAGATTTAATATACACAATCCGGGCTATTTCTTACGAAAAAATACTAAATTTTACGTATATGTTATCAATTAAATTCACAATCTAAGTATACATTATCTCTTAGACGTTGGTCATAAAGAAATAATGTGTATGTAAACTTTAACGTTTCTCATGAGGAATAGCCTCAATTATTTTTATTTCATTAAAATAAATAAATTTATTGAAATATTTATTTCAATGTGTATAATAAATTTACTAATAATCGAACAATTGCTCGAAATATTATTGCAAATATTTTAATTGAAATTATTTAAATGTTGGCGATTTTAAAGTCCTATAAATTTCGACTAATGAAAACACCTTTAACTTTACCTGTAGTTTCAACATCATTAATGTATCATTATCAAATCTAATAATAATAATAATCTTTATTAAAAGATATAAACAGCAAAAAATACTAAATAAATATTAATAAATTACAAAAACAAATGTATATTTTATATCTGTTAATTGGCTATTGACCAATGGTCTTTTCGCCTCAAATCTAATATTAATTTGGAAAAGCAAATTAATAATCTTTATTAACAGATATATACAGCAAAAAAAACTAAATAAATATTAATAAATTACAAAATCAAATGTATATTTTATATCTGTTAATTGGCTATCGACCAATGGTCTTTCCACCTCAAATCTAATATTAATTTGGAAAAGCAATTAATTTTTACCTACTACTTAAAACAGGCATCAAAATAAATAAGTCTTAATGTAAAGAAAGAAAATTATTTTTAATAATTTCCTTCTTTACACTGAACATTTTGTGAAAAATTACCTATAATTAAAGCAAATGCCTTATGTAATAATATGATTAATACTACGATGGTTTCGACCGTTGATATGTAGCAATTAATTTCAGATTAATTGAATGAAGAAGTTATTACGTTTTTTTATCTCTTTTTATTGTATATTATTATAAAAGGAGTTAAAAAATGTACTAACTTTTTCATTCAATTAATGTGATCGATATTTCTAATATTTGAACATTGACAGTTTATAATAATAATGTCTTTATTTTCCAACGGAGGAACCAATACAGGAAAACAATAAAAAAAGTAAGCACATTTTAATTAAACCAATACTAAAAAAAAATCAAATAAACGAAATAAGAGGTCAACTAAAAATAATAATTTACAAAGTTCAAAATAATTACAATAATGCAGAGTTTAGTTTTTATACTTTTAAGTATCCCCTATCACCTATGAATAATCCCGGAAATACTTATTTGCATTGCGACACATACGGCTTATATGCCCTAAAATATTGTTTTTGCAAATGGTGACATGAAATGAACGTCTTTCTAAAAGCTACTATTGGAGTGTACATGTAAAGACAGTCGATAGTGTTATTAATTATTTTAAAGAAAAAAATCTGCACTACATTCATTGCGACGAGCCGACAAGGAGCAAACGTTGTGCCTTAATAATAATTGATGATAGTCTGTATTTCTTTCTCGGTATTTCAAAAACCGTCTTTGTACACGCTATACTTTGAGCTCGCTATTCACCTAACATCGAACCATATTCTAGCTTACTGCACAGTAATATTAGTAATCGAGTATATCTAAAAGAACGATTTTAAATAAATAAAGTCAATAAGTAACAATAAATTGATGTTTTTCGATAAATAGAGAACAGTTACTGATATTAATAGAATATGTTGCATTAAAATAATTGTATATACTTAATTTTACAGTAATAAAAAAATTGACTTTGGCCATCTCTAATTTTTCAGTAATAAAAAAATCGACTTTGCCCATCTCTAATTTTTAAAGCGAATCATTGTTAAAACTGTTAGAGGTGTGCATTAAAAAGCCCAATATTTTTATTAAGGATTGGGTGATAGTATCAATATGTTCGGTAAAGATTAATTGGGAATCAAAAACAACACGAAGATTCTTTACACATGAATTTCATAGAATTGTACAACCAATAATATTATAATTAAAATTAGTAATTAGTTCTGTAAGAGTATAAGATACAATACTACATTTACTGACATTGAGATAAAGTCTATTAAGGCTGCGATGCCCAATACGTTTCTGTTTCAAGGGATTCACAATTTTATACAGTCATAAAAAAATAAACATTAAATACAGGCAGATAACTTATTTACTGATGAACGACATCAGATAATTTTTATTTTTTAAAAACAAAAAAAGTGAAAAAAATATCCATATTTAATACAATCATAATATTATTATTTGTATACTCCTTAATCTTATAAAATAGTCAATGAGAACAAATTTAGTTCAACGCCATCATTTTTATTGTTAAACGGTATTTAGTAGTTTAGATTTTTGCCGCTAGGTTGAAAAATCAAAGTTGGAATAAAATAAACACACACAAACCACTGTACTCGCACCGTTTATTAGGCGTAGAATCGCAGCCTTAACACAACAATAAACATAATATAATTTTTACATAATGTTGTAAAAGCGGAGTGTATACTTATTGAAATGTATATTTTAATATCATCAGCATATGCGAGTGCTGGGGAAGATATATACGTAATCAAATAGTTAATAAATGCTATAAAAAGGAGAGGACCTACATTGGAATCTTGAGGAACACCAGAAGGCGAATTAAACTCATAATAATAATAATAATAATAATAATAATTCATTTATTTCCAGTAAGAATATACAAACATTCGTGGGTGGGTCAAATACAGTATTAAAAATTGAAGTGTAGATGAGGACATTACAAACATATTAAAATTGTTTAATTCAAACACATTAAATCTTACGTCTATTTATCATATGATTTAAACCCATTAAAACAAATATGTTTTTTTCGTTGTTTCAGGTAAGACGACAAAAATGTAATGGAGTGCTCAGTAAGACTAAATTGGTTAAGTTTATTAAGTAGAAATTTTTCATAGATTATATCAAATGCACGGGTCAGATCTGTATAAATAATATCTGCTTGGCCTCTTTTATTAACTTAGATATTGTGTAATTGAAGCAAGATTAGTTCAGGTCGACCATTTAGTCATAAACCCATGTTGAAGTGGTGAAATATATGGAACGTATAACAAAATTCGACGACGAAGTTGGCATTGGAAATCTAAAGTCATGTCTGAAGTAAAATCACACGCGCACGCGTAAAGTACTGGTTGTCATGTTGACCGCAACCAGCATTTCACACGTGTCATCTTAGTACAGACATGACTTGAGACTTCCAACGCCAACTTCGTCGTCGATTTTTGTTATACGCTCGTTATTTCCTTACATGGTTATATAGAAGATAATATAGTATTTGTTCAAATATGTTTGACAAGATTGCAATAGGTTGGTAGTTTTGAAAGAGAGTGATCACCTTTTTTTATACACAAGAGTAATGACAGCTCTCCCCAAGCACTAAGAAAACAACCCGATTTGAATGGTTCCATTAATAATTACACATTTTTTGTAATAATTAATAAATTGAAAGTGAAGTTTTTCCCAGCGTATCTACATTAGATAAAAATTGGAATATTTAATAATTATAACCAAGTGAATAAAAATGTATTCAATAATTAAGATTCATTTTAATTAAGACAATTGGTTATTCGTTCCACTATTATTATATTAAAGTTCCAAATTAATTGTGATGTGTCCATCATTGTACTTTCCCCGGTAAATTCGGCCAATACATTTTTCAATGAACGTGTATTGGCTATATAAAGGAAAAATTATTAATTGAAAAAAATGGATATTTGTCTTTTAAAGTTAAAGTCGAGTATTTAGAATAAATCACAATATAGTTTGTTATTTCTTACCTTACAATGGCTTCACAAAATTGTTCCATACATTCTGAATTCTTGAATATTCTGGAGGCATTTGCGAAAGATATGAAATATGTCGGCATTTTGACATTTTATTTAACATAAAAATAATTATTTAAATAATTAAAGTCTCCAGCCAACACAAAGAAGATTATAAAAATAATTGTTTATTTATAAGGGAATTTATCAGGTGAACGAAATTCTTCCGCTTATAAAATGAAAAATGATAACGTTTAAATTGAATCCGTTTAGCCATTTATGCGCTATTGCGAAAGCACACAGACACACATACAGACATTTTCAAAACTCGATGGAAAGGACTCAGGGGACCTCAAAACGTGCATATTCGTTAAAATTGGCAATTAGAAAATATTTACGAACACAATTGGACAGAGGTGCGGAGAAAGTAAAAAAATATTCTATTATTATTGTTAACAATTTTGCATGTAACGTTTTTTCCCGGCGCAGCCACCATAGATTATTGCAATTTATTTAAGTAAGTTTATTTATTTATTAAAAACTGGGGTATATAATAAATTTAATTTACTTTAAATCATCTGATGAAACCACAGTGTGATAAGATAATTGTTACATATGATGGTATAATGATTGATGAGAATCAATCGTTTTAATTTTCTTTAATTAATTATATTTCTTTTTCGAGCACAAGCTTCGTCACCTTACATCGCTTCTAAGACACATCGTATTACTTACTATGAGTCCACTTTGGCCGAAATGTGAGACTGATTTAAATTGTTTATTGTATTTATGATTCATTATTATACTTAAAGTAGTTATTAAACCATTTTTAGTTATTAATTAATTGATTTGTATATTTTTTTCTGATATTTGTCCTTTTATGGTATATCTGTTGGACAATAAAGATTATTATTATTATTATTGTATCTCATTGTAATAATGACGAGTGTAAACATCCTTTTGTAGCAGCACTAATAAATAACAGCCTCTACCATTGAATTGTTAACAAAATCAGTATTCTAAATCTTACCCATTTTTTTTGTATTTCCAAGATAATCACGTAAATGTTGAATCGGATAAGAAAATCCGCGTTTTAATTCTGAATTATAATTAGAGAGAGAGAGAGAGAGAGGGGGTTTTGAGAAAACATAATTTTAATTAAGAACCCGGGAACGAAAGAAACTTTTTATCGCGAAGATGGAAAGTCTGCGATATGAAATTTTCGCGCGCGGAGAGTTTTTAAAAGAGACCTCCCACCGCCCACGGAGGACGAATTAAATGGGACAGATAATTATCAGCGCCATTGTTTCAGTTAAAATAATACACCGGAGGGTTTTAACAATGGAGGAAAACTTGACACAATTTAAATTTTTAGTTAATTAAACTGTGTTTTAGTTAATATTACAATTGTTAATGATGATATAATAATCAAACAGAAATTTTATTATTTTAAATTAATGCTCATCAGTGTTGTATGTTGAAATTTCTTGGGTTTAATAAAATGATATTTATTTATAAAATTATTGATTTATAAAATTTACATAATTTAACAAATATTCATTAAATTTACCTTAGAACAGAAGTGGTTGCACAGATTTGGATGGTTTTAACAGAGAAAACCTATTTCCAGACTAGAAGAGAAAAACCGACTTCGGTGTCAGAAGATCGATTTTTTAGAAATGTTTATTCGTAAAAACTACATCGGAAAATCTTGAATGGTTGCCGAAATGGTTTTAGATTTTATGTAATTTTTAAAACCGCTGTAACATTTTTGTTTATCATAATAATAAATTTCCGTAAAAACAGAATAATAATTGGTAGTTTCATTATTCTTGTTACCCAACTTAATTAAAATTTCAGAACGCAGTATCTCCATTAATTACAAATAATTTTCATAATTATATATTATTGTAAACAGTAAAGAATGAATAAATTGTTTAAGCCATAGCCGACTGTAATGTCCATATAAAAAAGTATGATTTTATTTCATTTCTCAAAAACCGTGATATGTAGAAAATTTCTGAGGATTCCATTGGATTTTGCTTAAAAAATTCATAGCAAATCTTTAAGAATATTATATATTATTTTGATAAATAAAAACTTACAGCGGTTATCAAAAATAAAAAAATCACAGAAAATCGAAAAAAAAAAAAAGTCCAGCATTTCAGCAACCATTCAATATATTGCGATATAGTTTTTACTAATAAACGTTTCTCAAAAATCGATCTTCTGACACCTAAATCGGGTTTTCTCTATCTAATCTGAAAATAGGTTTTTTTATGTTAGAACCATCAAAAAAGCACCACCACCCTATAAAGTATATTAAGGCTGAGATTTTACGCCTAATAGACGGTGCGATTAGCGCCAGAGCATGCAGTGGTTTTTACAAAATGTGTGTTTATTTTATTCCATCTTTGATTTTTATGATTTTTCAACCTATCGGCAAACGTCTGAACTACTAGGAGCTGTTCCAAATAAAAATGACAGCGTCGAACTAAATTTATTCTCATTGACAATTTTATAGGATTAAGGAGCACACAAATAATAATATTATGAATGTGTTAAATATGAATTTTAAGAGGAAGACTTTCCACGTAGATTCAGATATATTTAGTATAAATTAAATGAACTTTTGTAAATTAAATTAATTCTTGAAAAATTATTTTTTCACTTTTTTTGTTTATAAAAAATAAAAATTATCTGATGTCGTTTATCAGTAAAGAAGCTAAATGCCTGTATTTAATGTTTATTTTTTTATGACGGTATAACATTGTTAATCCCTTAAAACGGAAACGTATTGGGGATCGCAGCCTCAATGGTATATATCTTTTTACTATTAATTAAATATGTGATGTTTATTTTTGTACAAATATATTTAATTATAATAATAATACTAAACGGCTATTGGGTAGTAGCCTTTCTGCCTGTATAGTATATTTGAATAGGTTAATCCAATTCGATTTAAATAAATATTTCATAACAGGAAAATCGAACACAATTTTCGAATGATATAAATTATAACCCAGGCCAATTTTTCTCCGCCTATGAACGAATTAACTTAATTTCCCTCGACGCAATTCCCAAATTTCGAGTATTCAGGAAATCATGTTAGATATTGTCGATAATAAATTACTACATTAGTTGTGATTAAATGCTAATTTTGAATACGTTAATCCAATTCGATTTAAATAAACACTGCACAAGAAGAAAATCGAACACAATTTTCGAATTAAATAAATTAAAACCCACGCCGGTTCCACTCCGCCCATGAAGGAAAACTAATTCACTTAATTTGCCTCGAACTAATTCCAAACCCAATCCATTCCACCTGAACGTATCGGATTACTCGAAAATTCCGTGAAAACACTCTTTTTCCGTGTGTGTTTTATTTTCGTGTGTGTGCGTCTGGTGGATTAATTTCCAGCCATATAAATTCGGCTGTGAGCGCGATCCGTTTTGCGGGGGTCGGGAATTTAATGCCCATTCCGGGTGTTTTATGGGTCCTCGAGGTTAGCGTGAATAATTTTGGGATATTAGTGAAGTTTTCGGCCGGCATTAATAACTCCTTGGGAGAGTCCCGCGAGGTGCTCGGATTCAGATTCGCCCGGCGTTTTATTGAAATTTCAGTCAATAAGATCGTTAGTATTCACGGCT
Source organism: Philonthus spinipes (assembly GCA_963082785.1). Lineage (NCBI taxonomy): Eukaryota > Metazoa > Arthropoda > Insecta > Coleoptera > Staphylinidae > Philonthus > Philonthus spinipes. Next base: position 14,301,889 of record OY720306.1, on the reverse strand, counting down.
TGGCTAGACGGCGCGTGGGTTTTAGTATTTGTTAAGATTTATTTAATTCCGCAGATAAAATAATCTCAGAATAAAAAAACTTAAATAAATTACATAAAGAGAATTTGAAAATAATTAATAAATTATTTCCTCTTTTACCTCTACGATATTTCGACTTGCGTTACGTAATGAAATAATAAGAATTTGAAAATAATTAAAAAAATATTTCCCTTTTTATATCTCTGATATTTTGACTTACCTTACGTAAAGTAAGTCAAAATTTGTTTTAAAATAAATGTTAATATACATTTGTTTTAAAATAATTACGTAACGCAAGTCGAAATATCATAGAGGTAAAAGACGAAATAATTTATTAATTATTTTCAAATTGTTATTATTTAATTTTACAAATTTTCAAAATTCAAAATAATTTCAAATTTTTATTTTGAAATTATTATTATTTAAGTTTTTTACAATTACTTGTCGGGCAAATACCCCGCCATACATTGAAGTAATGGTTTTAATAAGTACTTTAAAACAAATGCACATTAAATCAAGTACCTCCTGGGTAAATACCCTGCCAGACATTGAAGTAGTTGTTTTAACGTGCATTTGTTTTAAAGTTGTTATGTAACGTAAGTTAAAAAGTCACAGACATAAAAGAGGGAATAATTTATTAATTATTTCAAAATATATTTATTTAATTTATTTAAACAACTGTGACCAAGTGTAAATACACTTTTCCATTGAAAAAAAAAAAATTCTTTCATACATTTCATTTTCAATTGTATTTTTTTTTTCTGAAAAATCAATTTTATTCGTTTTTTTATTTATTTATTTATTTACGGAATCTCGATTTTACAATATACATTTCATTAAAAAAAAACTAGTAAATAAAATCGAAAGTCTAATTGGTGTTTTGAATCACAAAATGGTCCAATAAAACCTTATTGATATTAAGATAAGTTAAATAATAATAAACAGGTTTTTTTAGATAGAGTAATATTGTTTTAATTAAACACTTGATTATTGTTTCACTTTTTTTATTGAACAGTTTTGGTTGACTATTCTTGAGCTGGTCAGAATAAACACAATATCAAAGATTCTCATGATAATGATCGCCTAAACGAATTCAGTTAGAATTTAATAAACAAGTAAAATAACCACAAAGTATTTACAAAGAACGACACGTTGTATTCATTATTTCTTCACTTTTTAAAGAAAGACTTGGTTAAATTACACTTCAGTTGTTTTAGTTAGACGAAGATGATAAATATAAAGAAAAACATGTTGTATTCACTACTTCTTCACTCTTGAAATAAAGACTAAAGAAATAGTGCATACAATGAGTTTTTCTTTATATATATCATCTCTAATATTCACTCTTAAATAGTATTCATTATTTTTTCTTCAGTCTTTATTTCAATAGTGAAGAAATAGTGAATACATGTCTTTCTTTATATTTATCATTTTCAGCTAACTAAAGTGTAATGTAACCAAGGGTTTAATTCAACCAATATCATATAACAGGATGTTTAACATAATTCAACAAGTTTCATGAGTAAAAGCTGAATAGTGATTTCTTTGACAAGTAATAATAAATACTTAAAATTTCCTAATGAAATATTATACTCACAAATGAATCCAAAGAACAATGAAAACCTTGCGTTTCGCTTGCGATTAATCTCTCGTTTAATTTTCGGCTGCTGAAAACAAACGCCCCGAGCCGATTCAATATTTACACGAGAGTTCAAACGCCCAGACACAATACACTTTATTGCCTCCTTACTCACACACACACAGAATATATAGCTAATATCGTATTTTATATGCAAATGCCTGCTGTTTTACAATAATTACAGTGGAATTGCGAAAATTAATTTTCTTCCATTTACACAACGCGTAATAAAATATGTATTTGGCTTTAGGAGCGTCGAGAAAATTGATTTTTATTATGAAAATTAAACGCTGCCCATTCCGGGACGATATTTAACGCACGTTAAATTCTTTAGAAGGCAATCCGTCCATATGCAACGTGTCTAATCGAAATGTTAATTGAATATTTACACACATACGAGCGCCCAAACAGTAATATTTTATAACATTTTAAAACATAGAAACACAAATCATGAATCTAGAAAGAAAAACAAAAAATGTGTAGGTATAAATGTTTGCTTTTCTTTCTAAATTCATGATCTGTGAAAGAAGAATAAGCTGTCTTGAAGAGAAATGCTCCAAATCCTTATGTTTGCGTTGGTAAACGAACCGGAGTAGGAGATCTCTACTGTTTAGAATTTTGCAAGCCGTACCTAATACTACCCTATCATGAAAGTATTCTAATTCTAAATATATCAAAAGCCCGCGGTCTCCAAAATGGCCTTGGAAATACGGCTGGGGAACCGATGATTTTCGGTGCAAACCTCTGAATTAAATTATTATTGTTCTTCCACAAATGTATTTATTTATTTGTTTATTTATTCATTCCCAACAGAAACATTCGAAATCTAAAAAGTAACTAATATTACATATGAGAACAACAAAATATATATTTATAAAAACTATTCTAAAAATAATCTAAGAACGGCTAATCGCAAGTTTACTATCACGTGAAAAAGCGGAAATCATGAATCTAGAAAGAAAAACAAAAAAATGTGTAAATAGAAATGTTTGTTTTTCTTTCTGATTTTCTTTTCTTTCCAGAAAGAAAAATAAAATGTGTGTTCTTTCTGAATTGATGATTTGTGGAAAAACAATAATAATAAATTAATTTAGGAGTTTGCACCCTAAATCATAAAATTTGTAATTTTATCATCTCCACTCATCTCAGCATATTAAGATCGATCAATAATCTTAATTATGTCACAAGTTATCATAGGAGTTATCAAAGTTTGAGAAAGAGAAATGGTTGAAACTGAGATTAAATGATTACTTGAGAACATACTATCAACGAAAGCATTCACAATTTCGACCGGAGATTCAGTGCAAGAGCTATTTTCGTTCCGCATGCGTCCAGGAATACGAGTCTTGCCTCTTCTACTATTGACAAATTTACAAACATTCTTAGGTGTTGTTTTAAGATCATTTTCAATCGTGTTTATATATTGATTATAAATAATTGAATTTTGATGATTTATTTTTTTGCGAGTGTCCATATAGTTTTATGGATTACAGCCACACTTTTTTCCATTTTTTTGTGATAGTACAGTTTCAATTTTATAATGCGTATAATTAAATTATTAAACCACGGCGGGGAAGAATTATTATTGGTATGAGCGGAAAGGGAACAGATTTATTAATATAAAATAGAATTATAGAATGCATCGTATGTATTATTTACATCAGTAAATACATAACATAAATCTTGATATAACCGAATGAAATTGGGTTTCCTAAAATAATATCTAAAAAATTTATTAATACATTTTTTATAACATTATTTCTCATAAAATGCATGGTGTAAATTGGGGTTAGTCAACTTAAAATTAATAAATTAAAAAAAACTTAAAACGAAATGTAGATTTACCATAGCACATGGTAATAAAAACGAAACCACAAAATTCACAACAAATTAAAATATTATATATTATCATCAAAAAGTCGTTAAAACTGTAATATACTCATGTTTTAAGTTTTTTTTATTCAAATTAAATAAAAGGAATTTGAAAATAATTAATAAATAAATTATTTTCTCTTTTGTTATTGTGACACAATGACTTATGTCACATAAGTACTTTAACAAATGTCTAATAATAGATATTTGCTGTTGCATAACAATAACAATTGTATAATGCAACAATTTTTGAATCGAAAATATTTATTGCAAAAAACAAAACGTAAAAATAAAAATTAAAAAATAAGATTTTTTCAAATATTTCTTAAATAAAACACAATTGTGAGATTTTAAAAATTTGGAAGTTTATTATATATTTTAATGCCAAATATGTTCGTACTGCTAGTATGAGCTGAGGATTTTTGCCACCCCAGATGGATATTTGAGCTACGTAAATTGTATGTATGGTCCGCGTTATTTTCGGTTTCAAAATTATTCCTGTTTTTGGGTATATATGTGACGACTTCCAGGACATAGAAATTGTAAATGGTTAACATTTCTAATGACATTTTTTAAATGAGGTTTATAGTAATCTGTTTTTTTTTTCTGTAGAAGAATAAGCTTTTGAGCTTCAGAGCATAAACCTCATGAATTAATCCATATAACATGCTTGAATGAAACTCTGCATAGTATACATTCAGTAAGCATTATAAGTAATAGTCTTCAACACACGAAGTTTATAAATAACGGCAGATAACTTGTGTTGTAAGGTGGCGCAGTAGCTATGCCATTTTAGATTTTTTGTTAATATAAGTCATAAAACCCTAACAGACTGTACCACACTATGAGCAAACAATTCCACATTTGAATAATAAATTCAAATGTGGAATTGTTTTACCTTGTAACGAAAAGTTAATGTATGTTGTTTTGTCCATATTCAAATGGGGTCCGTTGCTATTGAATCAGAAAATCAATCTCTCCTCAGCAGAGCTGGCGGCTTTAACTAGCCGCTCTTATCTTTCACGGACCAAAAATGTTGTATCATCGGCAACAAAAAAATCTTTTGTTGATTGTTATAAGGCTTTCACTTGGTTATACATTTTGAGTTTTTTTTTAACTTTGTTTGTATAACTTGTTATAGAGCCAAAATAGATCATTTGCTCGCGGTGGAGGGGCTGTCTACCCACTCATATAGTGTTTTACAAACAAAGTTAAAAAAAGTGTTTATTTAATAAACAAATAAATCGTTAAGGAATTCATCAATATCTATTTTGAACAAGGAGACGAGTACAGGGACCAAGACTGATCCTTGATGTAAACCAAGGGTTATAGGTAGGATTCTGGAGCTGTGTCTCCCATTATTGTATTTAATTACTACAAACTGAGCAAACCAAGCTCCCATTTGACCCCTAACACCTAATATTTCTAATTTGTTTAAAAGTATGTTATTCGATACACAATCAAAGGCTTTGCTTAGATCACCTAGAATGCAGAAACCGTAATTCAGATCAATGAGAATACGAGTGCATGTACCACGACAGTAGCAGTAGAATTTCCTGTCCTAAAGCCATGCTGCTGAGAAGTTAAGATTAATTCAGTATGATTTAATTGAAATTAAAACACTTGGTTTGTTTCACTTATTTATATTTTCTCCAACTAGTTTTGACCAGGGAATGTACATTCCTCCCTGAAGACCAATGGTCGAAACTAGTTGGAGAAAATATAAATAAGTGAAACAAACAAAATGTGTTTGTTTTCATTTCAATTAAATCATCCTGAATTAATTCAAAAACGTTTCACCACGGGTTAAGTGAGAAATTAATTAAACATATGAGAAGTTAAGATATTCGGACTTTCAATAAAGCTCTCTAGTCTAGACAACATAGCATATACAAATAACTTTCCAACATTCGAAAGCAACGAAATTGGTCTATAGTTATTTATTTCGTGTTTATTTCCTTTTTTAAGCAGTGGTTTGACCTTCGTCTGTTTTAAGTCATCCGGAAATAAACCGGTCTCGAATGAAAAGTTAATCGTGTCAAGGTTTTTAGTAAATAATCACAGAAGTCTTTCAGTATAAATGCAGGAATTTCATCGGTGCTAGGAGTAACATTTATATTCAGTTTATTAATTAGTTGTTTTAAATCGTGTTCTGAGTATGGAAATAAATAAATACGTCGTGTTATTATTTATTTTTATGTAATCTAATAATATTTTTGGGGTAGTTCTAATAGCAATATCCACCAGACATTCTGAAAATAAGTATTGAATTCAATAGCACGCCCATTTGGGTTTTTGCAGTTCCATTAAAAACAGAAATTGAAACTTGCTTGTTGATAGTTATAGACACACTGAACAAAATGTTAAAAAACAACATTCCATCAAGATAAAATTAATGTAACATTGATGCAACTTTTTTACATCCACTTTTCTCAGTGTGTATGTTCATAACTCCAATTAGTAATTTTTGCACGAAGAAGAATATCTCAATCATGGACAATTACTCGGCACATCAAAAGAAGAGCTAAACAAAAGCAACATGGATGGGGGTGCGGGCAATTATTGCGGTTTGTTCATTCTCGACACATCTAGACGTCGAAACACGCGTGCACGCCGACGTAATTTACGACCATTCGACCACCTCCCCGGCCAACAGGTGCTTGCACTTGCAACATTAAATAATTCATAACACGTGCAGTATACACTGTGATTTTATGGGAAACTTTATATCGACAATAAATTCAACGCGAGCGTGCAAATAGAAATGTTTGAGAAGGATTCAGTTATCAATAATTGTTTTTCAATAACAATTTTGAATTTCAAGACAATGGTGATTTACAAATTGCTACTAAATAATTTGTCTAATCATCCTATCACCATTCAGTAAGAATAATCAAGGCAGTTCAGTTAGATTGCATAGATTTTTTTCTTTGACTTCATCATAAATTCATGAGAGGACAGAAAGAACTCAGATCTATAGACCAGACAGATTAACACCTACATGTATTGTAATTATTTATGTTATATTGTTTTATACTATCTGTACAAACTGAATAAAGATATATATACAGGGTCGCTACAAAGTATGGAAACACGGCTCTCACGTGAAAACGGCTAAAAACATAACCACCAAAATTGGGAATTCTAAATGAGATATTTTCTTGAACAATTTGGCGTGAAAAAATAAAAAATGATTCTCAGAATTTTCACATACGGACTCCATCTTGATTTTTTTTAATGGAATTCGATTTTTTTTATTTTACAACTTTTATAGACCTTATAATTCTGATTACAACCATATACCTTTTTTTAAAAAATACTTGTCTTTTCATCGATAAACCGGACATTGAAATGGAAACAGCGAAATATTTTGAGAACGGTTCATCGGAATGTCCTGAAATTTTGCAAAGGCCTTAACGTACCCTTCAACTTGCATTGTTTATTTTTTCATATTCATTTGTTTAGTAAATATTCTATTTTTGGTCGAAACTTAAACATAAAAATTAACAATGTCAACTTAAAAAAATAGTTGCCTTTGAAAACAGTTTTCATTAGCCTGTCAAACTTGTAAAAAACATTAGTAAGTAACTGGTTGCAAAAATGCCACATTTGAGTGAAACAGATCGCATAGAGATTCTCATGATGATTGGGTGTGGGGATAGAAAACGAAGCTTTGCCGAAGCTGCTAATCTTTTCAACGTAAATCATCCAGATCGAGCACCTATTTCCAGGTCAGTTGCATTTAAAACATGGAATAGGTTTAATGAAACTGGAACTGTTAAAAATCGTCCAAAAGTTGGACGACCAAAAACTGTTACAAATGAAGAAAATTCATTTAATCTTATGATAGATGTAGTTGAAAATCCAAAAACTTCGGTGCAGCAATTGGCTTTCAATAACAACATGAGCAGGAGATCAGTTAAAAAAATAATGAAAATTGAAAAGTATCATCCCTACAAAATTCAGCTACTACAAGAATTGAATGAAGATGACTTTGATCGCAGAATTGAATTTTGCGAAACAATGATGAATAGGATAAACCAGGACGCCAATTTTATTAACCGTGTGCTCTTTTCCGATGAATCAACTTTCTGCTTAAATGGACAAGTTAACCGCCATAACTGTAGATACTGGGCAAACAAAAATCCACATTGGATGGAGCAAATACATACGCAGCGTCCACAAAAAATTAATGTTTGGTGTGGTATAATTGGGCAGTATATTATTGGCCCTTTTGTTATTAACGGCAATTTGACATCTGAAACATATTTACAGCTTTTGCAAGAACAGGTTGTTCCCAGACTTAGACAAATATTCTCAAATTATGAAACTCAGGCTAATCCAGCTGAAAACATATGGTTTCAGCTCATTTCGGACTAATAAAACGTGAATATTTAGACGTAACGTTTCCCGGCAAATGGATAGGCAGGAGAGGAACAATTGAATGGCCTGCTAGGTCGCCCGATTTAACTCCACTTGATTTTTTCCTGTGGGGACATTTGAAAAATCGAGTTTATAACAACAGGCCACACAATATACAAGAATTAGAAGAACGCATAAGAACCAAAATTGCAAATATTTGTCCTAATATTTTAACTAGTTCATTACAACACTTTGTCCAGCGTATTCATTACTGCCAAGAAGTTAATGGAGAGCACTTTGAACATATATTGTAAAATAAAAAATCATTTATTGTTTAATATTTTATTTTTTCATTTGACTGTTTAACGTGAGAGCCGTGTTTCCATACTTTGTAGCGACCCTGTATATATATATGTATGTATATATATATATAATGGTAACAAATTAAGTTAGTTTGCGGTTTTAGTTGCTATTATTAGACTATTCATATAACCTTTGTTTTGATAATGATAGATCATAAAAGAGGTAATAATTAGACAATGAAAATAATGGACATAGACAGGCGGAAGGACTTTTGGTCGTTAGCCGTTTCATGTATCATGTATTATACACGTTGTCATTTCATCTCATCAAATAATGTGGACCTTGTCAATGACGTCAGTAATAATGACAATTAGACAATGAAAATAACACAGACAGGCTGAAATATCTTCGGTCGTTAGCCGTTTCATATAACCTTTATTATACACATAGTTCCCTGAAATTTTGACTATGAGTAATGTAATGTGTTTGTATTGTATCTTGATTTTTATAATTATTGGTCGCTATGTATAAAACGAGCATGGTATAAGTGCCAAATAACGCATTCAAATGTCCGTATTCAAAATTTCAGGGGACAACGTGTATGTGAATATAACTTTGTAAATAATTGTTCAAACTATGTATGAATGTTACACGAATAAAGATATTTAGTTAGTTAACTTAATAAAAAAAATAGCAATTTATAAATCAATATTTTTGGAGTGTGTATGTGGCTCAAAATCTTATTGAAAAATCATTTATTTGTAATAATTCCAGCTGCATATAAAAATGTCCTGAACTGAATACAGGGTTACGTCTTTATCAAACATTAATTTAAAACAAACACCATAACCCCAATCCCGAAGGACTAACACACCATCAACTCGCAATCCACAATCACTTCATTTATTTTATTTTGATTTATTGTGCATATTCCGTCGAGTAAACACGCGGTTTTTCGCAACGGCGGATCGCCTTTTACGAAGAGACTGGCTGTAATTAGATATCATAATGTTAATGGACGGGATAAATGTCCGTGTCCCTCTCGCGTTCATACGAGTGGAAACGCAATTTATAATGTATTATAATCGTACCGAGTCGCCTCGTAAAAATTCTTTTCGATTGTTAGGAGTGGTCTCCAGAAGGTTACTCACTAAATACTGAAGGCTTGTGCTTGCTTTTACGCACACGAGCCGAGACGAAAATAAAACGTAAAGTCGGTGTTCTTTGCGCCTTTGTGGTGTTTATTTAGAATGAGGGTTTTATTTTTAAAAATAGGGAAATTTGATTAATAGCTTGAATAATTGTACTAAGAACATATATAGTTTAAGGGCATACCACTCGTTTGAATAAGAAAAGATAATAGTTCTTTGTATTTATAATCTTGTAATTACAAATATAATAACTTGATATATGTAAATCTGGAGTTTTAACATAAATAAAATTACTGTCATATTGAAATTTCACTTAAAAAGGACGAAAATGATTGATTGATAATTAATTTAAATAGAAAAGAGTATTTATTCTCTTGGTCACAGTTATTTAAATAAATTAAATAAGAAAATATAAATAAGTGAAATAAATGAAATTTATATTTGATTTCTCTTTAATTAATTTAATTCAATTCGTTTCCTTTAATTTTATTCGGTTTTGATTTTGATTGAATTAATTTGGTTTAATTTAATTTAAATTGATTTAGTTTAATTTGATTTAATATAATTGATTTAATTTCACTGAGTATAGTTGAATTAATTTAAGATCTTTAAATTATGTAATTCATAGTTGTACTGACGAGGGATAGATCCCGAAACACGTGTCTGCGGATGGCCTTATATTAAGTAACGTTCCTTTTGTTTGTTTTTGCATTAAATTTTTTTCGGATCAAAATTTGTTGCATGATGCAATATTTTATTGATATGCAGGTGTACATCATGTAATTCAATATAATGTAGTAATATTTTATTACTTTCTTCACTTTTTTATTTTTATCACTATATGTACATTTCAAGCACAACGTGCTCTTTTTCAATAGTTTTATGTAAAATTGACAAATAAATAAATAAACATGTAAACAAAATTTAATATACAAAAGTGATGTGTTATTGAAAAAAATCAGATAAAGGTAATTTATTGAATTAAATCAATTAATTTTGTAGAAAATTTAAATTCTCTTGAAAATGGGCTAATAACCCGAAACTAGTCGAGAATTTAAAGTTATTCAATTTAATCTGTGTTTTATTGGTTAATTTTTAATAATTTATTCATATTTATTTCATACAATATGAACTACCAATGTCTAAATATTAAAACAATTAATCAATTAATTTTAATAAATTGTTATTTAACGGAGTTAAGTCAAAATTTAAAAGTTTACTAGAATTTTTATACATCTCAATTGCTTCTAACATATTTAGTTTTGGAGAATTTGACATTTTTGAAATTTTTAAATTGTTTAACGAAAATTTATGTCCAAATGTTATTATGTGGTTAGCAATTGCGGATTTTTCTCTGTTGTTTATTTTTGATTGATAGATGTGTTCTTTGTATCTTGTTTTTAAAATTCCTTTTTGTTTGTCCAATATATAATTTCTCACAGTTACAACACTGTGCTGAATAAATGCCACTTTTTTCTAAATCATTAATTTTGTTAAATGTATTTCCTAATAAAAATTTTGTCTTAGTTTTAGAATAAAATGCTGGTGTTAGGTTAATTTTTTGAAATAATTTAATTAATCTATAATTTAATTTAGGTTCATGAACAATTTTAACAAATGTTTTATTTGTATTTGTTTCATTGATTTTTTTTAAATTTTGTAATATGATTAATTAAATATTTCCTTTTTTGTTTGTTAATTATTTTTTTAATTATTGAAACATCATAATTTAGAAAATTTGCAATATCTAGAATTAATTTAAATTCCTCATTTCTATTTTGATCTTTAATTGGTAAATTCATTCTTCGAAAAATCATGCTGTTAAAAATTGAAAATTTATGTTTTATATTACAAAAAGAGCTCGAATGTATATAATTAAATGTGTGTGTTGATTTTCTATAAATATTAAAATTTAATTTCTTATTGTTTCTAATAATTAAAAGGTCTAAAAATGGAAGACAGCCGTTACTTTCAGTTTCGTGTGTAAAATTGATACTGTGGAATAATTTGTTTAATTCATTTATAAAAAATTGGATATTAACGTTATTTTTAATAATAGCAAAATGTCATCTATATATCTAAACCATAAAAAATTTGGAAAATTAGAAATTTTAGATTTGGCAACATTTTCTAAATGGTTCATGAAAATATTTGCTAAAAATGGTGATAATGGATTGCCCATTGCTGTACCGAAAGTTTGTTTGTAAAATTTATTGTTAAATTCAAAAGTATTGCAATTCATTATTAATTTAGTTAATTTAATATAAAAATTTATTTATTTATTTATTCAATTAACGGAGGCCATTAAATACAGTAACATACATACATGATACAATGAATAGTTACAATAATAAAATAATAGAATTAACAGAAAAAACACATTAATTTCATTTTCCGTTTTATTATTATTATTTTGAATTTAACAATAAATTTTGGGTATATAATCGACGTTTTTATTTGATTTTGGATTTTGTTAGTGAATCAAAATAGATCAGATACAAAAATGTGATTTCTGAACATTTTATATCCGTATGTTTATCCTTAATACTTCTCATAAGCACCTTGCTGGTATTAAAAATTCGTTTTGCTGAGAGTTTCCGTAATAAAATCACGGTTTGTTAAACAAAATTAAACGCCCTCAAAATAAAACTATAAAATATGCTACGCTCATACACATACACACAAATAATAATTTCGAATATCCGTCCACTTTCGGAGGTGTACTCAAAAATAATCCGAATGCTCACTTCCAAGAATCCCTCTGAGATTAAACGAAGTGTGTACAACATTAAATTTGGCATCCGCTCTTGTTAAGTGGACCCGGCGTTATTTATAGCCCTTGAATCAATGGGCGATAAATTAATCAAAGAACAATCCACAATGGAAAAAATAAACGTTAATTCTATGCATTGTTCTCGATTGTTGGGCATCTATGAATATAGATTTAACGTTATTCACAATTGATTGACGTTAAGTTTAAAAAGAGAAGTGTTTAATTTGATTTTAATTTTATCGCTTTAAATAAACTGAATAATGGATGTCAAAAATTCAACGTCCAATATTTAGTTTTAAATAAATTGAACCTAAAATTTAATTTAATACACTGAATATTACATATTAAGAATTCAATATCCAATATTGAGTTTTAAATATTGGTTGTTGAATTCTTAATATGTAATATTCAGTGTATTAAATTAAATTTTAGATTAAATACTTCTTTTCTGTAGAATTTTAATGATTATTTAAATTAAATAAGAAAAAAATACTGAAATACAACTAAAATTCATGCATTTCCTTTTTAAAAGCTGCAAAAATGTCTTACAGTGTAAGATTTGTGAAAGTAGCAATAATTAGTATAATTCGATCCTTCCCTTTTTCATAGCTGCAAAAATTGCTTACTCTATAAACCATTGACTCCCAACCCCTGGGTAACTGCTCCTTGAGTAGACATTTTGGGTTACCAGGGGGGGGGGGCAATAAATAAATGGGGGACAATTTAGGGGCGATGAGTATTCAAGGGAGAAAAAAATACTACTGTACAGCAATATCAATCAATTACAAATTTATAAAAAAAAAAATTAAAAAAACCTATGGTTTCATAAATCTACCCTACGTTCTTTTATTTTCGCAAATATTGAAACGCTGGACGCTGTACCAGATGCAACACAAACTCCACTTAAATCACGGCTTTGTTATATGCAGCCGCGAAGGAAAGCCTGAAACCTTTGCGAATGAAAAATCATGAAAAATATAAGTGTGAAAAACTAATTTATTTTCAAAACCTCAAGGCTGATAAACTCCCTAAAGTACCTTGAGGTTTTGAAAATAAATTAGTTTCTCACACTTATATTTTTCATGATTTTTCATTCGTAAAGGTTTCAGGCTTTCCCTAGCGGCTGCATATAACAAAGCCGTAATTATTAAAAAATAAACGATCTTTATAAAGGTGTTCTTGCTTCTTAAGACACCTTGTAAGAAGCTAAATATGGCAAACCTCACAGAATTAACGTAACTCTTGTTTTATCGGCTACTAAAATATTAATAATAATAATAAATAAATAAAAAATAAATCATACTAGGTGAGGACCTTAGTTTTAAAATAAGCCAGTCGGTTCCTTTGAGCGATAATACTGTTTCTAAACCAAACTCACCAATTTGTTGAAAAAAGTAAATTTGAATTGTGCATCGATGTTTTGTGATGGATAACAAAGAAATTTTATTAGGTTATATGAGTTTTATCAATGATTAAAAGAAAATTACCCGGGAAATGTTGTTTTCTATAATTTTGACCACTTTAATACTAAGGGATCATCGATTTTTAAAGTGGTGCAATATTATTTTGAGAAAAATGAGATTCCTCTAACAAACGTGAGCGCTTGCGCATAGCTCCTATTATGACAGGTCTTCATACTGGGTTTCTAGCCCACCTTAAGAAAGAAGTGCCAGAAGTCATCACCATTCACTATGTCATTCATCGTCAACACTTAGCTGCGAAAAAATGAGTTGTGTCCTGCATGAAACCTTACAACTGGTTATTACAGGTGGTCAAAGCTAATTCCCTCAATTACCGTCTGTTCCGACAACTTTGACAAGGATATTACAGGTGTGCACAAGATAATAGCTAATTCTCTTAATTACCGTCTGTTTCTACAACTTTGACATGAAAATAATGAGGAATTCGAACGCTTGCTTCTACATACGGCCTTGAGGTGGCTTTCGAAAGAAAACTGTTTGCACCGATTTTTCGAATTATTTGACACGGTTACTACGTTTCTTGATACGTCGGATGCTGTTTTAATTGAGAATTGTGAAGCAACTTGCGTACCTTACCTTACGTAAGGTACGCACTTGACGCAACGCAAGTTATAACTTTATAACTTGCGTTGCTGTTTTAATTGAGAATTGTGAAGCAACTTGCGTACCTTACCTTATGTAAGGTACGCACTTGACGCAACGCAAGTTATAACTTTATAACTTGCGTTGCTTCACAATTCTCAATTAAAACAGCAGCATTTTTGAATATTCTTATTCCATATGGCCATGGCCTTATCAAGGCCAAATGAATTATTTTTTCATTCAGTTTTATATTCACAAGTTAAATATTGTACGTAAAGAGCTAATTTAGTTGCCTTAAAAAGTGTTCAGTGTCAGATGAAAATACTCCTGAACTTCCAGAAGATAATATACTAATTTTTACTAATCACCTTGGCTATTTAAAAACTGCCATTGAATCAAGATTTTAAGACCAAATTACAAATTCCCGGATTGGATTTTAGATCCATTTCCGTTTGAAGCTGTGGATAAGCTTGATAACTCTTTGCAGACGGAGTTTCTAGATCTGAAGAATGACAGTGATTCGAAAATAATTTTCAAGCAGAACGGTTACGAGTTAATCTAGGTGAAGCTTTTGGATGCTTATCCACAACTGTGTGGAAAACTGAAATACTTCTCATTTCCTTCCCGTCAACATATTTAGTTGAAAAAGGAGTTAGTTCTATTGTCCTGTACCTCATAAAACAAAGAATTAAGTTGGGCATTTTCCTGAAAGAAGACTTGCGCTTGAACATAAGAAACATAAAGCTGGATATACAAGCTTAAACTGAAATCCACCTAGCAAAAGACAGCCATTGTGGTAAAGTTATTTAATCACAATACAAGATCCATTTAAACGCCTTCATCAAGGCATTGCACATGGAACACACTGGTCTGACGAGGTCCGAAATGGCTATCACCAGTTAACCATTATCCAGTATACGCCAGTGTGTTCCATGTGCAAAGCCTTGATGAAGGCGGTTGAAGTGATCTTGTGTTGTGATTAAATGATTTGATATGAATCATAACAATTGGAAAGATAACACAAGCGCCATTTATTGCCTAATTTCATGTGACATCGTCAACAATTTGGGTTTACATGGTAGACAACCGATAATTTTTGTTTCGTCCATTAAAGAAGGCGAAACAACGATTCTCAGTCATCTACCTTATAGACACAAATTGTTGACGATGCCATATGAAATTAGGCAATAGATGGCGCTTGCGATATCTTTTGCAAATATTATGATCTTTAATATCTATTCAAAAAAGATAACCTTGAATCGGCATTAGTTTATGAAACATCCTTTATATACAATTAAAAAATTATACTGGTCTACCCCATTTTTTTTTTAGAAATTGATCACTAGCAGTTTAATTGAAATTGTTCCTTTCATTCTGAACGCATTGAATATAACATAGAGAGATAGTGTGCTTTATCACACTTATTTTTATCGTGTCATTTGTGTAAATCATTGAAGAGTAGGTGACTGAAATTTATAGTTGAGAGGAAAATAATTCATTTTGGAAAAAGTTTAAAAGTTTACAAAAGTGTGTCATTATTAATAATTAATTTCATCTTCAAGTAACTCAAACCAAATCTCAATCCTTTTTTTCATTTATGCTTTCTGCTATATAATTGTGACTTGCGTAAAAATCCAAGTAGGCTGAAAAATTATTCCTGCCTTTATAGAAATCCACGGGTTACATTTTTTCATATTACTTTTTGCTGGAGTATATTTCTTTTTGAGGACTAGGAACGCGTCACATTCGGGTCGCGATTTTATAACTCATACAATTGTTTTGTAACTGGAAAAGTATTATTATTTAAAAATATGATGAGAAGCTCCTTCCTGTTGGAACTAAGCAACAGTCTCAATCAAAACACCCATTAAAGGAGAGATCCAATCCATACAGGAATGCGCTCCGACGTGCAAAGCCAGCCTTTGAATCCAAATGCCACCTTACAGTAAATGAATATCTTCGCTTTGCTTTCGCAGAATTAAAATTCCGAGCCGATTTTTTTCTTTTCGCCAGGGAATTTGTATTCAACGCAAATTTTTTTTGCGCTCCTCCATTCACGCGTGTACGCGTGATTAACGACGTTTTGAAAGGTGCAACGCCCAATTCAATTTTCGCCCGAGCTAATCCTAACGGACACGTGAAAGCCGGAGGAATTCCTCGTTGGCAAAAGACGAAATATCGGGAAGAGGAGACCACCGCGCGAGTACCCGTCACGATCTTGACGAGAGCTAATTTAACGTCCGTATAATGTTGGTGTGTGTGTGTTTTTTATATAAAAGAAGAAAAAAGAACGTAAATGATGATTCTAATACGAGAAGCACGAATTTGTGTAATAAGTACAGTTATGTTTGACTTAAGTAATGTTGATGTGGTTTGTTTGTATTACATTAAAAGCTGTCAGAAATAAACTAAAGTTATGTTTTAAATTGTATTGTGTAAATTGAATATTATTATGCACCATTAATTTGAAAAGCATGTATCTTTTTCACAATATGAACTGCCAAGTGAAGATACATTTGAATACCGGTGCCAGTTAAAAAAAGTACTATAATTTAAACAGTATGGCGGATACAATGGTAAAAATATAACATTATATGTTATATGTAAATATAACAATATCAATGGTAAACATATAATATTATATGTTTACCATTGATAATGATCACGTGGTGACCAAAATGTACATCTGGTACAAATAAACAAATTGAAGAAAGCTAAACAGTGAATTATTTATTTATGAACTTAATTCAGGATTCGGCAATATAAATAGATATTAAATTTATGGTAAAAATTCGTACATGTATCCATTATCAATGGTAAACATATACCATTATATGTTTACCATTGATAATGGTCATGTGGTGACCGAAATGTATATCTGCTACAAATAAATCATTTTAAGAAAGTTAAACAGCGAATTATTTATTTATTACATCTTCAAAGTAACTCATTCACATATATAAGTTCATAAAGTTGACACAGCGAGTATTTCTTTAATCTGCTACAGAAACCATGCGGTGATGGTTCAACAAATTCATCCTGCGAGAAACTTATGGTAGGATAAGTTTATTTATTTATTTATTTATTTACGGAATTCACCATTTTACAATTAATGTTTACAACTAAAACAATATAAATTTCATGTACTCAGAATGAATTATAAACGAGGTAACAAATGAATTACAAGAGTTCAATCAAGTTTAATTGAAATAAATTTCAGATCATATGAATCCATTAGATAATAAATTAAAAAAAGATGGATTCAAAAAATATAACGAATTTCATATAAGTATTTATGCTCGATTAAAAAAAAATGTTGTTTTATCGTTTCTATAAATTTTTACAGTAATAAATTATCAATATTTTATGACATAATTCCTGTTAACATCACAATAAAACTTTTTCAATTTCCACGTTTAACGTCCACTCTTAATCTGTTTACCCAGAAAAAGCGTAGGAAAGAAAGAAACTCCCCCTTTCATCGCGTCCCTTACTGAACTTTATCTGCTCGCCTGCTTGTTTCTTTCTTTTTATTATCATCATTTATTCTTGGCCTCTTTCTCTTTTACGATTCTGTAAATACAGGAAGGGATGAGGACGCATGAAATACGGCCAGAGGAATAATAAAAATGTACCGTGTCGAATGAATTACTGCAGTTCGGACATTTTTGTTTACGTTTCTCATGCCCTCGTGCGTCCGTTTTCCGGAAAATTTCCTGTGGCGGTTTCCACCTATTGCGTCCATGAATTATTCAGAGCGGGGCTTTCGGAGTTTTCGGCGTAATCGTTTTTTGATTCGATCGAGATTTTTGCCAAGGTGTGCGGTTTTGATTTTTCTGATTTTGTGTACAGAGCTTACATTCAAACACTCTGTCTTCATCTAAAATTTATTTCAAGTCATATTTACAGTATCAAGTTGATTGTTTTATGTGGATGTGGTCGAGTATATGATTAAAAGATAGACCTATCTAGGAATTGGTTTGTGACGTGACATGTGTCGATGGCTATTCCTACTAAAAATTATTCAAATATATACATTTAATTTACAAAATGTATATATTTTAAGAGATGGCTAATCCTATTAAAAACTCTTAATATATATATATATACTAAAAGTTATTCAAATATATACATTTAATTTACAAAATTTATATATTTTAAGAGATGGCTACTCCCACTAAAAACTCTTAAAATATTTATATTTTGTAAATTGTATAAATGTATAAATTTTAAGAGATTTTAGTAGGATTAGCCATCGACACCTGTAACGTTACAAACCAAATCTTCAATAGGCCTATCTTGTACATATATACTCGATCATTCTTGTTCTAAAACGGGCTAATTGACTTTCCCATTGCGCGTTAGAGATTTTTACCAACGTCGGTCATCATTTGAAAATTCTGAGAAATTTTATAAATAATTAAATGAAGTTTGTAAACTATAAAAAATAAAAATGTAGTATTTTGTATTTTTTTTAGAGTTGAAGTTGATCACTCGGAACTTTTACTCATATTAATAAATTCGGTACTCATTGCATTGCGACACGGAATTATTCCCATCGATTTTGTAAGTTTGTAAATGTGGATTTTGCAATGGCGGCTCGTGACAATTCCAAACAGCCAACTAATCAAGAAATTAGTGTTCGGCGCTAGGAATTGTGTTGCGGTGATAATGGACGGCCTTTTCAATCGCGTGCCGCTTGTCACGCTGATAATTATTTTTCTTTTCACTTTTAAAATTTTACCACACGCATCTAGGACAGGATTTTAATGAAAAAAAAAAAAAAAAAATAGAAAGGGTTTGATTTTAATTTAAACATTAATTTGATTAATGTATTATTGGCTTGCACAATAATTATTATTACACACACACATACAAACTATAGTATTTATTTCATCATTGGCATTGAATAATGTTTCAAAGGCGATGGTAGTGTGAAGTGAATTAAAATATGAAATTAATTAAAAGTATTATTATGTTTTTTACGACTTTAATTAAATATAAATTTAATTGCACCTCAATCTCTCGAAAAATCCGTTGATTTCTTCCAATCCTGATGTTCCAAATGACGGATCAAAATAAATCCTTCTAAGTGCTAATTCTTCATCCCATACTACAGGAAATGGAAAGGAAATCGTGGTATTGCTTATAATGATTATGGAGTAAATCATTACGAATCTTTGTTAATGATTATGTAGTAAATTATTATGAAGAATTCTGGAATTTCATCCTCCTATACATATTATTCATAATGATTATGGAGTAAATCATTACCAATCATTGTTAATGATTATGTAGTAAATCATTATAAACAATACTGCAATTTCATCCTGGGCATTCTTTTCAACACCAAATTATCCTTCAATAGGGATTTATTTTACGCACAATAAAGCTAAAATTATAATAAAGATTTATAAGAATTATGAAACAAATAACGAAGTGATTGATTTGAGTATTTTTCATTTAGTATTACTTAAATATGTTTCAATACGAGTTATTGAGACTTTTATATAACATTAAAATAAGATTAGACGAATAAAGCACTAATAACCTTTCTTCACACTTTTATTTGAATTACCAAATGAACATTTCGGTCACAAAGTTATAATCCGCCGGCGTATATATAGTTTAAAATATATGTTTTGTATTTAGTGTTAATCCATTGATAATGGTCACTTTGTGACCGGAATGTACATTTGGTAATCCAAATAAAAGTGTGAAGAAAGGTTATTAGTGCTTTATTCATCGAATTAATGTGATCTTCACGTAACTCAATCAATAAATTTATTAAAATAAGAGCCCGGAATTTTAGATTATTTGAAAGTCAATGATTTAAAATGCTAGGCACTCATGTTGATTTTTGTGTGTTAAATGTGGTGCTTGAAAGATAGTTTAGAGTCGAAAATAATGAGGGCATATTTGTCAAAACAGCTGCACACATCAATTAATTACGGTGCCTTCCTTTTTATTTTGTATTTTGTCGTAATTTGTGATTGGTAATTTGCCTTTTTTTATACATATGTTTTATAATCTTTTTAGAGCGTCACACTTTTCTTATAAAATTTTTAATATGTAATTATAATTGTAATTTGGAAATGGAGATTCCGTTAATAAAGTAAATTGAAATTGAAATTGAATTAAATCATCCTCTCTTTACCGCATCCAAGTAGTAGAAATATCCTCTCTAAGAATCCTCACAAAACTCAGACATAATAATAATATTTTTCACATTCCTTCTAATGAATACCTATACAAATCTAAAAGTTTACAAATAATCCGTTCTCAAAAAACTTTGTAACCTAGACATCCATCCTAAATACATCCTACTCTCACCATTCATCAATTAATTTATCAGTACGAATAATCAGAGTTCAGCTTTTTTTATTGTATATATAGGCGGAAAGACCATTGGTCGACAGCCAATTAACAGATATAAAATATACGCTTGATTTTGTATTTTTTTAATATTTATGTAGTATTTTTTTTGCTGTAGATATCTGTTAATAAAGATTCTTATTATTATAATTGTATATATTTGAAAGTCATTACTTTGAAAATTAAAAAAAAGTATTTAGTTTAATTTTTAATTAATTTAATCTAATGTGAATAGAAACGAGTATTCATTCACTTGGTCGCAGTTATTCAATAAATTAAACAAAAATAATTTGAAAATAATGAATAAATTATTTCCACATTTATCTCTGTGACATTTTGACTTATGTAAAGTAAGTACTTTAAACAAATACACATTTTTGTTTAATCTAATATGATTTATCTCATAGTAACAGTTCAAACCATTGTGATATGAATTAAAATACTTTCCGTTTCTCTGTGTTAAACAATTTGACTACCTTATAATTACATTTATCAGAAAATTTATTAACATTCCCTGTAAACTACCGTGTGTAGCAATCATTTGATTAAACGTCTCGCGTATTCACAATGTAACTAGCGATCGAAAAGCGCGTAAAATCACGAAACGCCAATTACCGTTCGAATGGTGTTAATTACACGATGAGTTATTGCATTCTAATGAATTTTTCGACGTGTTTCATTTTCAGGATTTATAGTCACGGGATACATACAGGCATTTCTGCAATTAACCCAATTTTTTTTTGTAACTTGCATACGAAAAATAATCTAATTAATATAAAGAGGGAAGAAATCGTTTAATAAATTAAGTAGTGAAATAAATCAAGTGTATTTTTATTTTTATTTTTTTCAACCTATTAATATTGTGATCATGTTTCATTAATTATAACCAACTAAAATGAAGAAATAATTATTAAATTTAGAAAGATTTTGTGTATAATGAGATTTATAATCTTTTCTGCTTACACACAAAAATTAATATAATGATTACTGGTCTACATGAGAGAAATAGATTTCATTATAAATACGACAAAAAGATTACTAAGAAATGGACAAGAATTCGTATTCCTTCATAATAAATACATATATGTAGTAAATACGCCACTTCTGCAGTTATTTAAATTAACTTACAGTTTAAATAATTTTTGTAGAGATGATAAAAGAAATTATTGATTTTTTTTTATTTTATTCGTTCACCTCACACTGAGAAGTAGAGAGGAACATATAACGATGTTATATAAGACTAAATAAAATAAAATTATTTGATTCGTTAGTCGATTCGATTGAAGAAAATTCTATGCCAAAAAAATAAAATAAATAAATTAAAAAAATATATTTTTTTTATGAAGAATCCATTAAATGTATTAATTTACGCGATGTGTATTACTTCAATTAAGTGTTTATTTTCATGCAAGCCAATACTCTTGACTTTATTATCAAGAATATTGACCCTTTCCTTAAAACCTAGCAAAAAATGTTATTTCACATTTATGCGAAAATTCCTTGAAAATTTTAAAAACACCAAATGTCTTCATTTTATGTAAAAATATAACTAGAAAATGGGGAAATAATCTGTGATAATTTGAGCCTTATAAAAAATAATTTTGTAACAGCACGCTCGCAAATTCTTTTTTCTCGTAACAGAATCATATTAGTAAACCGGATCAATTAAATGATTCGCGAACAGTCTGCTCATTTATATACTGAAAAATCGAATATTAAAATATTAATAATCGATTGTTAAAATAATCGATATTTTAACAATTGATTTTTTCAGTATAGAAATGAACAGATTCATTATTTTTGCACTTTTTAGCAAAAATAATGAATCTGTTCATTTCTATACTGAAAAAATCGATTGTTAAAATAATCGATTTATTTAAAAATTGCAAAATATAACGAAAGTTTAAAATATTGCAATTTGTAAACGCAATTTGTGAGAATCACCGTCATGAGCCCACCACTATGGCTCAGGAGGGTGATTCTCAAAATGTTCAGAAGAGTAAATAATAACTCGTTTATTTGCAAACTTATATGTTTCGATGTGCTAGTATCGATGCTCGCGGTACGACCCCACAGCCACCCCACAATCAAAGGGGCGTCAGGGGTGGTGCGTGCGCTTTAAAACAATTTGTTGTAGAAATGATAGTTATAATAACTGATTTAAAGATTTGAATAATAATCTCATGTAAACGACAAAACAACATTTTGTTACTGGAAATAATATTAATAATTATTACGTATTCTATTAATTAAATAATCGATGTTGCTCATTACAACTGAATTAAATATTTATAAATAGCGTTACATAAATATTAAAGGCAAATGTAATATTCATAGAATGTTTATTTTGCTTAGAAATGTAAGTTATCCATAATAAATCATTTATTATATTTTTTTTTGTTTGCGGGTAGAAATAATAATTTCAATTAATTCCATTTATTTCTCTGTTTAATATTCTCGTAATCTATATTTATTTTTTATATATACACACATTTTATTCTACTATTTAATTTTGCTTAGAAATGTAAGTTATAAATCATTTATTATATTTTATTTTTTATTTACGCGTAGAAATAATAATTTCAATTAATTCCATTTATTTCTCTCTTTATTTTCTCGTAATCTATATTTATTTTTTATATATACACACATTTAATTCTTCTATTTAATTTACGATGATAAAACACGACACTTAACCCAATTCCGCAAATGCCCATTTGCACCCACATGCTCGTATTTACTTTTTTCTTTCTCCTTTCCACATGCACAAACACACACGCAAAGGATGGAATGACGAGTATTTGCAATATTTATTTTATGATTACTCGGGGTGTTGAAATTAAACATTTTTACGATCCTTTCGTCAAATGGCATTCGCGAGTCGGTTACCGCCAATAAAATTTTAACAGTTTCACACTCGTGCCTTTGGATTACACGCTTAATTAATCAATTATGCAGATTGATAATGTTGATTGGTTTTTGAGTTGGCGGAACAAAATTGTTGCGCCGTGATGGGCAAATGATTGGGTTTATTGTGGGAAAATAGATTGTCAATGTAATAAAGCTCGCTTGATAGTAATTATATTATATACAGGGTGTCCGTTTTACGAGCTCAACCATGGGGATCACGGTTATTTGAAGAGATGCGAAGTCGGTTAAATTAGGGTAAATTTGCGCATTTTTGGGCTTTGCAAGATGCCGTTTTAAAAATTACAAAATTCCGATTACTTCGGGAAATATCCAGAAAAAAGCGAAATTTAGGGAAAGTATTTTTATTTTTTTCTGGGCTTATTTGAAGAGGTAATTGAAAATGACTGGCACTTTTTCTCCTCTACAATATTGCGTAGTCAAATTTGGAATCTGAGGTTTCGATTTTCGATTATCAGAATAATTTTGAACAGCACAGTATTTTCTATAAATTCAAGGTAATCCATCTACATTCATAAGAGCGATAGTAGAAGAAATTTATACATCTCCTCAGGCAGTTTGGAGTCTTAAAAATATCGGAAACATCATCAACTTTATTTTTCTTTATTATTATTTTTTTTTTCATTATCAGGAAAATTTTAAACAGAACATTATTTTCCATAAGTCCACGATAATTCATCTACATTCACAAGGGCGATAGTAGGAAAAATTAATCCGGCAGTTTGGAGAGTCTTAAAAAAACAAAAATATCGCACCTTTAAAATTTGCATATCTAAAGTGTTGCATCCAGGAAATGCTGAACGGCGAGTAGAGTTTTGCAGAAGTATTATGTTCCGTTTGGAGCAAAATCCCCATTTTCTCTCCAACGTGATCTTCACTGACGAGTGCAAGTTTGCCAACTCAGGCATATTCAATTGATACAATGATTATGTCTGGTCCATTAAAAAAACAAGAGAATATCAGCATCGTCAGCCACAAATTTGCTTCAGATTGAATGTATATGTTAGCCTGTTTGATATGATTATTGGCCCTTACATTTACGAAGAACATTTGACCACAGATGGTTATTTGCAGTTTTTAACCTACCTTACTGACTACATAGACAAAAAACATTTGAATCGACCGTTTGAATAATCTTTGGTTCCAGCAGGATAGTGCTCCGCCACACAATGCTAGGAAGGTAATCGATTATTTGCAAGAACTATTTCCATAGAGTCTCATTGCAAATAATGGAGATATCCGTTGACCATCACGTTCACCAGATTTTTTTCCCATTAGATTTTTATTTATGGGGAACTATGAATGATCTTAATTATAAATCTGCACCCACTGATATTGATGAGTTACGATTGAACATCATAACCACTTTGAGGATCAAAATAAGAAGACGAAAGGTTTTAAGATCAATGCAGAAACCTAAGAAGACGCATGCTGTGCTTGGAAGTGGAAGGCCAAACCTTCGAGCATCTCTTGTAATGTTTTTATGTACATATTCTTTCTATATATTTAGTTTTACCATATGTTGTAAATTGAAAACGTTGATCCTCGGAACGTTCAGTCGAAATGTTAATAATTTGTATATCATAACAAATGTTATTTACAATGTACTCTTGACAAAAAAAGTATTTTTCATAATTCCTTCAAGCTGCAAGTCCAAAACTTAAGGTATGATACATCATTGTAACCTGAAAAAAAGAGCTGAATTTAAAAATGTAAAAATCCTAGATGGCGCCAAAGTTGATGATGGTTCCGGAAAATCGAAACGTCGGAATTCTGACTTTTCGATTTTCTGTGCATTGTAAATAATATACACTCGTTTGTTCTGATAAACAAATTATTAACTTTTCGATTGGATGTTCCTAGGATCAATGTTTACAATATATAACATATGGTAAAACTAAATATCAAGAAAGAATATGTACATAAAACCATTGCAAAGATATTCTACACTTAATACTAATAGTTTTCAAGATATATCCATTTTTGTTAATTTTCGACATAATATTCATTATT
This sequence comes from Philonthus spinipes, assembly GCA_963082785.1. Taxonomy (NCBI): domain Eukaryota; kingdom Metazoa; phylum Arthropoda; class Insecta; order Coleoptera; family Staphylinidae; genus Philonthus; species Philonthus spinipes. The sequence continues at coordinate 14,276,392 of OY720306.1, read as the reverse complement.
GTAAATTATCCTAATAGGCTAGTGTTTAAATTGAGTAGCTTTTGTTTATATAAAAAAATAGTTGACACATTCATATCAGAGACACAAGTACAGGTATATGTTTCTATAATAGATAATCCTAACATAAGTACACGTATAGTAGCTTGTGAGACAGGGGTAAGGAAGGCGAGCATATCTAGGATTAAAAAAGAAAAAAACATAAATTCCAACACTATAAAGTTCTAATTAATTACTAATGGTTAGATGTTTTCGTTTCTTTTTTGCTTCATAAAAAAAGGTTTAAATTTTTAAGAATTTACAATGTTTAAGATTAAATTTGGATTAAAAATGAATAATTTTCTCTTTGGCCATTACAATACTAATATAATGTAAGTACTTTATGCTAATGGTTATTATACATTGTTTTTTGTATTACAGCACCCTGAAATTATACAAAACTCACGGCAACGCTAGTCAGTAAAAAAGGTACTTTAAAGTACATTTATTCAAAAAACATGCTCGCCTCTTATTTTCAGTTGTTTTTGTTTTAAAATTTACGAGTGTAGAAAATCTTATCCTACAGGGATATGATACAAAAATGCAATAAAATTGTATTTTTTTTGTGAATTTACGAACAAAAAAAAAAAAAACACGCACACATCGCTCATTTAAATTAATTTAATTCAATGTTTTTCTTTTAATTTGATTTAAATTGAATTAATTTTGTTTGTATTAATTTAAATCGATATTGTTTGTTTGAATAAAAATATATTATTTTTTATTTAAGTAAATATATTTCGGAAATTATGTTTCCATCTTCAGTAATGAAGTTTAAATAAATAATACGTTGTTATAGTATTCTCAATGCAATAGTGATAATATTAAAATATTAAAAAAAATCATGTTGTCTATAAACTAATATAACTAATATAAATACAATTATATAAAAGGTGCTAAAATTTATGCAACTAGTATCAAAATTTAAAAGTTTATTAATGTGTTTTTTCATTTTAATAGACTCCAACATATTTAATTGTGATTCACGTGAAATTTTAAGAAGTTTAACATAAACTTAATAACTTAATCAGAAGAAAAGAAGAAACAATTACAATGGATCACAACGAATTAGAAGACTTAGAACGATTTTTAGTACAAAATAAATCCAATAGTATATTCAATTCAAAGGAAATAAATGTATTAAAGAAAGGTCCCAAATACGCAATTTTACCAAAAAAGATCCCAATGGAACAATTAATTAATGATTTAGACATAGCTTCAAATAAATTAGATAGTACAGAATCGACTACATTTAAGAATAATGTTAAAGAAATTTTAAAGAAATGTTTACAAAGGAAAGAAAGGAAAAACAAGCGGATTGAAGAGGAGGGAAAATTAATAAGAAATCTAAAGGAAAAGAATGTGTTTTACCTTAAAGCGGATAAAGAAAATTCAATCGTGATACTGAACAAATCAGACTATTTTAAACAAATTGAAGATATGTTAAAAAATGGACCATATTTAGAACAAAAGAAAAATCCGATAAAATTGTACTGTGCTAAAATTAATGATTTTTTGAAGACTTCAACATGTTTGATTGATAAAAAATTAATTGACAAAATCAAAGTCAATAATCCAAAATTATATGGTTTACCAAAAATTCACAAACCAGGTAATACATTCAGGCCAATAGTTTCGAATATTCTTAGTTAAAGAATTTCAAAATTCCAAAATTACAAATGATTTCTCAATTAAAAATTCTTTCGATTTCATTAATAAACGTTCAAAAGTCACTTTAAATTCTGAAGAAAAGATTATTTCTTTTGACGTTCAATCTCTATTTCCAAGTATACCAATTGATAAAACTTTTTAAACTATTTTTAAAAACATTTTTAATAGAAAATTTAGTCCCTCAAAATAAAAACAAAATTTACGTAGATTTGACTAAATTAGTTATGGAATGTAACACTTTCGAATTTAATGGAAAATTTTTTAAACAAACATTCGGAACAGCTATGGGAAATCCTGTGTCTCCTTTTTTGGCAAATTTATTTATGAACAATTTAGAAAAATTTGTCAAATCAAAAATAGTTAATTTCCCAACAATATGGTACAGGTACGTGGACGATGTTTTCGTTATAATTAACGAGGATTTTAAAATTGAACAATTTATTCAAGAAATTAATAATGTTAATAAGAACATCAATTATACGTACGAACTTGAAATGCATGGAAAATTATCCTTATTAGATCTTTTAATTATTAGAAAATATTCAAAATTAGAATTTAATATATATAGAAAACAAATACATACGTTTAATTATATTAATTCAGATTCTAACACACATTATAAACATAAATTGTTAAATGCTGCCAATTTATGTTTATTTCAATGATTTATCGAGCCATATTTTATCCATTTACCGAAGAAAATAGAAAATTAAAAATTTATTTAATATATAATATAGCAAAGGAATTAAATTTTGAATAAAAAATAATAAATAAATTTTTAATAAAAAAATACCACAATAAATAATAAAATATAAATATAAAATAAATAAACTTCAACATCAATTTATAAACAAAATTCAAATAAAAATTATGCAAAAATTTTATATAATCCATGTCTACATTTCAAATTAAATAATATTTTAATAAAATACAATTTAATACCTGCACCATATTCAAACACAAAATTAAAAATAATAATATTTTTAACACCTTTTTGAAAAATAATCCATTAGAAAATTCTGGGATTTATTCATTAAAATGTAACAATTGTACAAAATTATACATAGGCCAAACTACTAGAAGTGTTTTAACTAGATTTAAAGAACGTACTTACCATATTAGAAACTTTAATTCTGAAAAATCTGCAGTAGCTTTATAATAATAATAAATAATAATAATAATAAATCTTTATTGAACGGACCAGCCATTTACAATTTGACTAAAAATATAAAACATAAATTACACAAATTCAATAAATTCAGGACATAAATTTTCGATTGAAAATATTAAACTTCTTAAATTTTCACGTGAATCACAATTAAACATGTTGGAGTCTATTGAAAAGAAAGAACACATCGATAATCTTTAAAATTTTGATACTAGTTGCTTAAATAACCCCCTTTTAGATCTTATTATTTCATAAATTTTAGCACCTTTTTCCTTTTTTATAATTGTATTTATATTAGTTTATAGACAACATGATTTTTTAAATATTTTAATATTATCACTATTGCATTGAAAATACTATAACAACGTATTATTTATTTAAGCTTCACTACTGAAGATGGAAACATAGTTTCCGAAATATATTTACTTAAATAAAAAAATAAGTAGGAGAAAGGACAACTATTTTTATTTAAATAATTAAAGTCTTCACAACCAACGGCCAACATAAAGACGATTATTTTTGATTTGACTTAATATAATTGATTTAATTAGATTCAGTAGAGTTGATTTAATTTAATTAATTTAATATATAATATTTAAATAATGTAAGGCAAAGTTGTACTGACGAGGGATATAGATTTTGTTTGCATTAAAATTTTCTCCGATAAAAAAAATCGTTGCATTATGCAATATTTTATTGATATGCAACAGCAGGTGTACATTATGTAATTCAGTGTCCGGCGGGATATTTGCCCGGGATGCATTTAATGTGCATTTATTTGAAGTACTTACGTAACATAAGTCAAAATGTCACAAAGGTAAATGTAGAAATAATTTATTATTTTCAAATCATTTTTATTTAATTTAAAATTGTATGTGTTATAAATTTTGCGGCATCCTAATGGCGTACTTTGAAAACCGCTGCTTTAAACAAATATTAATTAAATAACTACTTTCCCTGATTAATATCCCGCCTGATATTGGATTATTCATTCACAAACGGTTGTGCAATGCAAGTTTTTCTTTTATTCAAGAATATTTTAATATGGAAAGAAAACTTATATAGGCTTAACTACATACACTGTTTTATCCCTCCTCAAGACAGCCTTGCCTTATTATAATTATTTTATAAATAAATGTCAAAATAATTTAACGAAATTTTACTTTCCCTATCTACTAACTTAAATGAAAATAACAATAAATTACAGTGTGTGTGTGTATCTTTTTATTTAATTAATATAATATTGTCGTTAAAGACGCGCATAAATTACGTTCGGGAAATTTTCACGCAATTTGCTCAATATGTCAATGGCATCGTTCAGCAGGCCGCCGGGTGATGACACAGCCAGTGAACGGTGCCTAAAGGGCAAACGGTCCCATTTTACATACCAATCAATATGTTGCACAACGTTAACTGGAGCTTTTGTTCCGAAACATCCATATTCATACGCGGGGAAGCGTATAAATTATTAATTTCAAACGGCGAAAATTAACAATACCAAGCGATATCCTTGAAACGGATTTTTTGGAAATAATTTTACAAAAGGTTTAGTGAAGTAATCAAGATTTAAATTTTGTGAAGAATAAATCACACTGAAGAAAATTAACATAACAAAATAAAACATCAGTGTTATGTTAACTTTTAATATTTTAATGTTGATGCAATATGTAATAATTTGTGCACTGCAAATAGAATCTATGGCGAAATTGATCTTCCAAATATAGCATTAAGGGTCTCTTGATAATGGGCAGAAATAAATTCAATTTTGAATTCTCTTGATAATGGGCTGATAACCCGAAACTAGTCAAGTATTTAAAGTTATTCAATTTAATCTGTGTTTTATTTATTTTATTGGTAGTAAAAATATTATCATATGTTTAGTACAATATATGACAAATATCTTAGTTTCTTCTTCAACTTAAATATTAATAATACATGAAAACGTCTTCACAATAAATGTTTTGAAATTTAAAAAAAATGAGTTGGAGTTTCATCAAGTTGAAGCCTCAATCCATCGAGTATTTAAAAGTATTACGATGTAAAACAAAGTAGAAGCCTTAATAACAATTGACAAAATTAAATAAAACCGTGTTTTAATTATGCCCAGAGCACTTTCACCGATTTACCATTTAGAAATAGAAATTGTTGAGCGTCTGCAAGATTTCCTTCCCGCAGCAAGCAAACCTCCACCCGGCGATTGATTAATCGAATGCTAATGCCCTCACTCGTGGTGTAATTAGACGTTTCTTTTATTTGGGCGCCGCAAACGAAATGTTTTGGTAAACGTTAATTGGGTAAGAATTTCCGCGTGTGATTAACACCAGAGTCCGTCGGAATAAAAAAAAAAAACACGAAGTAAATAATCCGGAATAATGGAGGCGTGAAAGTCGCTCCCTCAAATATTTACTCAGAATGCAATTACCTAACCGAAGAGTACGATTTCACACACACACACTCTCTTGTGCCCGTGATAACGAGTAAAAGTGTGTGTAAAGAAACGGGAGAAAAAAAGTGATGTAATTGTTTTTTGGGATATTTACTCATTTCTTTCTCTAATTAATGGTTTTAATATTTAGATATTGGTAGTTCATATTGTATGAAATAAATATGAATAAATTATTAAAAATCAACCAATAAAACACAGATTAGATTGAAACTAGTCGAGAATTTAAAGTTATTCAATCTAATCTGTGTTTTTCTTTCTATTTTATATTTGATTATGCACAATAATCAAATATAAAACGCTTGAATTTATTTTGAAAATCTTAAAATAAGCGGTTGAAAAGCACAGAAATGTTACTTACAAAACACTGTGGTAAACGTAATTTTTATTATTTGTCACTGCAGAGCTTTATAAGTACCTTTTCTAATCATTATTAAAAATAAGCATGAAAACTTTGCCTATTTTTAATAGTGATCGACTAGATCGAACATTTCAAGGATCAACAAACTTATTCACTGTTCGATCTTTTGAGCAGTATTCGAACCGTTCAAACAATTAAATTTCAATGAAATTAAACAATGAACATTTCTGGCAATGATCAATAAAATTCGATCAATTCTTTTTTCCAAAATTACTTACACTATAAGTTTTTGTAAAACATCTATTGAAATAACTACTTCCCGAGCATATACCCCGCCGAACATTGGATTACATAGTAGATATTTGTTTGTGAATTGCGAATTACAAGGGTTTGATGAATGAAACAACAAATAATAATTACAAGGCTATCTATAGACACGTGTTTCGGGGATCATCCCTCATCAGTAAAGCTTTGTCCTGTAAGCTCTTAGTTGTTAAATAATTTTTAATTAATTTTTACGTACCGTCTTCACTGAGATATCGGATGAAAGTCATCGCGCACATTGAGCGGATTTATCGGTTCCGAACAAACATTTTTGTCGCACGCCGAGTCGATATTATCTTTTTTTTGTTTAAATAACTGTAAATGTGTGATTAATCTTTGTTTCATTTTATTTAATTTAAATCAATTTCATCCAACTACTCGCTTGTTCTATCGTATGAACAGTTCGATCGTTTCGAACAGTTCGATTGTATGAACAATTCGATAGTATGAACAGTTCGATCGTATTGAACAGTTCGATCTTTTTAAACAGTTCGATCCTTTCGGACAGTACTCATAAATTACCTTAATTAAATAAAATGAAACAAAGATGATTCACACATTTACAGTTATTTAAATTACAATAAAATTAAACAAGGAAAATTTCTGGCAATGATCAATGAAATTCGATCAATCCCTCTACAGTGTAAGTATTTTTTTGCAGTTGGAAAAAGGGATTGATCGAATTTCATTGATCATTGCCAGAAATTTTCCTTGTTTAATTTATTGTAATTACCTTAATTATAACTATATAGTATGAAACTAAGTAGAAGAGGAAGGAGACAATAGCTACGTGTCATCTCATCTCGCTATAAACACGCATTGGTAATCCTGGATTTCATTAACAATGCGTGTTTAGAGCGAGATGTCATTTTGATTTATGTCGCCCAGCGAGGAAAGGATTTATTACCGTAAAACCACATTATTGTTATTAAACACTTAAGGAAGGATTTATTAAAAAAAAAAACGTTTGGATAAAATTTTTAAGTCCTGGAAGAAGGCAATAAAATGGCAGCTAAATTAGCAAACATTGGATCCTTTAATCCATGCATTGATCCAGAGCCAACTTTAAATATTACAGAAAAGATAAAACCATGGATTAGTAGTAGTAACTTTATTTAGCATTAAGACAAAACATTATACGAGGGCTATATGATAAGTACTCGCGTTTATGACAGGTGGCACCATTGACGCAAAATGTGCGCCATCTAAACGATGATTTTCAAAGTTTCAAATAGATTTATCACAAAAAAGATAAAACCATGCATTAGTAGTAGTAGTAGTAGTAGTAGTAGTAACTTTATTTAGCATTAAGACAAAACATTATACAAGGGCAGTATGATAAGTACCCGCGTTTATAACTGGTGGCTGACGCAAAATGTGAGCCATCTAAATGATGATTTTCAAAGTTTCAGATAGATTTATCGAATAGTTTCGTTTTAACAGCTGTTCAAAGTCATAAAGTTCGCATTTATTTGCAATTATGGAGAAAGAGCAATATCGATGAATGATTAGATTTCTAATTTTGGATGGGAAAACGTGTGAGGAAATCAAAGTGAAATTGCATACCGTTTATAAGAACCATGCACCTTCTGTGACTACCATCAGATATTGGTTTAAGGAATATTATTATTTATAAGGTCCATTTAATGGATTCTAGCGTGGCTTAACATCCTTTTTTGATGTAGAGCACTTAGACCGTCCAATTGGGGTGACTACGAAGGATATGGTTAATAAAATCCATGATATCGTATTATATATATATTTAACATCTTTATTGACAAATAACGTTAGATTTTACAATGTGTAATGTGTAATTATGACTATATCATAACTACAGAATTATTTCAATTTGTTATGTAACTGTCATTGTCAAATGGCTATCGACCCGGGTCGTATTATATTAATATTGATATTAGTATCAGCAGTTGGATGAAGGTCAACGAGATTGCAGGCGTTGTAGACATATTAATTGAACGTATACAAAATATCATACACGAAAAAATGGGCATGAGAAAGCCTAGAATGCCGCGTTTGATAACAGTGGAGCAAAAACAGAATCGCATGACAACTTTGGAACACTGTTTGAACATGTTTAAGCTGAACCTGAAAGAGTTTCTACGATGTTTGATGACTGTTGATGAAACAATGATACATCACTACATTCCATGAATGATTTAACAGTCAAAATATTGGATTATACCTGGAGAAACTGCTCCAAAGGAAGCAAAAACGATTCCATTGACCGGGAAATTCATGGCCACTGTTTTTTGGGATTCGAAAGGCATCATCTTCACCGACTATTTGGAGAAAGGAAGGATACTCAGTTGATTTGTTAAATGGGCAAAATCGTTTATTTCAAAAATCAAATATGAAATATTAAATAAAAATGATTTGAAAATAATTAATAAATTATTTTCACATTTTGCTGTGTGACTTTTGACTTACGTTACGTAAGTACGTTAAACAAATGCATATTAAAACAACTACTTCCCGGGAAAATGTATGTGCATTTGTTTAACGTACTTACGTAACGTAAGTCAAAAGTCACAGAGCAAAATGTGAAAATAATTTATTAATTATTTTCAAATCATTTTTATTTAATAAATTTAATTAACTGTGATCAAGTGAATAATACTCTTTTCTATAAATATGAAATAACCGATTATTTTTGTCAATTGTATCATTTTTGTGAAATATATGATTCAAATCTCAAACAGAATTATCATAACTACTGTTATTTTCATTATTAAACTTGTATTATCTTTTGAATTTTTCAAATGAATAAATTCTTTAAATAATCGCCCATCATTAGTTGGATCGATTCATTGCTGAAATGATCAAAGAAACGCCCCCACTTGACAAAAAAGTTTTTTTCACCATGAAAACGCACCATTGGTCCGCAATGGTCACAACAAAACTGTTCAAATTACGCTACGAATTACTGCCTTACCCACCCTATTCTCCAGATTTGGCCGCATGCGTTTACTTTTTGTTTTTGTGAAAAATGGCTTGGCGGAAAGCGATTCTGTTCAAACGAGGAAATCATTGCCGAAATAGAGGCCTATGTTGCGGAGTTCGACATATAATATTTTTTTGGATGGCCTGTAAAAGTTAGAATATCGCCGGAATAAATGTATCGAACTGAAAGGAGACTATATTGAGAAATAAATAAATAAAATATGCGTTTCTTGTCTAACACAGGTACTTATTATACAGCCCTCGTATATTCAATGTGAGAAGAGAGAGATTCTCACATTCTTTATTTACTCCCTTTTTTGACCTAGCTACACCAATTCCCTTTCCACAGGACACTATCCTGTGGAAAAATAATTGTGCGCAGACAGTTAGTGAGAATTAGATCAGTAAAATGTAGAGAGTAAACAAAGAATGTGAGAAGAGTGAGGATTGTATATACGAGGGCTGTACGATAAGTATATGTATTAGACAAGAACGTGCATATTTTTTATGTATTTCTCAATATAGTCTCCTTTGAACTCGATACATTTAATTGAGCGATATTCTAACTAACGAACATTTTTCGATTTTTCACTTAACACCAAAATGTTATAATTATTTTTTTATTTTTTTGCTTTTTTTTTGTACCAGATAGATTAATTACTTTATAATAATATCGAAACATCAGGAAATAATATATTTAAATTTCAGTCAATTTGAAGTAATACGAAAAACGTTATAAACGGAAACCTACAAAAATGCCGAAAGACGTTTTTAGGAATTCGGTGCTACCTGAGGATTCAAATGAAACATGTTTTATAGTTATTAAAGGACTTTGTACACGATAATCATTCACTACGTTTCGAAAATTTATCGATCATTGTTTGATCTTTCACTTTGAACCGATCGATCTTCTACCGGATGACGCAAGTTGTTCGAACGGCTCAAATTGTTCGAACATATGCTAGAATAGTCCGTTCAATGAAAGATCGAGCAATATTCGACCCAGTCAATCATTAATTTTTAAAATATGATGACTATTTTTTCAAGGCTGTGGAAGGGGAAATCCAGTTACGGACAGAGTATGGGAGTTGTTCCAGTCAAGCATTGACCCACTGAAACCCCTCCTACTTTACCGGCTTCGACTACTAGGGTCATTAGCCGGTCTCAACTTAAAAATATGCCCTGACGTATTTTTCTGTGCGAAATCCATTAGATGGTATGTATATCATTGTCCAGAAGTCCTTAAAGCTAATATTACAGTAGGGACAGTGCCCGGGTTGTAAAAAGACCTTCACACTGGTATTATACCAACAGCACAATTACACATAACCTAAACTAAAATAAATAAATACAACTTAAAAAGTAGTATATATTAACTAAATCTTAAAATACAACAAATTAAAAACCTAAACCTAAAATGATGACTATTAATGCTATTAAATTAAAGATTATTCACAGATTTGCAGTTATTTAAATTACAATGAAATTAAACAAGGAAAAAAATAGTTGTCTCAATAGATATTTGTAAAACGTACAGTGTAAGTAATTTTTGCAGTTGGAAAAAGAGATTAATAGAATTTTGTTGTTCATTGCCAGAAATGTTCATTGTATTATTATTATTACTACTGATCTTTCAGTTTTTCATTGGTTATTATTCTCAAGAATTATCCTTTTTCAGGTTTTTAAAATCATCCCTTTTTTTTAATTTGTCGTTGCAGTGATGATTTTTTATTATTATTTTGTTTACGTAAATTAAAAAATTGTGTAAGTAAAATATATCTTATGTGTTATCGCGAGAGATAATAAACATATTTACTCACAACGGAAATTAAATTCCTGAATAAAACGCTGTTAATTCAACAGCGATAAAACGGAGTGTAATTTACGACTTCTCCACAGAAGCTCAAGAGAAATACACTTGGGGTTTCTTGAATTCATGTGAAAAATACACAACATCGAGTGTTAGCCCATGCGGTTTAGGCAGCATTTATTGTGTAGGGATATGATGGTAGATTCTAGCTGCATCATACTTTAAAAGAGGATAAATTTTAGTGCGCGCGCATTCGCTGAATTTAAAACGTCATGTGCGCGTATTAAAAATTAGCATTTTTCGCTTCTAGCATTGTGTCACTTGATTTGTCTTACAAACATTTAAGATCGACAAAATCCGAATTCGCAATTATTGTTAGTAGATATATTTTTATCAATCATTCGATTTTAACAAGTTTTTCGTACAAAAAAAACGGAATTTCATACGTGTCTTATATATATATGAATGATTTATAAACAAAACCACTTGGTTTGTCTTACAATCAATTAGTATTGATGAATTCTGGATTCGGGAATAATTAACTAACTAACCATCTTTATTCAAATGTGTATATGTATGTACAATAATATACAAAAATTAGAATTATATTCTGTAGATGAATCGGCTATCGACCGGAGGTCTTTCAGCCTTCGGGAATATTATTGATGGATTTAAATAAATCTCGTTTTATGAATCTATTTTAATATTGTTTTGTGAAAATATTGAAATTTCATACGTGTGTTATAGATATGGATTATTAGTAAATAAAATCAGTTGGTTTGTCCCACACTCACAGTTTTATTTATTTTCAAATAGTTTCAATATAATACCATTTTTCTTTTTTTTTGGTAAAATACCATTTTCAAGATTATTACCGAAACCTGTTGAGAATAAAAGTCTCTAGTGACTGTACTAATAGTCGCAACGTAATCCTCCAATAAATCTTGGATTGATGAGTCCCGGATTCGTGATTATTGGTGAATTTAAAGATCGTTGACTCTTTTATACACTTAGATGTAATCCGAAAGTTAATACTCAATTCCACATCAATGCCTGACCGATTAGTACGAATATAACTTAAATGTACATAGGGTTAGTTAAAATTAAACACTTAAATAAATCTCAAAAAATAACAAATTCCAAAAATGTTTGAAATAAAAGTTTCTTGGATATATAGAAGCTACCATTTAAATATATTTTGAATATACATGTTGTTTTATTTCCTTGGATAATTGGGTAAACTTTTCTTTTAATTTTTTTTGTCATATTAGAATTCTAAGATTAATTCTAGGAATATTTTACAAGAATATATTTTTTGTAATGTATAATTTCTAAGTTATAAAATAAATAAATATATATATATATATATATAAATATGCGTTTCTTGTCTAACACAGGTACTTATTATACAGCCCTCGTATATTCAATGTGAGAAGAGAGAGATTCTCACATTCTTTATTTACTCCCTTTTTTGTTCTAGCTACACCAATAGTTTCCTATGGAAAGAGAATTGTACGCAGAGAGCTAGTGAGAATTAGATCAGTAAAGTGAACGGAGTAAACAAAGAATGTGGGAAGAGTGAGGATTGTATATACGAGGGCTGTACGATAAGTATATGTATTAGACAAGAACATGCATATTTTTTATGTATCTCTCAATATAGTCTTCTTTGAGCTCGATACATTTAATTCAGCGATATTCTATCTAACAAACATTTTTTTTATTTTGCACTTAACACCAAAATGTTATAATTATTTTGTTGTTTTTTTTTGCGTTTTTTTTTTTCTTTTTTGTGCGAGATAGATTAATTACTTTATAATAATATCGAAACATCAGGGATAATATATTTAAATTACAGTCAATTTGAAGTAATACGAAAAAAATAACAAGTTCCAAAAATGTTTCAAATAAAAGTTTTTTTGGATATATAGAAGCTACCATTTAAATATATTTTGAATATATACGTTGTTTTATTTCCTTGGATAATTGGGTAAACTTTTGTTTTTAAAATTAAATATTTTTTTTTTCATTTTAGAATTCTAAGATTAATTCTAGGAATATTTTACAAGGATATATTTTTTGTAATGTATAATTTTTAAAATAAATAAATAATTTATTTAATTAATTCTAATGATTAAAAATCGAAACTAAATTTCACTGTAGGGACGTGCCTTTTGGAATAAATTAACGTTTTTTTTTTAAATGAGAGGATATTATCTGAAGATCTTCAAATTTGAATATTCGGAGTGTTCAATTAACAATGAAAACTTGATAAACTAATCGATTTCAAGTGGAACTTCTTATATATTATCACATTTTATTTAATAATTTATTTCTTCAAAACCACAAATTACATAGTTTATTATAACTTTTAAATGTTTGATAAAGACAAGTGTAAATTGTTGAAACTATAATCACAATAAATTAATTTTTGTGTTATACAAACAAAGTTAAAAGTGTTTTATTTAATTGATAAACAATGTATAACAAAGTTGAAGCCTGAGTTATTAATAATTTAATTACATAGTTTTAAAAATTTATAAATATAATATTCATGAACATAACAATAATCATTAATATATCAATAACAAAGCGGAAAAAAATAATAATATGTTGAAATAAATATGGTTTTCGGGGAAGATATGGTGAGTTTAGCACATGGGACAAGCCCCGCTGGTATACCATTCAATCTATTTTGAATTCTAAGAACTTGTGGTAGGATTTTTTTTGTAGAATTCATAATTTTTAAGTTATACAGCTTCTCGAACTTAAGAATATTACATTTATTTTAACATTTACTGTAATTCTGTTTAATTATTTTGTCATTTATTTTTGATTTTGTTCATTTTCTAGTAAATTGAACACCTTTTTTTATGCCCAAGAAGCTTTTATTTGAAACTTTTTTGAAACTTCTTACGGTTGGAGAATTATTTAAGTATTCTTGTAATTTTAATTAACCCTGTATAATGTTAAATGTATAATAAACCAAATAATTTTATTATACATTTAACATTATACAGGGTTGTTATTGATAATGAGCACTTTGTGTCTCGAAATGTACATCTAACATAAAAATAAAAAGTGAAGTAAGGAATAACAGTCTTTCTATTTTGTGATTATACAGGGTTAGTTAAAATTACAGGAATACCTAAATAATTCTTGTATTATTTGTATTATTTGTAATCAAAATTACTTGGCGAGGCACTCAAGCGTGGCCGAACGAGAAGTCATATCCTGAAGGTCCTACAATACATATACAAACATCTTTATTTAGAAGAATATATATAACAGAAAAAATATATAAATTTTACAATTAAATTATGTGGACATCTTTTCTCCTAAACCGACTAACGGCCTGTAGTCTTTTTGTCTGTCTTTGTGCAGTCTATGTCATTTATTTAAAAGTCATGATAAGTAACGTCGATGCCCGGATGATTTATGAGGTGAATTGAAAATGTAGGGGTTTGATATCTTGGAAGGATATTCGGATTTCGGGATATACATAGGTTTTTAATAATGTCGGAGTTGATGGGATTGGTGGCTAATTTTAGGGATAGGATTTGAAGGCGATCTTTAATTGTTGGAATTTTACGTGTCATATGGTGTTTGTAGGATTATATAGTGGATTGTTTGGGTATCTAATTTTAGTAAGAGATCACAGGGCAGGACTTTTTTGCTATTTCAAGTTTTTTAGGGCTGTTGGGTGAGGATTATGGTGAAGGATTGCTGCATTTTCGAGAATTTACTGTATAATATGCCGCAATATCATTTGAAGTAAGAAAAAGAAGTGATTTGGTCGTAAATGGTTTAATTGGTATAAAAAATTAGAAGCTTCCAATGTTTCAAAGATTTATTTTTAAAATATTAATATTGAATATTACTGGACCATAAGAACAAAGGTATCAGTACAAAACCGCAGTATTCAGCGGTATCAGCGGTTTTTGTACTGATACCTTTGTTCTTATGGTCCTGTAATATTTAATATTAATATTTTAAAAATAAATCTTTGAAACAGTGGAAGCTTATAATTTTTTATACCAATTAAACCTTTTACGACCAAATCACTTCTTTTTCTTACTTCAAATGATATTGCAAAAATAAATTTTAACGCAGCCAACAATTTTATAATATGAAATAATTATTTAATTCATCATGTTATTTTTGTTGTATCAAAAATACTTGGTATATTGTATTAATATTTCACCAACTAATAAATGAGAAAGAAACGAAGGTTACAATTTGTTTGCACCTAGTATATTAAGAAATATAATTAATGCAAATAACCGACATGTAAAATAACTTCGACTCAATTGAAATTTCAATTAGAAAACTATAAATACGGATTAATAAATAAACAAACGCCTCGACTGAACGCGTTACGTAATTGTTGCTAATGCAATTCTCGGGATGCCGGCTTGCATGCGATTAACCTCTTTCTTACAAAAAAAGAGAGGTGAACAAAAAAAACTTAACGGGGCGCTAATGAGATTGCTTTTTGAGTTGCTTAAACGCACTGGATTATCAAAGAAATTGCAATGCACATATTGGCTGGTGTGCATTAGATAAACAACAAATGCATGCTGACACTTGACCAGCAGCAGACGCGATTTACATAAACGACGTCCCGGAATTTTAATCTGCGTGCTGTGCACACTTTGAGGATTATTCGTTTTGATGAAATAATTTAGGTTAGAGCTGCTGTAAGTGAACAGAAAGGAATACAGGCTGAAAGATCAACGGACTTTGAATTCATCTATATAAATTGTTTTCCCTAAACTAGTTTTTGATTTACAGAATTAAAAATAACACCAAAATGTTAATGTTTTGCTATTTTCTCTTATTTTTACTCTTCATGGTACAATGATAACAACTAAAAAAGAAAACGTAGAACGAAAAGATAAAGTAGCAAACCTGGAAGGAAGAAAATGCTTTGGAACAAGAAAGAATATCAAAAAATATTGAAATTAAAGGTATTGACAAGCAAGGAAATAATGAAGATCTTTTTAATATTGTAATAAAATTAGGGAATAAGTTGGTTTTGGATATCAAGAAGACAGATATTAAAGAATGCTATCGAAGAAGTGGGAAGAACGCGGATATAGTAGTCGAGTTTATGGAGGAAAATGTAAAAAGAAAAATTCTACAAGAACGAAAAGCGATCAAGATTATTAAAGTTAAAGATTGATTGTGGATTTAGTGGCGCTAACAATATTTTTGGTGTTTTTTTTTTTGTGTGAGATAGAAATATTGATTCAATCAATTAAATTAAAAGATTTTGAAAATAATTAATAAATTATTCTCTCTTTAGCTACTATGACATTATGACTTACGTTACGTAAGTACTTTGATTTTTAGAAAATAATTTAAAAAATAATCCAAAAGGGTTCTCACTCACACTCATGGGTTTTAATGGGCCTTTCATCCCTCTCCCACTAATGGTTAAGATAGGCGGTGAAGTCGAGCGACGAAAACGCCTCATTTCTGGTATCGTTAATATCTCGCATCTGCATTGAGTTATAAAATTTAAATTTTCAGGAGACATCCACTCAGAATTTGTATAAATGTACAAAGTTTCAATTATCTACCATTCTTAGGAAAAAATATCTCATAGCGTACGATACAAGTTCACACGCTTCATTTGAAAAGCATGGCAATTGTTTTTCTTTCATACACTCAGATTGTGTATAAGTGTACAAAGTTTCAATTATCTACCATTCTTAGGAAAAAAAGTCTTTTAGCGTATGACACAAGTTCACACGCTTCATTTGAAAAGCATGGCAATTGTTTTTCTTTCATTCATTAAAATATAAGAAAATTGATTAACACAAATAAAACACACTACAAATTGATATTCAATGCAATGCTTAAATAATTTGATTCTTATCATATATTATCTGACATCCACTTTGCTGTTGCAAAATGTTGAATTGAACCAGTATATTCAATATTTTGCAACAGCAAAGTGGATATCAGATAATATATGATATCAATCAAATTTTTTAAGCAATTAAATTTAGTTTACTCTTTGTTTTTAGTTTAATTTGTTAAAAATATATACGTTGATGGCTGAAACACCGATGGCCGATAGCCATTTTAGAAATAATAAAATAAATTGTGCTGTATTTAACAACCTATAAATACCTCAATAAAGATGATTGTATATATAGGTTGAAAAATATTCCTTACTTTATGGCAACCCTGTACATTTCATATTTTCATATTCTTGAAATTCTTGTCGAAAAACTTGTGATTTCCACCTTGAGGCGTTCAAGAGTGGTCGAATTAGGAGCCTTGTCCTGAAAGTCCTGTAATATCAAGTATTAATATTTTAAAAATAAATCTTGTGAGCAGTGGAAACTTCTTATTTTTTATACCAATTAAAACTTTTCAGACCAAATTATTACATTTTCTTACTTTGCCAGATATTATAAAAATAAATTTAAAAAATGCGAGGTAAGGTTATTAGTACTTTAATTATCATTTTAATTAGATCTTCAAGTAACTCAAACAATCAATTTATTTAATAAACCCCACATAATTTATATATTTGATAATATGAAATAATTATTTAATTTACTATGGAACACAATATGTTAATTTTATTCAAACCTATTATTTATTTTCCCGATGTATGCATATTCCGTTGTTAGATTCTAGAAAAAAGGAGACGGAAGGCTGGCGTGGGCGGCCGCCTCCTCAACGCTCTTTTACAGTTTTCCAATTTTTCGCGCGCCCACATTAAATGTTTTCATCTCGGCTGTAAAAAAAATCTGCATTATGATCCGTCTAGCGCGGGATTGTTAACCTCTGTCCTTGCATTATGCAACAAAGCCACTTGTTTTTACAAACATGTTAATACGAAAGTACAAACATGTAGAAAATCTGTGTCAAGAGAACTGATTTATTGTATGAAAATTTTGGGAGATTCAATAGGGTCTTCCACGATTTTTTTAAATTGATAAATATTATATTACAATAAAATCATTCAATTATGTCTATTCTGCATTATTCAATATTCTAATATTCTCTATTTCTAATATAAAGATATTTTCATCATAACCCCTCCAATACACTCATCTACCATTTGTCCATTATAATAATAAATAATAAAGATAATTGATTTAGTACTTTTTCGTGCTCACGTGAAACGTGACTTTTTCTATATTCTATATTCTTAGACATTTTAATGAAACTCGGATATTATTAAGTACTCCTGTAATAATAAAAAATAGTATATATATATAACAAAAAAACCCAACTATTGTTCGCGAATGACCAAAGATGTCGAAGCGCCCTATAAGTCGTTACAACTATTGCTGGCTGTCTTAAAAATCTTCCATAAATATTTATTTAAAGTCCTAATAACAACAAAAGTATGAATCTTCTATTTAGATGCTTCATAATTCCCCCCTACATCCGAAGTATAAATTTCCGAACACTGCTATATAGAATTCATCACATTACATCAGAAGCACACAGAGAGAAACGTTATATAATAAGTAACATGTGACAAGAATGGACGAAGACATCATTTTACATCTGTATACATATATTTCCAATCAGGTAATAATAGAAGTGAGGATGGGGGAGTGCCAGATGTCTTCGCAATCATTGATTACATTTTTGCCCCTTTTTATGGCTTTCTAAATTTTCAAACCCTCTCTAAAATTCAAATTTCTTCCTTTACTACCTAAGTGTAAAATGTTAAAATCAGCGGTATTAAAAAAATTCTGTATTTTTCTTTTCTTTAGAAATTCCTTTGATTATTTAGATTTAGAACGTTTCACTTTAATTATAAAACTATCGTGAATTTCTTTCCGTAACCTATATTTTTTTCTGTTTTTGAGGCAATTTAAATTAAATTTATGCATTTTCAAAAATCCCCGGACGTTGACGGACGATATTTCGAGCCGGCCCGTAAATTCACGATGATGGATCGCTTCTCTTCTATTTCCAACAGCGCAAGTAAACGTGATGCAGTTTGTTATCATTTAGACTTATCTTTAATATTATATACACACACGCGCACGCACACGCAGACATAAGGAGCATGTGGAAATTTACATAGACTCGACCCGCGCGGAATTTTAATCTGCGGCTCGTGAAACTTGACCTGAAACACATTTTTATTTATTTTTTCACTCAACTTCCGCGTTTGTAGTGTTCCGGAATTATTATTATTATTATTATTAATTACTGATTTACAAACAAGTTATTGCATTTCTAATAATACACATATAGTAAATGTAATAAATAAGGAAATGAATTTGATATGTAATTTTGTTATAAGTTTGGATTTAATTAACGTCGCAAAATAAATGACATAAGTATACTCTAATTAAATAGAAATAAATAATAAAAATTAATTTATTATTTTTTAATTAATAAAAATCGAAATAGGTTCTGCAAAAATACATTTTTGCTTATGAAATTTTGTTTAACTTTTAATTAATTAATTATTTAAAAAAATACTTAATTATTAATTAATAACAATTAATTGTATCTATTGGGCTATTGCAGAAATACACTAATTAAACAATTTTAATTTAATAAACTCTAATATGAACTTTTATTTAACTTTATTCTCAATAATTACACAGAGCAAATGTATTCTTACACAATTCTATTTCTCCAAGGATTATTTCAGTAGTCAGTAGTCTGATTAGTCAGACTCGTAAATGACTATTGAAATAATCCTTCGAGAAATGTGATGTGTAGTGATTTGTTTTCTGCCCATACATGTTATTGTATTATTATACTACATTTTATTTTATGTTATACACTTATCTTCTGTATTTATGAGATATACTGTTAATAAACATGATTATTATTAATTACTTAGTAAAACATGTTCACTGACAATTTTAAAAAAATAAGTCACAGTTTTTGTTTTACTTGTTTATTTATCTACTCACTTTTTATAATAAGATGTATGTCAAAACTAATTGAATAATAAAAAATAGTGATGTGTCCATTATGGTACTTTCCCCAATGATTTTGGACAAATAAGTTTTTGAATGAAAATTTAATAGGGAAGGAAAAATTATTGATTGAAAAAATGGATTGTGTCTTTTAAAGCACTTTGTCGTTTTATTTGACATAAAAATTATTATTTAAATAATTAAACTCTCCACAGCCAACATAAGGAAGATTATAAAAAAAATTGTTCCCTCCACCCAAATCCCACCCATATCCCAGCGTATATTAACCTTAGGTAAAAAATTTGCCAATAATTCTGATAATCTACCTTTTCTTACAAAATTTTGTATTCCCCGTAACCCTAATATCTTTCCTAAATACAAACATCCTACAATCACCATTTATCAATTCATTTGCGCAAAACATCAGGGCAGTTCAGGTAGCAAGCATAGATGTTTCTTTAACTTCATCATAAATTCACGACAGGGTAGAAAGACCTTGTTTGTTTGTTTCTAAATGAATTTATCAGGTAGATGAAATTCTTCAGCTTATAAAATAAAAACTAAAGGTCCTACAATAAAAGTTTTATAACAAAAATTATTTATTTTTTTAACATATACAACTTTTATTTGAAATATTTTCTAACTGAATTTAAACATGAAAAGTCGCTAGGAGTAAAGTTGCACTTAATGAGTTTTGATTCTGACCAAAAGCTATTCAGATCATTCTACTGTTATAAAAAGCTTAGATATAAAATATTGCGGAAACACACAGCCACACACATACATTTTTCAAAACTCAATGGAATGGACTCAGGGAGCCTTAAAACGTGCATATCTGTTGAAATTGGCGATTCGAAAATTTTTATGATCATGCTTTCCCTTGGACGGGGGTCCGGGGAAAGTAATAAATATACAAGTAAAATAAAAACTAAGAAACAGAAAGACCGATGATGTAGCCATGTCATGTAAATATTATGATGGAATTTAAGTTAACCATCAGGAATAACGATTTACATATAAGTATATTTTATTCACTTTTTAATTAAATGAAATAAAAAGAAATTTGAAAATTTAATTGATTTATAAAAAATATGTAATTAATTATTTTCCATTTAGCTACTTCAACTTTTGACTTACAAAATATAAGCAATAAAGTCGAAAATAATTTATACTTTAATTTTTATAAATTAATTATTATATTATTAAATTTATAACGTAATTTTTTTAACTCTCATAAACGAAGATTATATATTAAACCAATCGACTTATTTCTTACAACGCTTAAAATTATTAATGAACTTTAAAATTTTTAACTAAAAGTCCTTCGTATTCATATTTCGATTTCAGAATATAATGATTATTTACATAAATAAAGATGTTTAGTTATACACTTTCAGACTTTCAGCAACTATCAGGATCATCAATTAGTTAAATTTCCCTTCGAATAAGTACTTATGTTCTAGGGCAAATACCCTACACCGGATATTTACACGACCTTACGAGTGATATTAAATATTAAACCATTTTATAACAGTATTTTAGAAAATATAATTTGTAATATAAATTAAAACCTCGACACTCAACACAAGTAAAAGAGGATAAGATTAAGAAAGAAAGAAAGAAAGAAAGAAAGAAAGAAAGAAAGAAAGAAAGAAAGAAAGAAAGAAAGAAAGAAAGAAAGAAAGAAAGAAAGAAAGAAAGAAAGAAAGAAAGAAAGAAAGAAAGAAAGAAAGAAAGAAAGAAAGAAAGAAAGAAAGAAAGAAAGAAAGAAAGAAAGAAAGAAAGAAAGAAAGAAAGAAAGAAAGAAAGAAAGAAAGAAAGAAAGAAAGAAAGAAAGAAAGAAAGAAAGAAAGAAAGAAAGAAAGAAAGAAAGAAAGAAAGAAAGAAAGAAAGAAAGAAAGAAAGAATTTTATTGTAACTGCTTTTAACTAAGTAAAAAAAGCATTTTTCAATTATTATATAATTTGTATTTTATATTAATATATCTATCAGAAAATATAAATAAAAAACAACAGTTTTCTGATCAAGCGATTATAAAGTGAAACAATTATACCAGTGTTTTCTAAAAAAATATTGTGAAACTAAAACATTTCTATTTTATTTGTTCTAGCTTTCATTTAATTAAATATAAAGGCCTAAAAAATTTGTGTATCCCCATTTATTTTTCTCTATCCACATCCTAAATTTATTTCATGAATAACGTCGCTTAATGAAGACTAAAATACGGCCTGAATTGGCCGGAGTCGTTAACAGTTAAGGGCAATTAAAATTTTTCGTTTCTTCAAAAAATTCCGAGGCGAGAACGACGACGACGATGACGACGATTATTATTCAAATAAATTAATCTCGTCCAATTCACACGTTCAATTAACGGTTACTAGGCGTGACATGTTTGTCTCCCGGGATTAATCTAATTACCGACAATTATCCGTAAAACGGCATTAATTAGATGTGATTAATCGCGGGCTCTCGACAAATATGGGCTGCGTCTGGAAATTTGAGATTTTTTCAACCCCCACAACTTCGAAATCAATTAATTTTTATTATTACATCTTATTACTGAATACTTCAAATTATTGCATCAACGTTTAATATTTTCTTATATGATTTTTCTAATTGTATGTATATTACTTTATATCAAATATAGTTCCCTTTAATAATAATAATAATAATAGAAAAAAAAAACATTTGGTTCCAGTTATTTAAAATATTTTTTTTAAGAACAATTATCAAAATTGTATTAATAAATTATTTTTTCAATTATTTTTATATATATATCTATACAAAGCTTATACATATATTTATATTTACATAACAAGAATAAATATAGTATTAGTCTGTCCGGGCTATCGACCTGGGGTCTTTCTGCCCTGCCTGAATTTACGGTGATTTGCAATAAAAGTATCTGTGCTAGCTGAATTATCTTGCGTTATTCTAATGATTTCATGAATAATGAGGAACGGATGGGTGTATTTAAAAAGGATATTTAAATTTCGATGGATACCGAATTTTGTCAGGAGGGATTGGTTATAGGGATTTTTTTTACAAATTTTTGGGATAGGTTTATTAAGCCTTGGGATATGGGAGTGATTTGAGTTGTTTCGCAGAGGTATTCGTTGGAAGGGTTATGAAGATGGTTGTTGGAAAATTATTTTATGTTTCACTAAATCATGCTTTCTATTTTTCAAATATTTTACCTATATATCAGAAGATTTGAGAAAATATATTAAATAAAAATGATTTGAAAATAATTAATAAATTATTTTCACATTTAGCTCTGTGACCTTTGACTTACGTTACGTAAGTACGATTTGAGAAAAGTTTATCAGGAGTACAGAAAAGTCTAGCTACTAGCCGTAGCTACGGAATAAAATGACAAATTTGGCATTTAATGATTTTAATGTGAGTAAAATAAGCTGTGTGTGTTGGGTTAGGACATGATTATTCTCGTGTTATAACACAACCTTTTAATTTGTTGATTATGTCAAACGGAATGTGTCAATAATATAAGAATTCAATTAAACTAATATTTATATAATTGTCAGTAATTTTAATACAAATATTTGCTTTTGCATAAAATTCTTCATGATCTGCTCGATTCGATTCATGTGATAAATTTTTTAAATTTATTTGATTTGCATGCCATATTGACAATCAATCGCCAACATCATAAAAAAAACAGTAAGAAAATTCCCCTGTCTATAAAAGAGGCCTACGACTCTAAGCAAGTTTTATCACAATGAAAATAAATTAAGTTAACTCTCGCTATGTTTAAAAACAACAAAAATGGCTATGTGAATATGTCCCATTTTTTTGCAGAAAAAAAAAACGCATTTGAAACTTACATTGCCTTCTGTTTTTCATAAAAATAATATGGCTCTTTAAAGTCATCCTTAGCTGGCAACAACTTGCACGATCCAAACATTAAAAAGGTGGTTTCTCCAATTTCAAAATTATGATTTTGTTTAGAAAGACTGTAAAAAATGTTTGGGTATATTAAAACATTTATGGATGTGTAATTGTAAGAAGTATTAGACGAAAATCCAGTTCAAACTAAAAAAATCCACAAATCATTAAATTCTCGCATTCCTCGCAAACGGAAAGATCCAAAAACTCTGAGAGTCATTAAATGACAGAAAATGGAAAATAGAAATATTATTTGTAAAATACTGTATCCGTAGTCGAATGGAAGTTATCCAATTATGACAAGGTGAAAATAAATTATTTCGAAACTCCCCCAATAAAAAAAAACAACACCAGACCAAGCTACAAGGTTCAATTCTCTTCAGAAAGATGACAATGCTATGCGTTTGGTGGTTCAAGATTGATGTGGTGTATTATAAACTTCTAAAACCACTGTATCATGTATAATACTGATTGCTACAAATAACAAATAGTGAAACATCTTAACAATATTACATCACAAGCGCTACGATCACTTACAAACGTTGTTAAACTACTTCATGTATCATTGCTTCATTGAAAACTTGAATAAAGGTCTGCTACAGATTGAAGAAATTTTCAATGTACAATTTATAGATATAAATAAAATTTAAAAAGGAATATCAATTTAATTAAAGGTCTGTTTATTTGGAATATGGATCACAAAGAAAAATTTTACGTGTGGTATCTTATAAGACCTACAATAATATATAGCAGTGAAACATGGACCATGACGGAAAAATACAAAACGAAAATTAATGCAATAGACATGAGATTCTTAAGGAAAATTGAAAATAAGACCAGACGAGATAGAATAAGGAATGAGACATACAGACAAAACTTACAGATATGACCTATTAATGATACCATTGTTGAAGGACAGCTGAGATGGTTCGGACATGTGTGCCGCATGAAAGAAGATAGAACAGCAAGAAGAATATATGAAACAAGAACGAAAGGAAGAAATTACCGGGGAAGACCGAGAAAAACATGGAATGACATAATTAGAGAAGAAGCAGAAAAAAAAGGACATAGACTGGAAGGACATTAAACAATTAACAAAGGATAGAAAGACATGGAGAGAAAAATACAGAAACAGACACTAAACAAAAACTCCTTACACCTAACGGTAGAAAGGAAAAAGATTAAAAAAAAATCTTATAAGATCGTTTTTCAGTCATTCAATGATGTTGTAATTTCTGAATTTCAATACTTTACAATCCAGGAAACTTAATTTTGATTTATATTTCGGTCATGGGCTATTTGATTGATTATTATTATTATCTTTATTCACGGAATTCACCATTTTCTTTTTACAAATTTAAGAAAACATAATCAGCTATACATATGTAACTCATGCTCATTAAATTACTAAATAGAACATAAATGAAGGGATTAAACAACTTAATATGAGAATGGGATAATCTGACTGAAATTGAGGTTAAATTAAATTAACCATAAGGTTTAGGTAAATCCTATGTGCTTATCCATATGTATATATACCATTTAAACCGTTGTCTACTTTGTTTGTGATGACTTAGTTAGTCACCCTGAAAGACACCTGGGTGTGAAGAAAAGTATCCTTGTCTATCCTAAAATTTTAGTTAGTTTAGAAGTTAAGTTAATTTAAGTAATATGCATAATATTAATAATAAAAAAGCAGATGACTGTATGGTCTCGGCCAAGGTAAAAAAAAAGAAAAATTAATGCTGCTTATCTCTTACATCGGAACGCATAAATCGATTAATTGATTGCAACATTTTGTTGACTGAAATATTATTTAATACACGTAAATACAATCGATCTAAATATTTATATAGAATACTATTTTATTCGACTAATTACAGTACAAATAATTGCATTTGTAGAATAGGAGATTTCGTAACTCACTTAACTATTTGAGTATTTTTAATTTTAGTGTTTCATCAAATTCGTCATTTAAACTTGTATTCGATTACTAGATCTTTACATTTTAACTTAAAATTAATGACAATGACTCAATTGTGATATTAAATAAATTATATTATTAAATTACGATATGTAGTGCTTAATAAATGTGTTTTGTGAACATTGTGAATTATTTTCATTCAGTGTCATTTCGTAATTAATTATTATTTTGCAAGTTAACAATTGTATAATTATTTTTACTGCTTTTCATTAGTATAATCTTTAATGAATTTTTCACTCAACACATGGTGAACATATTGAAATATAAACAACTGATTAAAACGCTTGGTATTTGTTTCACTGATTTTTATTCCGTAATATTCTGATTATTTCTAGTCAACGGGTATATACACTTTTATCTATTTGTTAATTTATTTATTCATCATTATTATAATTATATGTTCTGTGCTTGCATTTTATTATGTGATAATCGGGGCCATTCCGAACAAGAAATGCTAAGTTCAATGTTATTAATTAACTTCACATTCTATTTATATATATCAATTACAATAGTTGCTTAGACTGTGATGAAAGACAACCTACACTTTAAACTTAATTTTTCCCTTACAGAATAACACCGATTATGTACTTTAATTTTCTAGGACCACTGCGCATAGTTAAATCTTTTTATATAAATAAGTGAAGAAAAGTGTACAAAGTGTTTTCATATACCTTTTATATATATTTAACTTTATTGTTTTAATATATGTGGATACTAATACATTAGCAACCGTTATAATAATTATTATTAATTGTATATATATATGGAAATATATTTTGTTAATTTTTGAATTGATTTTATATTCTGTAGAAATTCGAATCCTTAAATTAATAATACATTATTATTGAATTTCAACGATGATTTAATTGAAAAACGTCCAGAATAGGCCGATTATTTCAATAATCGAATACAACTGATTAATTTTGGTAATCAAATATTGAATTAATTATTTCTACGACATGTATAATTCAAAACATACAATGAATCATAATAATTACTATTTCTATGTCGAATCGATGTACTTTAAGCTCAATTTTCATTAACTTTTTTATTTTTCATATAAATCGATTAAGTAAATAATCGATTTTGCTCATCATTAGTCTCAAGACAGATTGATGATTTTTTCTGTCACACACAAAAAAAACGTGATGGCTGAGCGACACTTTCGAAGAAGTTAAAAAAAATGGCTCGGTGAATTGTTTCGCTTGAAGGAGCGGGTTTCTTTGGTGTCAGACATAAATTGCCAGAAAGATGAATAAACTTTTTTGTCCTTTTTTGGCCTCGGATGTGCGTCCATATGGCCAGCTCTCGGCGGTTTGAAGAGAAAGAAAAAAAAATATTTACAACTTTAATTTTGAATCCTTTAAAATGAAATGATAAGATCATACAATTTTATATTATTAGTTGTTAGAAGTTCATTAATACAATGAGAAGGCAAAAAAATAATTTATAAAGGCCTTTTAAGAACTGTTATCTATGAGTGTTATATTTTTTACAAGGGAAGAAAATATGGTTTAGACTTTTTGAATCTTTTCCACATTCACACAAATTATTGCTAGAAACACTCATTTGTTTGGATTTAATTTTGCGAATACCGCGCTTTCTATCAAGATTTAAAAAAAATCCTCTGCTAAAACTTTCAACATTTTTGGCATGGTATCTGAGTCTGCAATAAAATATGGACTTCCATTCAAGATTTTAAAGTTAACCACCTCTCCCACCCCCTCAGGGTGGCAGTAAACATTTCATTACAGCATAGGATATCCCCCTTGAAATAATTAGACTTTTGTTCGAAATAATTTTTTTGTACGATGCATATTTGTCGAGATATTCCACTGGATGAAATAAAATCTTTGTACAAAATTGGATCTCCCGTAAATAAATGTATTATTCATAATAAATTAAAGACGACGCAAGCGCCACCTTTTGCCTAATTTCAAGTGGCATCGTCAACTATTTGGGTCTACAAAATAGACGACAGAGAATCATTGTTTCGTCCACTAAAGGAAGGCGAATTTGTCCTGTTTATGAAAACAAGGAAAACGAAATTCACATGGAACACACTAGTCTGACGAGGTTCGATAAACCGAAATGGCCATCACTAGTTATCCATACGGTGGCTGAACATTTCTTTAAATGTGAAATGTATTATTATTATAAACAAAAATGGGTCACCCTGTATAGTAATGTGTGTGAAATAGAACAAATTATTTCACAATAAGTTGTTTCATTTTGATCAAACTTTATTTGTTGTTATTTATTTATTTATTTTTTCTTTTAATGGATTAATGTATTTCGTGTCGTCGGGATTTACTGAATGAACCCACGACGAATCGGACACACGCGTAAAGTTTTCTCTTTCTTTTCGAACGGACACGCGGTGCGGGTTATTAGTGATTTATCTCCGTGTTAATCGGTTATGCAAACAAATGAGGCGAATAAAAAAAAGAAAGAAACGGAACGGAGTCAAAACATTCGAAATCCCCGCCATTAGGGGCACGGCGAATTTAAAATGCTATCCCGCTGAAAACCGAGGTTTGACTTCGAAAGGTTAATTGCCGATGTGAATAAATTATAAGAATAAATTATGTCAGTGTTAGTTTAAAAGAGAGGAAGAAAAGTTAAATTATAACAATAATGTAAAATCGTTCTTTGAAGTATTTTATGAAATAGCTGTCTATTTCCACTTGCACCGACTCCGATTAAATTTTCCAATTAGTTAATCAAGAGATACGAGGATTTCAGTAGATTTTGATTAACTAATCAGAATCCACCGAATAGTTATATAGATCGAACACATTTTTCTATGGACAGGCTTCGACTGTTTTTAACTTAGGGACGTGAAAATCCCCAAAACATAAATCAAAATTTTGGGAATTTTTAGTGATTTTCACGTCCCTACATTAGAAAAAGTCGTGCTTCGACTTTCTATGCTTTTCATGTTTTTAAACTAAGGCAAATCAAAATCAAATGGATCATTTACTTCTAAATTATCAATTTCGTTAGTTCTAAATCCAAGCTTGGTTATTTCTGTCAAATCTCTATCTAACTATCTCTTCCTATGATCTCTATCAACTGTAAACAACTTCACGATTATCCTCAATCGGCGTGAAGTTGTACGTGTATGAGTTAATCGGCCAAAATTGGCTTATTAAATATTTGACGTTTTTAGCTTATCTTAATCATGTTTAAGTCTTGATGCAGGTCAATTTCAGACTTAATCGTGATTAACTATTTAATCATGATTAAGTATCCGCGGTGCAAGTGGGTATGAGTGAATTAAACCGAACATTTTTATTGGTGCTGACATCTATTGCACAGAACATGAATAAACGATTTAAATAGATATCTTTCAACGCAAGAAATGTTCTGAAAATTGATTAATGCCCACTAGCACCGACCGACTCCGATTTAATTCAGCGATTAGTTAATCATGATTAACTTTAATTCGGGGATAATGGTTGCACAATACGTGGATTAACTAAGAGGAGTCCACCGAGTAATAAATAATATAGATCGTACGCATTTTTCTAGCGATTTTTTTTTTGTTTTGGGGGATTTTTAGTGATTTTCACTTCCCTAAGTTAAATACAATCGAAGCACGTGTTTATTATGTTTATAAACTCAGGTAAATCAAAATAATTGGATCATTTACTTATAAATTATCAATTTCGTCGATTATAAATCCACGCTTTGTTATTTCCGTCAAATCTCTAACTATATACTTCTATGATCTCTATCAACTATAAACAACTTCATTATTATCCTCAATCGACGTGAAGTTGTACGTGTATGAGTTAATCGGCCAAAATTGGCTGATTAAATATTTGACGTTTTTAGCTTATCTTAATCATGTTTAAGTCTTGATCCAAGCCAATTTCAGAATTAATCGTGATTAACCATTTAATCATGATTAAGTATCCGCGGTGCTAGTGGGTATGAGTGAATTAAACCGAACATTTTTATTGGTGCTGACATCTATTGTGCAGAACATGAACAAACGATTTAAATGTGATATCTTTCAACGTAGGAAATATTCTGAAAATTGATTAATTGTTTGAAGTAAGTCCGTCGATATAATACGATAGAAAAATATTCTTTACCATATGCAGCATTTTTGTAACATATCTATCATGGGAATTAAACAATATTTCCTGAGATCTAGTTTACTGCCGATTTTCCATATTAAACACTAATTTTCTTTACCACAATCAGTTTCTTTTGTCATTTAACTAAGATAAATTGAAGATTATTGGAAATGTGGAAAACAAATACAAAATCAAATTGAAAATATTAGAATTTATTTCAAATTATTAGTCATCTGTGAAAATATTGCATGCATAGGAAATTGCAATATTTATAAAAAAGTAAATTTATAAATTTGCACAACAGATTTCAATATAAAAAAAATAGGTCAACTTTTTTCGGATAATAGATTTTAACACCACCAACAGTAATATTGAATGCATAGTAATAGCTGATTCTGAAGCGCTAGTTAGTGAATACGTACATCATCCTTCCATAATAATTATGACATCTTTATTCAATATTATGATGGACAAATTACAAATTAATACAAGTATAATCATAACATTGAAAGTGGTGAAGTTTAGCATAACAATGTAATTTTTGCTGATTTTTATCCTAAACACAACTATAACTAAAAATTAAAAAATCCCATGTAATAATGATTTATAATGTGTATATTATACTTTACCAAATTTTATTTTTGCTAATAAAAACTTGTGCAATGAAAATTTAAAGGATTTCTATAAATTCTGCATTCAAATAACTTAGCAGACATGACCTATTAATTTCATTATATCTTACAATTTTCTTTTCTAACTTAAACTAGTAAATTGAGATTGCGGAAAAAATGCAGAAACTTTCATCCTTTCTTATGCATTTTACCAATGAGATCCCGAAGATAGCAAATTTTTGCATATCTACAAAAAGAGCAAACATATACAATTTGTATTATGATATATCATGGGTTCAATTCCTATAACTTTTTATTTCATGTGTCTGTGAATATCTATACATCTAGCTACATAGTGTCTTAGATTTAAATATTCCTGAACGCAGACTAGTTTCATCGCGACGCATTCTGTGGCAAAATAGTTTGCGAGCGGCCACAGGTGCAAGGGAGACATGAAAAATAAATCTCAAAATTTAAACAATATGTTAATACAATCTTATTCTACATACATTAAAACCTGGGTTCCTAGGTTATTAAAACGATTAGTTAAATAACAACCTCACAATTAATTCGTAAAGTTGAATAATTTGAAATGAGTAAATTACGGCGGAAAAGGTGATACACAAAAAATATATATATTACAGTTATTATAAGAGAAAATGAAAATGATCTTATTTTTTCTGTAAATATCAATTTTTTAAATGATTTTTCAACTTTGCAAAGGTTCAAATATTTTTGGAGGGACTGGCTTCAAATTTAATTTAAATAATGATAATCTGTAAACATCTTTCTATAACACCATGTCAAATTTAAGTCAAAGTCGATCTAATTAAGGGAGATTTGATTGTTTTTAAATTCCAAACGCTTGTAATTTTACACCGAAGCGCGTGAAATTAAATTCACTAACACTCAACAGCTCGATTCGGCGCTTCGGCGTAAAATTACGTGCCCCTGGAATTAAAAAAAATCATATCTTTCTTAATTGGGTTGACTCTGACATAAATTTCGCACGACACACATTTCTAATAGAAAAATATCTACAGATTATCATGGTTTTAATTAAATTTGAAGCCAATATCTTAAAAAAGATTTAAAGCTTCCCAAAAGTAAAAATGCATCTATAAAACTGACAATTCACCCCTCCAACAAATACCTTTATAAATCCACCCAAATCCCACCCATATCCCAGCGTATACTAGCCTTAAGTAAAAAAATTGCCAATAATTCTGATAATCTACCCCTTCTTACAAAATTCTGTATTCCCCGTAACCCTAATATCCTTCCTAAATACAAACATCCTACAATCACCATTCATCAATTCATTTGCGCAAATCATCAGGACAGTTCAGCTAGCTAGCATAGATTTTTCTTTAACTTCATCATAAATTCACGACAGGGCAGAAAGACCTTTGGTCGATAGCCCAGACAGACTAACACTTACATGTATTGTTATTATTTATATTGTTATATTGTTATCTATATAGTCTGAATAAAGATATATATATATATATATGACAATTTCAGAAAAAAATAATATTGCTATGGCTTTAAAAGATAATTTTAAAAATCGTACCGTATTGTAAAGTACAATGAACATATTCATTCAAATAAAAAAAATGACATCATTATTTCTTATAACAACTGTAATATTTTATAATATTTTTTTGTGTAACGCATTTTCCGCTGAATTTTACTCATTTCAATTTTTTTATCATTAACAATTAATTACGAGGCTATTATTTATCTAATAGTTTGAATAACCTTTAATATATGTGGAATTAGATGTAAATACTATCTTATTGTTTAAATTTTGAGTCTTAGTTTTCGTGTCTCCCCTGCATCCGTGGCCGCTAACAAACGATTTCGCTACACAGTGTGATATTATGTCGCACTAAAGATCGTTTTAAGCATAAATTTATATATAAATACATACAAAAATCAAGCGGCAACAAAACTATTTTTTTGAAACTTATGGCAGTTTCTAAAACTAAAAATATATTAAGGGTGCGGTTAGACGAAGGAGATAGCTGTATAAATATTGGTAATCACTAATTCGAGGTAGATTGCTGTTGTGATCAATGAACAATATTGTATTATACATTAAAGTAATCTTAAAATAAGCAGGAATTTCATCAGATGAATTAAAATTTATTTTAATGTTGTTTGCATGAAAAACAATAAAGTTATAGAAAATTTCAAATTATATTTTTGCTAATATAAACTTGTGCAATGAAAATTTAAAGGATTTCACTAAATTCTGCATTCAAATAACTTAGCAGACATGACCTATTAATTTCATTATATCTTACAATGTTCTTTTCTAACTTGAACTAGTAAGTTGACGTAATACACGAAAATTAACGATTAATTTATTATTTAGACTGATACCTTATATTTGGTAGATAAAAAATGTAAATAAATATTCATATTATTAAATCCAAAAAAATGGCACTTTTTAAAACGACTATTTCCATTTTACTATATAGCTATCTCTTTCTATTAGCAACCTTAAATAAAAGGATATTTAAAACTAATCAATTAATAAAAAAATAATAACTATTTTCCCTTCTTTTTTAAAAAAAAGTTAAAATTTTAAAATAATTATAAAATTATCACTCACCTCATATTCATTATTATTCGCCTTTTCGGCCTCGCTCTCCGCGTAATCATTCTTGTACCCGTACATCTCGTAAACGTCATAATTGTCGAAGACGTCGTATTTCCTCCTCTTTCCCAACCACAACCGACTCCTGGGCACCGGCGTCGTCGTGCTGGTCGTCCTGTGCCTGTTTAGCTTGCCCAGCACCTCGTCCAGCTTCGCGTACTTTGAGTGTCCCGAGTGCCTGAGTCTCACTGTGTCTTTGTGCGACAACCTGTTGTTGGTAGCGAAGGAGTTCCTGTTACGGTGGTAAGACGGTTCGATTTCCGTCGACGGCCTAAGCCCGTAGTTGTAAGCGAACACGTCGACGGCGTGCACCAGGAGGAGCAACTTCACGCACTTCGCCAGCATCATCATCATCGGTTATTCATTTTATCATCGCGAGATTGTTTTTGAGGTGGTAATTTCACTTACGAAGTCACTCACTGGGGCGGAAATAATTACACCTGTAAATAAATAACAACAATTTTTTAATTACTTTATCAAATTATCTTATATACAAACATCTTTGTTTAGTAGAAATTGTATATGTACATCTTCTTTTCTCCTAAACTGGCTTTATGTTATTTTTTTGGGGTATTTTCACAATATTATTTTTTATTTTTTCATCCTAGAACAAAACAATATATTGCAAAGAAGTAAATTTTGACTAGATCTACAACTATGTAATTTGAATTTTTATCTATCTCCATTTACTCAAAAGTTATGGCTATTTTAGGCCAATTTTGCCATATTTCACTTTTTTTTTCAAACATAACTTTTTAATTGTCTATTATAAAGTAAAACAATACACTGCAAAGTTAATATTTTTGGACAAGTTCTACAATTTTTTTTTAATCTTTTTTCCTTTCTACCGTTAGGTGTAAGGAGTTTTTATTTAGTGTCTGTTTCTATATTTTTCTCTCCATGTCTTTCTGTCTTTCGTTAATTGTTTAATGTCCTTCCAGTCTATGTCCTTTTTTTCTGCTTCTTCTCTACAAAATTACAAAGTTGTAAATTTTGGAGAGATCAACAACTTTCCAATTTTAATTTTATTGTCTCGTTCAAAAGTAACAACAGAAAATGTTTATTTTTGGTCACTTTTACCGTTTCTTTTTTTTATTATTATTTTTTTTTTTCAATACAACTTTTTTACTACTACTTACTTAATACAGTAATATCTGTACTGAAAAAAAAAACTTAAAACATTCTTTAACGAGACAAATAAAAATGTTTCCTTTTCACAAGGGCTATCTTTTTTGTATTTAGAGGTTATGTTGGGGTTTCCAGCGATGCACCTTTTTTTAAGATCTTCGTAATTCGATTTTTTACATACAAATCGTTCTGCGAGGAATCGAGAAATCGATTGTGAAGAGGAATTTGGAGGTATCGAAGTTTAGTGAGGGTACGGAGAGAGGATCTTTCAGCTACTTCTAGGTTATATTAATGGTAGTCCAGAATGGGACGGCAAATCATTTTGTATACTTTTGTACATGTGTTAGTACTTATTTCTTGGTTTTTGTACGTCAGGCAACGGAAGTGTTTTGCACGCTTCTCGAAGTTTGCTTTTACTTCTTAGGTATGATTTTTGAAGGATAGTTTTGGGTCTAAAAGGATTCCTAGGTATTTGAAAAATTAAGAAGAGAGTACAGTGGACCCATTAATGTATATGAAAAGAGGATTAGGTGTAATACGATGGTAGGATAAAAAGAATTGGGATTTATTAGTATTGATTTTGAGTCTCAACTTAGTAAACCAAGTGGCGGATTGGTTTATAAATTCTTG
Source organism: Philonthus spinipes (assembly GCA_963082785.1). NCBI lineage: Eukaryota > Metazoa > Arthropoda > Insecta > Coleoptera > Staphylinidae > Philonthus > Philonthus spinipes. The sequence continues at coordinate 14,241,688 of OY720306.1, read as the reverse complement.
CAGGGAGTTAAGGGCTTAGGCTATGGTTGGTGAAGGGTAATTAAGGCGATATCGCAAACTGTAGGGATAACAGGATGGATTAATGAAATTGGGTAACTTTTTAATATTGCATCCTAGGGCAAAATGATAATTTAAATAAATCTTTATTCCATCTCTATTCGTTTAAAAGTCATGACTGAAAATGTTCTAGTTTTAGCCATTTTCACCATTTTTGCAATACAACTTTTCTATTCTTTAATAGTGCTTTTGCTCTACGTTGCAGGTTTTGACGAGATCTACAAATTTACAAGAGATTCTAACGAAATCTGCAATTTTGTTATTTAAATGTTTATTCTCTCGTCCATTTTTGGTCAATTTTGCAGTTTTTTTTTCAATGCACACTTTTTTATATTTTTCCTAAGGCAAAGTGATAAATTGCAAAAAAAAGATTCTTTATTTTTTCTATATTCGCTCAAATGTTATGTACCATTGAACATTATTTAAGCAATTAAATTTCTTTTATTTTTTGTTTTTAATTTAATTTATTATAAAAATATATAATATATATGAAAATCCTGTATTACTGTATAGGCATAATTTATTCTCAGATTCCGTGTTGATTCGTTACAAAAAGTGCTGTTTGTGATCGCGGGTTTGACAAAATGTTGAAACATAATTTTAAGACGATTTCTGTTGTTGCCTTCGTAAAACTCGTTGTACTCAGGTTCCCATTTTTTTTTGAAAATCAAACCGAAATAAGATGATTGAATGTTTTGTTCAATTGGTTATCAATATTTGTATGATCATTCTGTTGTATCATCGGCAAAAAATATTAAATTGGCTTGGCTTATGTGCTGATCTATGTTATTGATGTATGTGATAAAAATAAAGGCCCTAAAACAAATTTACATTACACCGCATTTATAAGAAGCATTTGAGATTGCTGTTACTTACATCAACATATTGATTAATAACTTGTTTCGCAACCATCTTCCATCAAAAGTCGACACCCTTTGTCGAATTCAGAAGGTCTTACAATGCGAGGCTTATCGTCAGCGTCATAGTCGCCATTTTTTGAACTTTGCAAACCATTTCCGTGCTTTAGATTTGCGTATGCCACTTTTCAATTTCCCCGTGCTGAATATTAGCCTATACCATCTTCTCCATACATGTCGCAAATGCCCCGCCTGTTGCGCTAACTTTTCGACCTCGATGAAAATAAAAAAAATAATAGGATTTGAAAATGTTTATTTTGTCCTCGTCCAAAAGCGAAGGAGAGCAGGTGTCGAAAGTATTGATTGAAAAAAATGCAAATTTCCTATTATATAAATTTAACATTTTCAGATGTACCACAAGGTTCCAATTTAGGATCCTTAAAGTTTGACATATTTATCAATGATTTAATTATTGACAGTATGTCCAAAATTAGCTTATGGGAATGATATTAAAATAGTCAAAAAAAGTAAAGAAAAATATTAGTTGTTGATAACGGTTTTGGGGCAAGAATTACATATTTGAAAAGAATGGTCTATTCATTAATTAACTTCACATTCTATGTATGTAACATCCTGAGTCCTGCATATCAGGGGGCGTATTCTCAGCACCGATGCATTTTGTCATCGGTGCGTATACTCACTGAAATGATGTAATTTCTGTGAGACCGTATTCTCGACATCAATCTCACCGACTCAAGATTGCACCGAAAACGCATGCGTGCATACGGTTGGTCTTGGGCTGGTGCATAAGCTCATCTCGCGCTTTTTAACTGGGGTGAAGTAGGAGAGGACCTTACAATTTCGTCCAAACGGCTTTTTCAAAGAAATCATCCCTTAAGTGTTTAACGCCAATATTGTGTAAAAAAGAAATTTTTTTATTAATTTTTTCATCAATATCAAGGATAATTTCGTCGAAAGTTGAAACTTATCGGAGAAAATAATCATATTTTAGTGAAACAAAACAATTATATAAAGAATGTCCTGCTAATTTTTGGAAATGGATTAACCTTAGGTTGTTGAGACCAAAATATGAATACAAAAATTAATAAAAAAATATTTTATTGATAACAATCGAATGTTCCATTCGATTTGAATAAAATTTACTGTTTCTCGCCGGGTGGTATCCCTTAGGTATCCGCGCTTGGACGAAATTGCATCGTCCCAAGTAGGAGGCATCGGAGTCTTTGTTATGCGTGAAGTTGATGTTTGTTGTGAATTTAGATTTTTGTGTTTGTGAATAGACTTTATTTAAGACATTTATTTATATTTTAAGATATATAGTTATAGTACGTTTTGGGGGTAAGAAATGTGTAGGTTTTTCCGTAAATCGATTTTACGTCACATGCGGTCCGATGTTTTTCTAATTATGCAAATGACTTAAAGTTCAGGTAATCCACTTATTCAGGGCTAAACACGCACTATCGGTTAATGAAAATAGAAAATAAATTCAAATTCTATGAAATTATAATATAAAATAAACTCTGTTTTGACTCAATATTGTTTTATAATTTGGAATTATTTGCTAATAATTGTTACATGTTAATTGATTTTACAGGAATACAAGATTAGGATTATATAAATTTCTCGCGGGAATACACTAAATTACAACGTTGCCGTTTCATTTCAGTGGCAAAATGCATCAGTGATATCGCTCGACTCACCGCGCACTGAGAATAGGGTCCACGCGATTGCATCGTTTTTTGGTGACATAAAATCGAGTGATATTATACATCATTGATATTTCACCGATGTTGAGAATAAGCCCCGCTCGTGTTTATCGATTCATAAAATTTGAAAAATTTGCTCTCTTTACCGTTAAAAAAATAGCTTGTTTTTAAAAGGCTCATGAATATATCTTGAGTCGGAAACATGAAATTATTTCCAATTAAACAAATTCAAATTTTTCATTCCCTTACTAATGATTTATTTAATTTACTGAATATACATAAATCTAAATATTTTATTCGTTTTTTCTTTTTTCTTTCTATTAATAAACCATTTTTTTAATCAGTTTCATGGATTAGCGTTGCGCGCGATAGTGAAATTATCAAATGGCGTTAGAGTTCAGCCGTCGGTGTCAATTAGAAAATGCTTTTCAATGAGTATCGTTATAATAATAATGAGGCCGACCCATTTCCAAACAATGCCGCCAACATTTTCGTGCTTCAATTTACTTCGATTCAATCAAACGGGATAATAAAATTTAAAATATCAATTTTTCACATCCGTTTAAATATTTTTTTTTTAAATTGATTTTAAATTGCTGGCATTTAAATCGGATGTGTTTGTCTGGTTTATCATTTAATTCAGAAATGTTCAATCCAATATCTTAATCAATTTAAAATATTACTTCAGTATTCATCAAAAGATTACGTACGAGTTTTAATTAATATAGCATACTTTGAGTGCACTTGAATTGTTATATTTTTTGGCCAAGTTCGTCATCGTGTCCCAAAAACTGTTTTTTTTTTAATAAATAAATAAAACACACCATTATATCTGGTGACAACAAGTAAGGATTTTTCGGACAACCACGTCCCGTAATTAAAGCCAAGCTCCTGTTTTTAAGCGTGGTGAATCTAATTATAATCACCGAATTAACACTTACTACGTTTTTACCACAATTATTTATTGTATGTATTAATAAATAAGTACATAATTTCACGACTTAAGTTTCGATTTTTGAGTCACTATTAAGTGACACAAATTACAAAAAAAAAAAAAATTATAAAATGTATAGTGATTGAATTAGAGTGAGGATAATTGAAATACAGTTATATTCCTTTCTTCACTTTTTATAATAAAAAGTGAATAAAGTAATATAAATGTGTTTCAATTAAATGATATAAACCTTCACGTAACTCAAGTAACTATATTAGGCTGAGGTTAGAAATTAGTTTAAAGTGAACAGATAAATAGATTAAAATATTTAATAAAATATAAATAGAAAACAGTATTCATATTTAATAAAATGTTAAACCACCATTTATTTAGCGTATTGATAACTAGTGATGGCTATTTCCGTTTTTAAACCTCATCAGACTAGTGTGTCCCATGTGCAATGCCTTGATGAAGGCGGTTGAACGATCTTAGTTGTCCACCTTGTAGATTCGAATCGCTGACAATACCACATGAGATTAGCCAAAAGATGGCGCTTGCTTCATCTTCCATTTATTAAGATTAAAATATTACAGAATTTTGAAAAGCGGCGTGTATAGTAAATCTGATTGCTCGTTTAACAGATAAAAGAGAGAATTATTCATTCGTTTGGAAAATTGGGCGTATTCAAGAAGGTTAAGCTTTGTACCATTCGTACAGCTATGTGAAATTTTTATTTTTATTTATATAAAGTATTTATTTAATGAATATATTATGAACTACCACGTAGTTACGGTCGTAACCATCATGATGGTTGAAATCCAATTATGTTAAAGATTTTAGCCTATTGCAATTTTTTCAAACTTCGTTAACATTTTTGAACAAATTATTTATAGATATTCAAAACCTTACATATCTCTACATCAAAACAGCTTCATATCGGGTCGATCAATAACGACAAATTTGGCTATTATAACCTAACTTCTGAGTGAAGCTCTTGAACGAGAATAAAGAGCTTCATTCAGAAGTTGATGTTGATTATTCCCACGCATTTGACACAATTAATCATACTATTTATTATAAACCTTTGAACTCTCGAGAAGTTTTATTGAATTTATTTCTTCTTACTAGAATATGCGGAGAAATTATGTCTATTTTATAAATTTAACACCTTTTCGGGTATACCACAAGGTTCCAATTTAGGTTCCTTAATGTTTAACATATTTATCAATGATTTAATTGACATCACATCCAATATTAGCTTATGCGGATGGTATTAAAATGGTCAAAAAGTACAAAAATATTAGTTCAATTGTAATAAATGAAACACTTTTCTACTTTGTTTGTATAACTCGAATTATACAAACAAAGTAAAAACGTGTTTCATTTATTACAATTGAATTACAATGTATAACAAAGTAGAAGCCTCAACAATTAACAAGTTAAAATATTAGTTGTTGATAACGGTTTTGGGACAAGGATTGCGATTTTGAAAAGAATGGTCTATTCATTAACTTCACATTCTACGTATATAACATATACAGGGTCTTGCATATCAGCTCCTGTTTTTTGTAGTTCATTTATTTAGGACTTTGAAATCTTGGGATTTAGAACGTATTTCAAGAAAATATTTTTAATTTTACAAGGTATCCCAAAAAAGAGTTATGTCATGTATTTTTAGATTGCTTTATATTCATATTATTCATTATTTAGGTAGCTTTTGTAATTCCCATACCCCTATTTTTTTAATAGTTTCAGTAATATCAACAAAAAATAATTAAAAAGTAAAAATGTATATATTTTGCTTATGATAAAAAATAAAATAATATTTTGTTGAAAAATAAACAAATAAAGAAAGTCTAACATTCCTAATAATCAAATTTTATTGATATGAATTATACAGGGTATCCAAAATTTAATGTCTAACTTTTCAAAATGGAATGCACTTTATTTTCGTTATTTTAAATTTGAACTGAATAAGGTCCAACATTCTCAATAATCAATTTTATTAATAAATTTGTCCAAAATTTAATATGACATTTTTCAAACTTGAATCTATTTTATTTTTCTAATTTTAAATTTGAACACAACATTTTTCTTCGTGCCTCAATTACTTAAAGATTAAAAATTTCTTGCAAAAACTGTTTTTTTAGGCCACTAATGTCAATTGATTTTTATGAATAAACCATCGAAGATTGCTTTGAAAAACTTTTCATTGATATTGTAAGCTTGAACTGTCAAAATGTCAAATTGGCGACAACGATTTTTCAATATCTGATCACTGTACGAATTATTTTTTTCTGATACTCGTTTATAAAAATCATTTATATTTTATCATTTATTTCTTCAGATATTCAAAAATCACTCATCGAATATTTAAAAATGTTTCCTTTTTGGATTTTACGTTTCTTTTTGTGAATTTATGGAGAATGTCATCACCGATGCATTCGCATTCTGAAAGCTAGACAAAGTGTTTTCGGGCGTATTTTTAGAAAGACTCGGTCTAATTTTGCGCCGCGCCGCCGGTGTCAGGCAAGTTGCAACTTTTGCAGCGGCCGTATTTTTAGAGCCAGTGCCGTACAAATTGGTGTTTGTATACAAAACGGTGTGCCAATTAATATCATTGCAACAACAAAAAATACACACACGAAAAGAAGAAATAATTATAAATCAGTGTGTGTTGAAGAGTGAGGCAACAAAAATAGGAAATTTTTTTTTTTTTTTTTTTTTATCGAAAAGCAAGCAATATATTATTTTTTTTAATTTAGCATACAATCAGCTATTGAAATTCAGGAAACCTAGTGGTCTTGGAGGTCTTTGTGGTCCAGGAGGTCGTTCTCAAGGGAAGGCCTTAAAAAATAAACGCTTCGTGCAGGGAGAGGATTCATTTGAAATAAAAAATGGTAACAGGATTAGTTAAGAATGATTAAATTTAGTTCGCAATCGAAGCTTTCTGAAAGAAAAATCATATATATCACACATCTTTATTCAGACTATATATATAAGTTTAACAATATAACATAAATAATTACAATACATTTAGGTGTTAGTCCGTCTGATTTACGGACCAGAGGTTTTTCTGTCCCAGAAAAGATATTTTTTTACATATTTTTTAAATTAAAATTAATACATCAAATTATAAAAGAAATTAATAAATTATTCTCTCTTAAGCCACTGTGACATTATGACTTATGTTACTCAAGTACTTAAAAACAAATGTACATTAAACATTAAACATTCTCGGGCCTGTGCCCCGCCAGACATTGAATTACATAATGGAAATTTGCTGTTGAATAGCTATTCTGTAAGGTAAAAGTTAAGTAAAGTGTATGTTATTTTTTAGCATCACAGTCTAAGCTGCTTTTTCGCGAATGACCTTTGCCGTCGAAGCGCCCTACAAACCTCAAACGTAAGCTGCTTTTGTAACAGATATATAATGCATAGAATATGTATTTAATACATAATAAAAGTGTTAAACTTAACATTTGCCGTACGGAATAGCCCCGATTGTGTAATACAACAATATAATGTAGCATTCGCGTCCGTCGCCAGACTTGATCGTTTACACCGGAGATCGCAGCCGGGACGGTACGTTCAAATCATTTAATTTAACAACTTTGTAAGCTGTACTGTTTAGGGATGAAATCCCTAAACATGTGTCTGCAGAGAGCTTTTTATTAAGTAATTTTTGTTTTTTTGCATTAAATATTATCGAATAAAAAATTGTAGTATTATCATAGAGACAGATAATAAGAGGGCCAGATCCATGTATTTGGCGGGAAGCGCAGAATGCCATCCAGTGCTCCAGTGGACAACTATTTCCTAAGTTTAAAACTATTACAAAGTTTTTGAAGTTAGGTTCGTTTACAAACTATGAACTACAACGGCGGGATTTTTGAATATTTTAATATTTATTATTTCTAATTCATTATTTTTTAAATGAAACTGATCATAAACAGTTTTCCAATATAGTAGTTCCACATTTTGTGTGTATATATATTTTTTGAAGGAAAAACAAAATAAATATAGAGATTGTCATTAGATCATTCAAATAAAAAATGAAATTAATAAAATTATCTAAAAAAAAAAAATTACACAAAGACAAAACAACGTTATTCTTAAGTACAACATATTTAGCTTAACCTCTCAGTACATTCATGTATTGATGTAATCATATAATTTTTAAAAGTTAAATTAATGAATATCTCTCAGCTGTACAACTCTACGAAATCCTTTTCTTAATGATTCTAAGGAAATGTATACATACATTTCAGTTAAAAAATATTTCGTATTATATTTTATGAACTTTAATATTGTGGAGTTTGGCACAACTCAATAAATCTATGTTAAAGACAAATTCTCAAAATATTCTTTATTGGACTAACAAAAAATAATGTAAAAATTATAATTTAAAAGTAAGTAATTAAAAATATCACAGTACCTAAAGAGGGAATGATTTATTAATTATTTTCTTCTTTTTATTTTTATTTAATTTATTTTAAATAACTGTGACCATTTGAATAAATTATTTTTTAAATGTTTAATTAATTTCTCACTTAACCCGTGGTGAAACATTTTTGAATTAATTCAGGATGATTTAATTGAAATTAAAACTAGTGTTGGGCAAAATCGAATAATATTAGTAATCGAGTATTACTAAATGTGTCATTTTAAGTATTTAAAACGAAAAAGTTAATTCATATTTATGTTTATTAATAAATGGAAAGTTATTTTTGATATTTTTATAATAAGTAACATTCTTAAAATTATAATATACTTAATTTAGCAGTAATAAAAGATCGACTTTGCCCATCACTAATTAAAACACAATAAGTGAAACAAACCAAGTGTTTTAATTTCAATTAAATCATCGTGAATTTATTTTTTTAATTATTGAAAATAATTAATTTACACAATTGAATAGTTATGTTGTTCGCTTTAGCTACTGCATAACGTAAGTCTTTGAACAAAAATACATTGAATCAATAAATTATGAAAGTATAACTTTCTAGATAATAATCTGTCTTGGCTACAAAAAATAAAAAATTAACAATATGCAAAATCCGAAAGATGAAGGATTTAATAAATTAGTACTGAACAAGACCACTTTGAATTATATTCTCATTGGACACTTAGCGAAGGATATATTGAAGAAAAAACTTGTCTGTTTATTCCTAGAAATAATGTCATATTTTTTTTTTCTCACTTAACCCGTGGTGAAACATTTTTACATCAATCTGGATAATTAATTAAAATTAAAACACTTGGTTTGTTTGTTAAACAGGGCTAAGTGTTTTTCTTTAAAATGTCTTTACATACTGAACAAGAATAAAAAAAATAACGACCAAATCGGATGTATAGATTTTTTTTTAAATATTACTGCCACCGATTTCAATAATATATTTTCGAGACAATCGCGTTTGAGGTAGCAGTTTAATTGAAATAGATTATTATACAATAAAATTGAAATACTATATTAAAAAAGTCAGTCTACATTGGAGATGGACAAAGTCGAACTATTCGATCTTTTTTGTCACTGCAAAATGATGTATATGATAACTTTCTTAATTATTTAAACAAAAATAGTTGTCATTTCTCCTACTTATTTTTATTTAAATAATTTAAGTCTTCATAGCCAATATAAATATTTTTTTTCTTAATGTTCTTGTATTATTAATATTGGTAAGTGTTGACCATTTATTAATAAACTCCAATTTATTGTTATTTGAATAATTGAGGCTGATAATTGTTGAAAGTTCATAATTACTTATAAATAGTGACTAATAGTTATTGTTATTTATTAACTTTAGCTATTTAAAATTCGTTATTCAGTAATATTCTATTAATAAATTCACTAGATTTTGCCCAACACTAGATTCTGCGTTTTGCTAATCTGGGGCCTTATTCCTGAAATCGATCGCACGAAATCGTTCGAACGCAACTGTCAAATTCACATGTAAATTCCTATCTAAGTGACAGATTTCATACGACCGAAACGTTCGAACAATTTCAGGAATGCGGGCCCTGTGCGGGAATTATGTATGCGAATCAAAAAGTAGTTTCGATAAAACCATACAAAAATTATGCAATAAAGTAAAACAATCGATTATTTAAAACATTACATTTAAACACCAATTAATTCCATTCAACACTTCTGCTACAATTTAATACATTATTTTTTATTAAAATACACACAGGAAGCGTAATGAGCTTTCAACCGGCTTGTTTATTTTCACTCTGAATTTCTCGGCTTGTTTACAATCCGTCTGCAGGGTTAAATAAGCAATGAGCAATAAGCACGGCGGGGATAGCAGGAAATGGCCGAAGTGCGTTTATGTATCTTTCCACTATTTTTTCCTTTTTCTTGTCGAGCCATTCCATTCCTGAATTAGGATTAGCTACAAATTTAATCCCGAGTATTTGTTTATCCGGCACATTCACCAGGCATTACATCACTTATGCTTTCTTTCATTACGGATGGAAATTTAAATTTAACTTTGTAATCGATGGTTGAGGCTTTTACTTGATGAAATTCTACAATACACTATTTGTAATTAAAACAAGAGCTTTTTTTACGTTTCACAAAATTTATTGGTAAATAAGCACTAATAACCTTTTTTCACACTTTATTTGATTTACCAAATGTATATTTCGGATACAAAGTGACCATTATGACAATTAACACATTAATAATAATAATCATTTTGTGTCCGAAATGTACATTTGGAAAATCAAATAAAGTGTGACGAAAAGAGGTTATTAGTGCTTTATTTATAAAATTTTATTAACAATTTGAATATTATGTGAATAATATATAATGAATCATAATATTTGAATGAGTCACTTGAATCAAATAAAAAAAGTTGAAATTAATTAATTTACTTTAATTGAATAATTAGTTATATATTTTTTAGCTACTACTTTTTTTTAGCTAAAAATATCCACTGAAACAACTACTTCTCACATTGAAGTACACAAAGAAAATTTACTGTTGCAAAACAATTATATAATGCAACAATTTTTGATTCGAGAATATTTAATGCAAAGAACAAAAAATGTTACCTAATATAAGGTCATCCGCAGACGAGTGTTTCGAAATATATCTCTCGTTACTGACGAGACTCACTTATAAACTTTTAAAGTTGTTAAATTAAACTTGCTGCTATCTCAAGTCATACTAGAGCTCTGCGATGGACGCGAAAATGCGCGCAATAAAAAAAACATTGGCTAATCATTTATTGTGTAGTTCGGGGTATTTTCCCGAAAAGTAGTTGTTTCATTGGTTTATATGTACTCACGTGACGTAAGTTAAAAAGTTGCAACAGCTAAAGATAGATTAATAGTTTATTTACTCAATTGAGTAAATTAATCACTTTCAATTTAATTTTATTTGATTTAATTTTAATAACTCCGCTTGGTCAGAGAATCAATACTCTTTTTTATTATAAGACACTTGTTCTTTCCCTCTCAAACCGGCTTCGATTATTTGTTATTTCAGGGAAGAATGTACATTAAAAAAACTGTCGACCTTCTATACAAAACATACAAAGAATCGTGAAATAATAAAATAAACCAGGCAATAAGAACAGACGCGATTGGGAGGTGCCAAGTGTTACTTGCTAATGTCATGTCATGTGTGGAGATTTAATTGTCTGAGGATATTTTTTTACATTAATTGTTAATTAAATAAAAATGGTTGTCCTTTCTCCTACTTAATTTTTACTGAACTAGATATATTTCGGAAACTGTTTCCATCTTCAGTAGTTGAAGTTTCAATAAATATAAATAATGAATTGTTATGGTGTTGTAAGCAATAGTTATAAAAGTTAATTACGTTCATTGTTATTACATACATGGTTATTTTTAATACAAAAACAAAACATATAAGTACAATGAATGAATTGTTTTATTTAAATATTGTCTACATAGATTTAAATATGTTTCACTACTGTGGGAACTTAATTAATCAAATAATTTTTATTATAAATATAATAATAATCTTTGTTAACAGATATATACAGCAAAAAAATACTAAATAAATATTAAAATATTACAAAATCAAATGTATATTTTATATCTGTTAATTGGCTATCGACCAATGGTCGCCTTTTTGATTATATTAAATTAAATAAAATGAAACAAACATTGTAATTTAAACAACTGCAAATGTGTGAATCATATTTGCAGTTATTTAAGTTATAATGAAATTAAACAAGGAAAATTTCTGTCATGATCAATAAAATTCGATCAATCCCATTTTCCAACTGCAAATTGCAGTTGGATCATTTTGCATTTTTTTTATTATTTTCTAATATTTTTTAAATAACTGTAACCAAGTGAAGAAACCAGCAAACTCTTTTCTAAACAAACATTTTTTAACATAATGTTATATAACATTATTTACACCTAGAATCAATGACCAAATCTTGTTGGTTGCTGGATATAGTTCAGGAGGTTGCTAATAGTTAAATCGGAATGTATATTACGATCTATAATTAACAAGTGGAGAACTTAATAAAGACTTTATTAAAATAGTGGAGAATTAAAAAAAAAACATTATTAAATTCACCACTAGTTTAAGATTTTTGACCCATTCCCATTAGAATGCGGAAAATTTAAATGTATCAACACGTGGTCTGTTTCACAATTTTCTGAAAGAAACCACGTCTATTATTTTTACATAATTGTTTAAACATGTTTCACTAAGTGTTAAGTGAGAATTTAATTTAAGAGTTGTCATATTGTCTCAACTCATGATTACATTATTGAGAGTGTCTCTTCACACAAAAGTTTCCATCTTATTTTTTTATGTATATAGAAAAGTATTCATTCACTTGGTGACAGTTATTTAAATAAATTAAATAAAAATGATTTGAAAATAATTATTAAATAATAAATATTTTTTATGATGTAAATAATGGATTTTATCATAAAAAGTTAGATGGAAATCTTTCTATAATTAAACACTCTCAATAATATCACTTAAAACAATGTTTAAACAATTAATTAGGTAAAAAGTATAAACGTAGTTTGTTTCACAAAATTGTGCAATAATTAATCAAAATTTTATCCTCATGACGAAATCAATTTTTGACCATATGATTAAAATCGCAAAATTAAATCGAAAAAAAAAATCATAACTCGGAGCATATTTGAGCTAGAGGGTTAAAATGTTTCCACCTGATTTACTTTTCACCCCTTTTTACGCGGTGCAAGTTTCAATTTTCTGCAATGCATGATTACGTTATTGAGAATGTTTCTTTACAAAGAGATTTCCATCTAACATTCAATGATCATATAACGAATATCGTAAATATGTGGTATCATACTCTTGGCTTAATTATTAGGAATACCAAGTCATTCACATCTATCGATACATTAAACGTGTTCTTCAATACTTTTACATGGAGTAAACTGGAATATTGCTTAATTACAATATACGAAATATGTTGTATTAAATAAAAATGATTAGACCAACTGTGACCAAGTGAATGAATAATACTCTTTTCTACGAAATATGTTGTGTTACTTGAGAGTATTCAACGTAGACTTTTAAAATATCTCTATTTTACGAAATATAAAGTTATTCCAGCTTATTACATGAATTTAAATTTTTAACTGGCAGTGACAGACACAAGCGCATATCATGATTATATTTATGCAAATTAATTAATAACCTTATTGATGATTCATGGCTCACTGAACTAATAGCATTTCATATACCCAGACTAGCTAACAGGACAAGTTTAACCTTCTCTTACGCCGTACTGTTCATCATAGCAACTCTCCCTTGCTTAAGATGTTTAAAGTCTATCATAATGTACAATATAACGCGGATGTTTTTAGTGGTTCACTCAATGCATTTAAATCTACTGTTAATGATTGTCTTTTGTAATTGATTTGATCTTGAACAATGCATAATTACTCATTTGTGTATGTACTTGGCAGTTAATTATATTATTATTATTAATATTTATTGCTCAATTGGAAACAAAGATTTTCCAATTATAAGACAATAACATTAATTAAAGTACATTATTTTATAAAACAATAATAAAAATATCATATATATCTTTTTTGTAATATTGTATTTTTTTGTGTTATATGTTATCCTATAACTGGATAAATGTCTTCTTTGTGGAGCACCACTAATTCAACAAAGTTCAAAATCCTCCATATTTCTAGAAAAAATAGAAAATTGAACATTTTCCAAAACCTGGAAATTAATAAAAATCACTCATTCTTGCTGAATGAACAAGTTTTACTCTTGAACTCCCCACTATTAAGGCTGAAAGAAGAATCATGCTCCACCCCTTACAATAAAACTATATACATATATATATAATGTAAATATCTCTGTGAATATTAGTATTAATATTCTTCACCTGAAGAAACAAATGTAGTGAAATTAAATACAAAATTTTTGAAAATCAAAAATTTTTGATTAAAATTGAATTAATTTGGTTTAATTTAATTTAAATTGATTTAGTTTAATTTGATTTAATATAATTGATTTAATTTTGCTGATTGTATTTGAATTAATTTAATTGATTTATTTTAACACCTTTAAATTATGTAAGGCATAGCTGTACTGACGAGGGATAGATCCCGAGACACGTGTCTGCAGATGGCCTTAAATTAAGTAACGTTCCTTTTGTTGTTTTTTTTTACATTAAATTTTTCTCGGATCAAAATTTGTTGCATTACGCAATATTTTATTGATGTGCAACAGTAGGTGTCCATTATGTAAATCAATGTCCGACGCAGGTATTTGCCCTGGAAGTAGTTGTTTTAATGTACATTTGTTTAATGTACTTACGTAGCGTAAGTCAAAAGTCACAGAGATAAATGTGGAAATAATTTATTAATTATTTTCAAATCATTTTCATTTAATAAAAAAATATTTTATTTATTCATTTATTAAAGTGAAAATAAATATATCATGGAACAGAAGAAGTATCATTCTTCACCTAATCTTAGTATATGTTTCCATCAAGAGTGTAGCGCAGCAAGTATTAAATAAGCTTATATATACATTTATATTTAATTAACAAGAATTAATATTGTGTTTGTTCGGGCTATCGACCTGAGCTCTTTCTGCCCTTATTATATTTATTATTACAATGAAATTAAACAAGGAAAATTTCTGACAATGATCAATAAAATTCGATCAATCCCTTTTTCCAACTGCAAAAAATACTTACACTGTAAGTTTTACAAATATCTATTGAAACAACTACTTCCCGAGCATTTACCCCGCCGGACATTGGAAAAAGGGATTGATCGAATTTTATTGATCATTGCCAGAAATTTCCCTTGTTTAATTTCATTGTAATTTAAATAACTACAAACGTGTGAATCATCTTTGTTTCATTTTATTTAATATATTTATTATTATTCATATCAAATATTCTGTAGTTTTGAATATACTGGCGGAAAAAGAGTCTACCCAAGGAAAAGTGTTTTCTGAATGATGTCTGGACGTAGTCAATAAAATTATAAATTCTTGCATAATCAAAAAAAAAAAGAAACATACATTAAATCATTCAAACTAATATTAATTAATGGACCGGACACGAATTCTATCAATCCGACAAAGTCGCAACCGATCCCAACCGGCGAACCGCACCGCCCGGACCCCCATTTATAGATCCGACAAAATCCATTTGCATCGCACGCTCGTAATTAATTAATTTATTAATGTATTCGGACTTTTGAAAGACAACAACTACAAAAAAAAATAAGAGGGAAGTCCGCGGTAGATAATCATTTTAAACTTCACATTGGCCTTGCACTGATTTATGATGATCTCACTGCATTACGAAAAGAAAGAAATAATAAAAAAAAACGAAATCTGCTCGGAATGAATAAACAACGCCCGCCACGCCAACAATAATAAATCCGCAATGGGAATGCAGCGCCGGCCGCAATGCTAATTGTTATAGGTGTGAATACCTTTACGGAGCGGGATTGAAATATCTCGGGGATCGACAAACAAAGAAATTAAATTGGAAATGTGTATTAAGATAAATGGCTTCAGATTAGTTTAAACTATTTATAAACAGCAATTAATGATTGTAGATTAATTTTAATTACTAATAACATTAAACGAATCTGCAATAAGGAACTGGAGTGAAATAATTGCCTGAAAAATAAATTAGTTTGTGTTTTCTAAATTAATTTATAATATATTTTTTTTTTAATTCACTTACGCCTTAATTTCGTAAACGTTACACGAAATTAACTTGAAATAATATTATTTTAGTCTTAGTTACATTATTATTAAATATCAAAATAGTAATGAAGTAATGCAATTTCCGCTATTTATATTAAAATATGTTATATATGTAAAATTGTATTATTCTGTTTATATGTGATTTACAGTCATGCTATTCATCTAAACATTTTGAATATTGTTATTATTCTGTATAAAGGTGATTTACCG
Organism: Philonthus spinipes; assembly: GCA_963082785.1. Classification (NCBI taxonomy): domain Eukaryota; kingdom Metazoa; phylum Arthropoda; class Insecta; order Coleoptera; family Staphylinidae; genus Philonthus; species Philonthus spinipes. The sequence continues at coordinate 14,225,671 of OY720306.1, read as the reverse complement.
TAAATAAATGAATTGAATTGACTATTTTGATATAATATCTATACAATAATGTATAACATTAAAAATAAATAGATTTGAAATCAAATAAAACAACAATTGGTTAACGGTCAGAAGCCTTTCTGCCCATTGTTGTTTTAATAACATTTTATTCTGGCAACTGTAGCGCTTAAGCGCTTTACGAAAGCGGTGTTGCTGAACGATACCGCTTTGTGTGGCGCTGCAGCGCTTTATTAAGCGGTAAAGCATATATTTTTCCGCTGGATTGCTTTTCAAGCCGTGCAGCTGTAAATAAAACCGGCATATTTTCCTGGGCGTCCTTAACCTTGAAAGCGAGTTCAGAGAACATCAAGCGCTACATGTCTAAAATTTCCCTGAACGCGCCCAATGATTTGTGTGAATGTGGAAAAGATTCAGAGAGTTTAAACCATATTTTCTTCTCTTGTGAAAAATATAACACTCAAAGACAACAGTTTTTAAAAGGCCGTTATAAATTAAATTATTTACCTCCTTATTGCATTAATGAACTTCTAACAACTAATAATATAAATTTATATGATCTTATCATTACATTTTTTTAAAGGATTCAAAATTAAAGTTGTAAACCTTAATAAAGCAAATTAAACAAAAATGATTTGAAAATAATTAATAAATTATTTCCACATTTAGCTCTGTGACAATTTATTAAATAACTGTGACCAAGTGAATCAATACTCTATTCTGTTTATATTAATAAAAAAAAATATTTCTCTTCAAACCGATGAGGGCTGGCCATATGGACGCATATACGAGGCCAAGAAAGGGAAAAAATAACATTTTAAGTTGATCTAATATCACTCTATAGAACATTTTAGAGTTTAAAAACACTCCCACCAACTACAGATGTTATTAAATAAATAATGCAATATTCTCATTTTGTTTGTTGTCTCAATCAGGTTGTTTCCATTTATGTCTCTTTTTACCTGAACCACTTCGGACTTCCCAATATTGGCAAAAGTCTTCTGGCCGTTAGCCTATTGCTGTTTTATTTGATTTTAAATCGATTAATTTGAATTATTCTATAAATATTGTATCAAATTTTATTTAAAATTTGAAGAAATATCATAATTATTTATTCTTTCAAATGAAACAGAAACAAATTACAATCTAGAATATCTTAAGCAAAGATAAGTTTGCTAATTGATATCTTATTTGTTCATATAAATCCTTCGCTCTTTAATTTTTAAAATTGATGTATTCGAGTTGAGTAAAGAAAAAAAAACATATATAATCAATGTAAATTTATTATTTATTATTTATTAATCCCAGACACTGGCAGATTCAGAATAAGTTCAATTTTCTTCTTTTATGTCTATCTTTCTTAATACGAATTTCCAATTTAATTTATTTGTTTGTCGATCACCGAGATATTTCAGTTCCGCTACGTCTATTACCCATAATAGACAACATTTTTTATTATTCACAACCCATTTAACCACTAGATAAATGAGGTGGTTGAATGGGCTCCAAATGACAAATTTTGTTCAAAAGCAATCCCTCACGTATAGAGTTGTTTTCAAGTACAACTAGATCCTAGAGATTGACACATTCTTAATCGACAATTCTACTTTACTGTATTTCTCTATTTTTCTACTAAACCACAAGTCTAAACTAGGTGGTTGCGATTGAAAAATTTTGCAAAAAAACGCAGGCCTCAACTTGGTGGTTGAATGGGTTACGATTGACAAATTTTGCCTTATCTAAACCACCACTATTTCAATAAATTTTATTTTCTCCGATTAGGGTCAAAAATCAAATTATATTAACCTTACCCTTAAAATTTAATTTGAAAATTCACCACTTTAACATAAATAGAAAATTCACTTGGTCACAGTTATTTAATATATTAAATAAAAATGATTTGTAAATAATTAATAAATTATTTTCACAGTTAGCACTGTGTGGCGCTAAAAATGATTTGTAAATAATTAATAAATTATTTTCACACTTAGCACTGTAATATTTTGACTTACGTAACGTAAGTACTTTAAACAAATGCACATTAAAACAACTACTTCCCGGACAAATACCCATGCCGGACATTGAATTACATAATGTACACCTGCTGTTGCATATCAATAAAATATTGCATCATGCAACAAATTTTTTATCCGAGAAAAATTCAATGCATTCAATGCTTGGCTGTCATTAATATCAAAGCACGCGGCTGGTAAGGATCACTCTTTTTTTAATTAATTTAATTCAATTCGAATACAAACATCTTTATTTAGACAGCAGAATTACAATTTTTTGCAAATATTTATATTTACAATAAATATTGGTGGGTCAGTAGTCTGTCATGGGCTATCGACCGGAGGTCTTTCTGCCCTCTTCAATTCGTTTCTTTCAATTTTATTTGGTTTTGGTTTAAATTGAATTAATTTGGTTTAATTTAATTTAAATTGATTTAGTTTAATTTGATTTAATGTAATTGATTTTATTGGCTGAGTATAGTTGATTTAATTTAATTAATTCATTTTAACATATTTAAATTATGTAACACAGAGCTGTACTGGCGAGGAATAGATCCCGAAACACGTGTCTGCAGATGACCTTATATTATGTAGTGTTGTTTAACTATTTTTTTTTTTTTTTTTCATTGAATTTATCTCGGATCAAAAATTTGTTGCATGATGCAATATTTTGTTGATATGCAACAGCAGGTAGTTCAATGTTCGGCGGGGTATTTGCCCGGGAAGTACTTGTTTTAATGTGCATTTGTTTAAAGTATTTACGTTACGTAAGTCAAAATGTCACAGAGCTAAATGTGAAAATAATTTATTAATTATTTTCAAATCATTTTTATTTTCACTTAATTAAATGTGAGTTTCGTGAAGATTTGAAAGAAATATGAAAACAAACAATCAATATTGTTTGTAAAACATTGATAATGATCACATGGTGATCGAAATGTACATCTGTTAATAAGTAAATAAGTGAAGAAAAGTGTACAAAGTGTTTTCACATTTTTATTTTATTCACCACTTATATTTCGTTATTATTTAGTTGGTCACTAAAACAATCTCTACGATCTCACCAAATCTTTTAAATTATTTTTTAAACTTGACAAAGAATTTGTCTTTGTCTGAAATAACAACTTTAGTATTTAAATAAAATTTGTATTTTGCTATAATATTATTGTTCGGGCTGCAAAAAAAGCATTTAAACAATTTCCACGACTTTTGCTTTGCCAAACTTGTTTAATTAATTTTTAAAGTTAACTATGGATTCGCCCCCTGATAGAAGAATTTTCAAAATTAAAAATAAACATTTTAAAACTTAAAATAAATATCTTGCTATAAATATTGTAGACAAATATTTAATAAATCTCCACGATTAAGTGTTTTACCTAATAATTTAATTAATTTTTAAACGTAGCCATGGTTTCGGTTCCCGAATTAAGAATTTTCAAAGTCTAAAGTGAAAGTACTAAAGTTACGTAATTAAGTAAAATTAATATTTTCCAATAATTTGTGTTATAGGGGCTGTAAAAAAATCATTTAAACAATTTCCATGATAAGATGATTTAGCTAACCTTATAAAATAATTTTTAAACTTTGACATGGATTTGGTCCCCGATTGAATAATTTTCAAAGTTCAAAATTATAGCTTTAGTCATTAAATAAAATTAATATTTTGCAATAATATCGTTGTAAGGGATGTAAAAATTCATTTAAAGAATTTTTATGATCATATATTTTATATTTATATATCAGAATATTATTTATATATATATATATATTTTTTGTAGCATATGTTTTGTTAAAAGGTGATTCCGTAAATAAATGTATTATTATATATTTTATATATTTTTTTAAATTTATTTTTAAACTTAGATGGATTCAGTCCACGATCAAAGAATTTTCAGAGTGCAAATTGACAACGTTAGTACTTAAATTAATATTTTGCAAAAATATTGTTGTAAGGGCTGTAGACAATCATTTAAACAATTTCCAGGATAGCACGTTTTACCTAACTTTTCTAATTAATTTTGAATCTTAGCCAGAGATTCGGTGCTCGAATGAACAATTTTTCAAGTCCAAAATGAAAGCCTAATAATAGACTTTGATTACAACACTTGGTTTTGTTTCACTGATTTTTCTCATTCTGAGGGAGATACATATCTCCCTGAGAATGACCTAAGGTCGAAACTAGTCGGATTAAAAATAAAAAATCAGTGAAACAAAACCAAGTGTTTTAATCAAAGTCTATTAATTAAATATGTTTCACCACGGGTTAAGTAAGAAATTAATTCAAAATATAGAAAGCCTAATACTTCAAAAATATTATTTTGCGATAATATTGTTGTAAAGGGTGTAAAAAAATATTTAAACAAATTTCACAATCAAATAATTTGTCTACCATTTAAATTAATTTATAGATTTAGACATGGTTTCGCTCCTCGATCGAAGAATTTTTAATGTTCACAATAACAATGTTAGTACTTAAATAAAATTAATATTTTGCAGTAATAGTGCGCATATTCCATTATATCTTATACCAAAATTAAGGTTCAGTTAAGGGATATTTTAATGCTTTATTCCCGATTTTAGTGCGCCTCATTCAACGAAAAAATAATTTCTATCCCAATTTCAAGTTTCTCAACTAGCGACTAAACTGCAGTGAAATTACTTATTAACTTAGGGCTTATCATCCCCGTATTAAAATTTTAATTCATTATTCAACCATCTACGCATATGCTAAACAAATAAAAATAGTCTTCTGTATTTTAAACTAGTTGGATAAGTATTACTTATTCAAGTTGATGGTTGAACACTAAAAACCTTTAATCGCAATTCAAGGATGGTGAAACCTAATAGCATGTGTATTTTTTTTTCTGCAGTCTGTTCGTTGGTTTTCGAGAAACTTGAAGTGTTGATTAAGGCCCGCTTCTACAATTGATAGTTACACCTTTGGTAATTTAACCCAAGTGTCAAATCCCGAGCGGTGATTCTACAATTGTGAGGTAAAGCAGTGTTACCACTTCGTCGATTCTGGCATGCAGATTCTAAATATCTCAAAAACTAAGGATGGGGTATTTTTGCTACCGCTCCGGCAGTTTAGCCCGTGCTCGGAGCATAAGATAAACCTGATGTAAGACCGAACAAACGAGCGCGCATCGTACTTGGTCTTCAAGATTTCTCCAAATAATAAATGATATCCAAATCTTTATCGAATTCAAACACATTCACGTCCAAATCTGCCACTTTTATAAGTATCAGGTTATCGTTGCTCACTGTTATTCACTTCACTTCGTTTTAACACCAACAGTTTGTAGCGCGTACGCATTTATGGAAACTGAATGGTAAATTAGAAACGATTGTAGTAGCAGAAGGCTGTTTACCAATAGGTTAAACTAGAATGCACAATACCGAAGGTCTACTTTGTCAAAGCTATTACTATCAATAGTAAAAGCGGCCCTAAAGCGTGCAGTGTACAAATATTTTTGCGCGCCCCACAGTAGAATCATAGGAACTGAAATATAGAGTGATTGATGAATCGTAAATCCAGGATTGATAACAAATAAAAATCATACATTTTCATATCAAATACTTTTTACAAACATAATTCAGTAATTTATTTTTCCAATCGAATTGTCTTACTTTCTCAGTTTGTTAACAGTTGTACATAAAAACGTTACACTCGTTTGACAGATTAAAGCTAGATAAGGAATAAATCTGAGTGGCTTGTCACTATCAGACTTTCTCAGTCTGTTAACAGTTCTACATAAAAACATAACACTCGTTTGAAAGATTAAAGATGGATAAATCAGGTCACCCAGATTTATTCCATATCCAGCTTTCCTGGTTGTCTCAAAATTATAACTTAATACCAGGATATCTGGCGAGCATAGAACTAAAACGTCTTGCAACTGCTTATAAGTTTAATTTCATGACGTAGCCAGGGTATATGCATGTACGTTATGTATAATGTCAATGACCCTACCCTAGCGACTAAGTGATTAAGCACGGTCGCATTGGCCAATAACTATTTCTTGCAACTAGTGACAAAGAGAACAATTAACGTTTTAGCAACGCTGTAACAACATTAAACGTTATTTTCATTTTGATGAAACATTACAAAATTTTATTTTATTTGTATTACATTATTAACAGAAAGAAGTCATAACCCCATCATTTGGAAATTGTATTCTATCTATGGGACTGCCTGCAACTACTTAGAATTTAAGTTGGGATGACTAGACGATTTCCAACATCGCTAAAGTATATCTTATTACTAGATTGTTCGTCATATATTTGGGAGGAGATCCATGCCAGACGACCTGGTAATAGGATATACTTTAGCGACGTTTGAAATCGCCCAGTCATCCAAACTTAAATCCTACAAAATTCTCGGAAGTACATAATTTAGGTAAAAGCAATACTTCATATATTCCATTTATTTATTCAATATGCAGATAAGGAGAATTTTCAGCTCGGATTGATGCGTATTCCGGCACATTTCGCAACGGGACGCAATAAATTCCAGAAGAAGGAAAACATAAATCGGACCGCAAACGTTTCGGAGCCGCGACCAGATGACGATTTGTTTTCTTTGCGGTAAACCTCAATTCGAAATAGACGAAATCAACACACATAGAAAAAAATAAATATATATAAATCCCACTTTTATTTGATTTTATTTATTTCGAATTTATGAGAAAGAAATATTAGGACTTAAAATTGCGAATATTTATGAAAAAAGAATATTTATATATTTATATTGTAATTGCTTATATCAATTCCAATTTTAATATTATTTACATAATATTTATAACTTTCATTCATGAAATTCACGATGAAAGTTCAAAAATATATTTTATTTTTAACATAATCGGAAAGAGGAAACTTTATTTAATATCCTCAAACAATCTCATCAAGATATCACAAAAAAATAAATTATTGTGATTTTTGTTAATTCCAAATTTCAAAAAAAAAATCACAGAAAATGTGGATGATAGATATCACAGAAATTATAGTTTCTGCGATTTAAAAAACTAAAACCGAAGAAAATTTCAACAAAATTCGACCTTTTCAACCTTTAAATACCCCGTTTTTTGTTTTCTAATGAGGAAGCTTTGCTTTGTATCCTTACAACGTTTCATAAAGATTATAGTTCTTTTGATTTTAAAAAATGAAAACCGAAGAAGTTTGCAATAAAATTCGATCTTTTCAGCTTTCACATGCCCCATTTTTATTTTTAACATATTCTGAAAGAGGAAACTTTATACCGTAAAGCTTGCAAAGATTCATAAAGATATCACAAAAATTATAGTTTCTGCGATTTTTAAAATATGAGAACCGAAGAAAATTGCAATAAAATTCTACCTTTTCAGCTTTCCAATACCCCATTTTTTTATTTTCTAAAGAGGAAGCTTTGCTTACTATCCTTGCAAATATTCATAAAGATATCACAAAAATATAGTTTCTGCGATTAAAAAAAAATGAGAACCGAAGAAAATTGCAATAAAATTCTACCTTTTCAGCTTAAAAATACTCCATTGTTTGTTTTCTAAAGAGGAAGCTTCGCTTAGTCTCCTTGCAACGTTTCATAAAGATATCACAAAAAATATAGTTTCTGCGATTAAAAAAAAAAGAGAACCGAAGAAAATTTCAATAAAATTCGACTTTTTCAGCTTTTAAATGCCCCGTTTTTTTGTTTTCTAAAGAGGAAGCTTTCATAAAGATATCACAAAATTTATAGTTACAGTGATTTTTAAATAATGACAACCAATGAAAATTGCAATAAATTACGATCTTTTCAGCTTTCAAATACCCCATTTTTATTTTTAACCTAATCTGAAAGAGGAAGCTTCACTCAGTATCCTTGCAAATATTCGTAAACATATCACAAAAAATATTATTTTTGCGATTTTCTTTTAAATGAAAACCGAAGACCATTGCAATAAAATTCGAACTTTTCAGCTTTCAAATAATTCATTTTTTGTTTTTAAGATATCCTGAAACAATCTGAATAACTCATCTTAAAAACAAAAAATGGACTATTTCAAAGCTGAAAAGTTCGAATTTTATTGCAATGGTCTTCGGTTTTCATTTTAAAAAAATCGCAGAAATAATTTTTTCTGTGATTTAAAAAAAAATGAAATGAAATAAAAATCGAAAAGAATCGCTTCTACGATTTTTAAAAATTGAAAACAAAAATGCAATACAATTCATCCTTTTTATTTTTCAAATGCTTCATCTCTAGTATTTGAGACATTTTGAAAAACTACGGTTGGATTTTTTTATTTTTATATATTCTGAAAGCAGACAATTTGCTTAAAAATCGTAAGCAATTTCATACGAATTTCAGAAAAATTATATTTATTGTGAGTCTTTTAAATTTCCAAATTGTACAAAAAGTGTAATAAAATTCGTGTTTTTTTCGGCTTTCATTTAATATCTAAAAAACTGTGATTGTGGTATTTTTTGTTCTAAACATATTCTGAATGAAGAGCCTCTGCTTAGTATCCTTATAGTTTCATATAATTATCACAAAAATTATAGTTTTTGTAATTAAAAAAAAAATGAAAACCGAAAAAATTGCAATAAAATTCGTTCTTTTTTACATAGTTTCTCAAAAACTACAGATGGAATATTTTTTCATTTTTTTATATTCGGAAAGAGGACATTTTGCGCAATTTTCGCAACGTGAGAATTAAAAAAATATATATTTTAGATTTGTTTAAATGTACAAATTATACAAAAATTGTAAAAAAAAATCGTCATTAAAAAAATTATTTCAAACACTTGTCTAGGGATTTTTTTTTTTGTAAGAGAAAGCTCTTCTTAATATCCTTTCAAAGTTTCATAAAGAAATCACAAAAATTATAGTTCTCACAATTAAAAAAAAAACTGTAATCCGAAGAAAATTGCAATAAATGCATGATGTTGGATTTCAAATGAAAGTGTGAATGATAATTTTTTTGTTATACTTATTTTTATATTAGAAACTTTACTTAAAATCCTTACGCAGTTTGATAGACATCGTAAAAAAATTTAGTAGTTACGATTTTTTTAGAAAATTGCAATAAAATTAAATCATAAATGTTATTGCAAATGAAACGATCTTGAAAACCATAGTTTTCAAGGTCTTTTTTTACATATTTTTAAATAGAAAATTTTAATCAATATCCTCACGTAGTTTCATATAGATATCATAACAATTATATGTATTGCGATTTATTTAAATTCAGTTTCAAATATCGTAGTGATTTAGTGATCGACAAGACGATTCATTTTAGTGAGTGGTTTCGAACTGGTTTACTCATTTTAATGAACCGGTTCTTTTGAGTGATTCACCGGTTATTGTATTTTTATTGACTCTATAATAAAAGTAAAAGGAATACACAAAAACTCATAGAAATACATTTTTTTTTAATTTAAGAAAGAGCAACATTGACAAATATTTATATTCAATATAGAGTTGTCTACAACCATAAATGTTACGATAAAAATTGAACGAAAAATATTCAGTTTAACGAAATATAATACCACATATATTCATCATAAAAATAATTGAAGCAAATGGAGAATATTTGTTCTATGAACAAATTAATATAAATTTAACCTTAAATATGTTTAAGCGAATTAATTATGAAAATCCCTGGTTTCTTTTAATCCTGCAACATTTATTAAGCATTTCAATCGAGAGCGAAAAAAAAAAAAAACGATTCATTTTTCCATCGAGCATGCGAGAGAAAGAGAGCGAGAAACGAGCGGACTTCTGGTCTTGAACGGATTGAGCGGATCAAAGGAGGCGGTTGTGACTAAGTGGATTACTTATTTTATGTTAATATGTTGATTACTAATTGACTCGCTCGCATTAAAACAAAATGAATACTAAAAAAGTAACCAACGGAGAGAGACTGCACACACACACACATACACGAAATTGATTAATTGAATGCACTTTGTGTTTTATCGGAGCGAATGAAAGGCCTGCACGCACACGCTCTGTGGTTGATAAATGTTTGTACTGGCACACGAAGAAATATGGCAGATTTGTGATTATTAATAATCGGTGATTAGTTTAAAAGTGTTATACAAAACTTTGAAATCGTTTAATGTTCAGGATATTTAATTAAAATTAAAATAATTGGTTTGTTTAACTTATTTATATTTAAATTTTAATAAATATAATTTTTAAAAAATGAAACACTTTTTGACTTTGTTTGCACAACCCAGATTGTTTTATTATTGACTAAAATTTCGACAAACTTAACGTGTCATTATCAAAACAAAAGTTATACACACAACGTAAAAACGTGTTTCATTTATTAAAATTAAATTATTACAATGTGTAACAAAGTAGAAGCCTCAACAATTAACAAGTTATTTATAATTTAACTGTTGAGGCTATTCATTTTTGAAAGTCCATATTTGTTAACATTTTAAGTTTTTGTTTTAAATAAAACACACTTTCAAAATATAAATTTTTCCTTTATTAGCGACAATTGTTTCGCACGATTTTGTGGCGAAGAATCTTCGTCTGAAGACAAACAATTGTCGCGAATAAAGGACAAATTTATATTTTGAAAATGTGTTATATTTAAAACAAAAACTTAAAATGTTAACAAGTTATTTATATTTTCTAACCCGACACCATATGGTAAAAGGGGATACTGATTATATATATATTATATTTTCACCGACTAGTTTCGACCATTGGTCATCTTCAGGGAGGAATGTACAAAAAATCTATAAACATTCCTCCCTGAAGATGACCAATGGTCGAAACTAGTCGGAGAATATATAAATAAGTGAAACAAATGGAGCGTTTTAATTTTAAATATCCAGAATTAGATCAAAAGTGTTAAATGAAAAATTAATTAAGCATATCTTTTAATGGTTCTAAATAATTATTTTTGAATAATAATAACGAATATCTTTATATACAGGTTTTTAACATGTTTTGTACATTAATTGAATGAAACAATATAAATATTTAAAAAAAACTGTCTATCTAAATAATTTATAGAACAGCGGTGCAGTTGTTCCCGTAAACTATGAAACTATTCAAAACCTAATTAGTGTTCATTTTTTTAGGTTACTTAATTAAATCGCTGTTATTATTCCTTCTTTAGTAATATAAATGTAAATTTGTAGTGTTAATTAGCCATTCTTAGTTGTCAACTCAAGGTTTAAAAAAGCATTAATTAGAAATTGGTAATATTTAAATATTCTTTATGAAAATTCTTGCATAAAAAATACGAGTCTTTATTATTCCTCTTTGGATATAATTTTCATTTCCCATTAATCAAAAATATTAATTTGTGTTAACATTAACATTTTATTACCTTGTACGTGTGTCTGCAGATAGCCTTATATTAAGTAACGTTTTTTGCTCTTTAGATTAAATATTCTGGGATCAAAAAAAATGTTGCATGTTATATGTTATTGATATGCAACACCAAGTGACCATTATGTAATTTAATGTCAGGCGGGGTATTTGTCCGATAAGTAGTTGTTTTAATGTGCATTTATTTCAAGTACTTATGTAACGTAAATCAACATGTCACAGAACTAAATGTGGAAATGGTTTATTCATTATTTTCAAATTCTTTTTATTCAATTTATTTAAATAACTGTGGCAAAGTGAATTAATACTCTTTTCTATTGATAAGTAAGGGTTTTCCTTTGAAAAATAAATAGATAAAAGATGCTTATACATTTGAAAGGTGAAATAGGAATGGGTTTTACTTTTGAAAATAAAAAGAAAAAAGGTTTTTATATTTGAATGGTAAAATAAGAAAAAATAAATATGTAATTCAATATCCGGCGGGGTATTTGCCCGGATAGTAGTTGTTTAAATGGATATTTTTATTTTTGAAAGTACTTGCGTTATGTTACTCAAAAAATGTGCAGTCGCTAAAGGGAATTTAATTTAAATTGTATAAATTAGCCACGAATCCGGCGCCTCCGCCATCTGACAAAAAATAAAATTTTGATATTATCTCAAACAATTATTTACAAAATAGTGTTTACCCATCAATAATCAAACACCTGAGATACTCTAAAAACTTAAAAACATTTATTTTCAGTAAATTATTGCAGTAAGATCTCAATGAAATTTGTACCAAAAAAGTCATTGTTGTGCGCTGTTTTTTTTATTTTATTGGCCATAAATGTTTATTAGGGCTTTGTTTATAATATCAAACAATAAAAAAATTGCCACATATGTCTAGTTTTTGTTTAAACAATTTTTTATCAGACACTCATATAGAAAGATGGAAACATATATGCTTAATAAAATTGGTTTTTAATTATGATATGATAAAGAAAATGTTTAAACAATAACAAGATACCTGTGGCATTTTGTTATTATTGAATATAATAATAACATTATGGCCCATTAAATCAAAAATCGACAGCGCTCAACAATGACTTTTGACACTTTGAAAATTTCCATCTTTCGATATGAGTTTCTGATAAAAAAATTGCTAAACAAAAAAAAGATATATGTGGCATTTTTTATTGTTTGATATTATAAACAAAGCCCTAATAAACATTCATGGCCAATAAAATAAAAAATCGACAGCGCCCAACAATGACTTTTGGCATTTTGAAAATTATACAAATTTCATTGAATTCTTACTGCAATAATTTACTGAAAATAAATGTTTTTAAGGTTTTTAAGTTATTAAAATATCTGAGGTGTTTGATTATTAATTGGTTTACACTATTTTGTAAATAATTGTTTGATATAATATCAAAATTTTATGTTTTGCCAGATGGTGAAGACACCGAATTCGTGGCCAACTTCTCATCGGTTAAATTAATAATCTCTAATTTTATGAACAGCAAATACAATTTTTTATTGTTTCAGCCCTCTTTTTTGTGATTTAAAATACATTTGCTTAGAATTGATTTGTCTGAAATCGTTGACAAATTGTATGATTGACGTATTTTGTTTACTGTGATTGTAAAGAATTTTAGTCTGTTATTTATTATCATCTAGATGCGCAAATTATTTGTTTTCTTGTTGTTGTTGTTATTTATTTATAGAATCCACTATAAATAAATGTTATTAATTATATTGTAAATTTTTAAAAACGTAAATCCGTTAAATACATATTTTTTTTAATATAAATGTCTTTAGCACAGCAGAAGCTATAACAATTTAAAAATTAAATATTTCCTTGCACATTTTCGATTTTGCTTAACTCTAATACTCAGTATTAGAGTTAAGCATAATCGATCGATCGACAACAACAAAAAGAAAACAGGGACGATTAAGAAAAACATGGAACGAAGGTATAGCCAACATACTGAATGAAAAAGGATTAACAATAGAGGAAGCCAAGAAGACAGCAATGGATAAAAAATGGAAAAAAATAGTTTACGACAAACAGACATAGACAAAACATTCTTTAGATAAATACACCCGACACTCCAAGGGTATAAGGGTTATATGATAAAATATATCGAGCGTATAACAAAAATCGACGACGAAGTTAGCATTGGAAATCTATAGTCATGTCTGAACTAAAATCACACGCGCACGCGTAAAATACTGGTTGTCATGTTTAACTGCAACCAGCATTTCACGTGTGTGATCTTAGTACAGACATGACTCGAGACTTCCAACGCCAACTTCGTCGTGATTTTTGTTTTACACTCGATATATGTAAAATCGATCTTTTCGATGTTTTACCTTTGAAAGATAAAATAATAAAGGCGTTTTACTTCTGAAAAGTAAAATAAGAACGGGTTTTACCTTTAAAAATAATAACGGATTGAAAAACAGCAAGCTAATAAAAATAAAAAAAATTAAAACAAAACGTGTGTTTACTATATTCTTTTTGTAGATTTAAAACTTTATCAATTATTAATGTATATTTCTTTTATTTACAGGAAGTATCCTTTGTATTTTTTTGTTGCGAGATTATTTCAATGTTGGCGTCTCTTTTTTTTGTTTGGTTTCGGAATTAATTAGCATAATATTTATATGAGGTTGACACGCGCACTTTCCAGGCTCGTAAGACGGACGTGTGGAAACGCATAATTCTTATTTACATAAACTCTTTATTTACTGATAATGCCATTGTACTCACTCGGGGATTAAAGTGTTTTTACTTTAATTTAGAAAATTTTGGAACAATATGGAAATATCGTAATTTCTTATTGTTCCAAAATTGTCTAAATAAATTAAATGAAATCTAAACCTCGAATGTGTACAATCTTGCCTGAAATCGAGAATATGTCAAAAAAATTTTATGTGATATATTTTTATAATTTGTTTAGATATTAAAAGAGGATACTTATTCATGAAGATATTAAACAAATTATAATTATTAAATTTAATTAAAAAATGAAAATAATCATTATAGGGCAGAAAGACAAATGATCGATATTTGAAAATATGTTATAAAAATATTTATTTATTTTACATTATGTTAGATTATATACAATGTATTATATAAATAGAAAATAGTATTCATTCACTTGGTCACAGTTATTTAATAAATTAAATAAAAATGATTTGAAGATAATTAATAAATTATTCTCACATTTAGCTCTGTGACTTTTGACTTGCGTTACAGAGCTAAATGTGAAAATAATGTATTATATATTTTTTCTCAGATAATAAAGATTTAGGAGTAGATTTTTTTTCAGCTAGTATGACATTTTGACTAAGTGAACACTCTTTTCTAAAATTATAATTATTGTTATTTTTTAAAAAAATCTTGACTTTTAATTGAAAATGTTACGAAAACTATGACGGGGTACTTCTAGTTTTTTTTACATTTTCTAAGAGAGGATACTTAATATTCCTTTAGAGTTTCAAGAACATACAAAGTGATCAACAATGATTGATAGGCGAGCAACGAAATTTATGTTTGGGGTTTATATTTTTATTACGTGGGATTCACAGGGAATTCATAAGGTTTAGGTTTGTGGGGTTTGAGGCGAATTTGTGGGCTAAAAAGGAAAGTCTGTTCTATAGGTGTTATATTGGTTATTTTAATTAAAAAATAGTGGAAGAATCTATAAAACTAAAACTTTTGGTTTCAATTAGAAAAGTGGCGAAAAAATATGAATGGGATTTTTTTATATTCTTAAAGATATATTTGCTTAAAATCCTCACACAATTTCATGAAAACACAGAAATTATAATTATTGTAATCGTTAATATCACAAATATATTATAATGGAAGAGGATACTCTTTCAGAATATGTAGAAAAACTAAAAATGCTCCATTCATAGTTTTCAAAAAAAAAATTTAATTGGAAGCCAAAATTTTGTTTTCTAAAAAATAACATTCTAAAAAAATTGTATCAAAACTAGTCCATTTAGCTTTAAAATCTAAATTTCTCAAACACAATGGATGGAGTATTTTTTGCGTCTTCTATTTTCCGAAAGAGGAAGGCTTAAATAATATCTTCAAGTTTCATGAATATTCCTCAAAAAATATTAATTTTAATTTGTTCTTTTTTTTGTGCGTTAAATCGAGCATATCTCGAAAACTGCGATGGGGTATTTTTTGTTTTTATATAGTTCAAAATTTATTTATTTTACGAAAATTTTTCCCACATAATTTAATGTGATTTTTTAAATCGTAAATCATAATTGGTATTACTAAATTCAGGATTAGCTGTATATAACCGATGTAGATAAATGTTATTTTGCAGTGTGGATAGCTCATAGTATTTATTACAATATAATGAAAATTGTTACATAAAAGTACGAGACTTTAGTATTCCTCTTCCTCTTTGGAATACAAGTATACAATTTCATTTCCCACTAATCAAAAATATTAATTTGTGATAACATTAAGATTATATTGAAAAATAGTGGACTTTTGGCTGAAAGACCGATGGTTGCTAGCCATTTTAGAAATAATAAAATAAATTATATTGTATTTAACAATGTTAAAAAAATCTCAATAAAGATGATTGTATATATATATATTTCCAATATATGGGAAATTAGTTTTAATTGTTTTTTCTTTTTTTCATATAAAATCAATAATATCTCTAATAAATAACGAGTGGTGTATTTTTGTTTTTTATATATTCTAAGAGAAAAAGAAAACTTTACTTAATATCCTCATGCAGTTTCGTGTTTGTCGTTTTTTTATATAGAAAATCGGATAAAATTGCTATATAATTCGTCATTTTCGGCTTTCAAATAAAAATATTTTGAAAACGATGGATGGAGTATTTTTTTATTTTTTGACTATTTTGAAAGAAAAGTATTATCTTATAACCTTGACCATGAAGGTATTACACAAATTAAATTTATTGTGATTTTTTTTCAATTTCTAAATTTCACAAATATTACAATAAACTCGTACTTTTGGCTTTTAAGTGAAAATATATCAAAAACGATGGGTATTTTGAATTTTTACTATTTTCTGAAAGTGGAAGGTTTAAATAGAATCTCCAGGAAGTTTCATGAAGCTACCTTATTGAATTTATTAAATTATGTTTTTTTATTTGTAATATACAGGAAAAGAGAAAACTTTGCTTCAGTTTCATGAAGATATGTTGCAAATTACAATTATTGCTGTTTTTGTTTTCCCCGGACACCTGTCCAAGGGAAAGTATTGTGATCGTAAAAATTTTCGAATCGCCAATTTCAATGGGTATGCGCATTTTGAGGTTTCTTGAGTCCATTCCATGAAAATTGTCCGAGTTTACTGCACAAACGGCTGAATGGATTGAACCCAAACGATATTAACAAGCTTTTTATGACAGTGGAATGATCTGAAAATCTTCTCGTTAGAATAAAAACTCATTAAGTGCCTCTTTACTCTTAACGATTAATATTTTTTATTCGGACAGATTTATACCCCTGTGAAGTTGGCTTTTATTCTAGTAAAAGTTGTAGATCTTAAAAAAAACTAAATATTTTTTGTTATATATTTTTTTATCTTAAGGCCTCTAGTTTCCATGTTATAAGTGGTAGAATTTCGTCTGCGTGATAAAATTCCTTAAAAATGAACAATTATTTTTATAATCTGCTTGATTATTGGTTCAATTAATTAAATAAAAATGGTTCATTAAATAAGTAGGAGAAAAGACAACCATTTTTATTTAAATGATTGTTTTTATGTTAAAGTAGTGGTAAATCATACATTTTTACAATAGTTTAAAATAATACAATAAGTAGTAATTTTTTATTTTGATAAATGGCTATCGGCCAGTAGCTTTTCTGTCTTTTATGTTAAATTAAACTTCAAAATGCCATTTAGTAAGTCAATAAATATATTCTGAATCACTACAAAAATGTTTTAAAAATTATATATAGTATGGGAAAATGTGTAAAGTCATTGTAGGGTAAGAAATAACAAAAAAACTTGTAACATTCTTCTAAATATTTGGCTTCAACTTTAAATTACAACAATTCATTTTCTTTTAATAACATTTCATGTATTATTAAATGTTCATTCAAAAACTCATTTCTTCAAATTCACCAAGGAAAGTACCATGATGGCTAAATCACTATATTTTATATAAAAATCGGAGAAAAATGTGATAAAATTCGTCATTTTTCGCTATCATTTGAAAATATTTTTAAAGCTATGGATGGAGTATTTTTTGTTATTTACATATTTTAAAAAAAAATAATTAAAAACGCACACCAAATGGCATAATAAATTTGAAATAAAAAAATATTAAAATAATATATTCAAAAAGTGTCATGAAGTTGCCTCAGATAAAAATGAAATTATGTATTTTTGTGGTTCCAATATACAGGAAACTAATTAAATAAAAAGAATTTGAAAATAATTAATAAAGTAAGTTATTCATTTTTTTCTATTATTAATTAGTTTAAAAATCATATCTTTCGTCTAACATTAAAAATGTAAAAACTATGGATTTTATATTAAATAAAAATGATTTGAAAATAATTAATAAATTATTTCCACATTTAGCTCTGTGACTATTGACTTACCTACGTAAGTACGTTTAACAAATGCACATTAAAACAACTACTTCCCGGGCAAATACCCACGCCGGACATTGAATTACATAATGTACACCTGCTGTTGCACATCAATAAAATATTGCACAATGCAACAAATTTTTTGATCCGAGAAAAATTCTTTATGCAAAAACAACAAAAGGAAGCTAAATGTGGAAATAATTTATTAATTATTTTCAAATCATTTTTATTCAATATATTTAAATAACTGTGACCAAGTGAATGAATACTGTTTTCTATTTATGGATTTTATGTTTTTTTTTTTGTATATTCTGAAATTGGAAAATTTATTAATCCTCATGCAGTTTCATTACTTGAGTATTATTAAGATTTTTAATCAAAAAGTAGTAAATTCGTCTTTTAAATGAAAATATCTAAAAAACTATGGACGGAGTATTTTTTGCTTTTTATATATTCTGAAATTGGAAGCTTTGCTTAATTTTACGTGAGGATATTAAGTAAAGTTTAATAAAGATATCACAGAATTTTTAGAGATATACATAATCTTTATTGACAAACGCCATATAATATCTATATATAACTTTAACTTTAACTTTATTTTACGGAATTCTCCATTATAATTGATTACATTATACAATAATTTACATATTTGTATATAATCAGGTAAGTATTCCTAAACTATTAATAATTAATAAGTAAGATAAGTGCATTCCCAAACGGTTCAAAGAATTGATTCAGTGTTGCTTATGACTTCACAAACTAACATCTACGGGTATATAATTACATAATGGAAACAATAATTTACCTAAGAAAATGTAAAAATAAAATTTAAACAAATAAAAATATAAAGTAAATAATATAACAAAATATTACAATGTATATTGTAAAAGTCTGCCAATTGGCTATCGACCAATGGTCTTTCCGCTTGAATTTTGTATTTTCGTCCTTGTCAAAATATACGGGAAAAATGTGATGATCGTTAACAGATATGTACATCACTTAACTGTTTGGTGAAATGAAGTGATGAATTCATTGAGGGTTAGACTGGAGAATTTACGTTTGGGACTTATAGTTTTGTCACGAATGTTAATAAGTTCTATATATATGGGATTTGGGGCAAATTTTTGTGATAAGAAGAATCGTCATTTTTTAATGGGAGTGATTTTGGTGATTTCGCATAGAAGTTGATTTGATGGATTATGTAAAGGTTGATTTACAAATATTTTAATTATTGCGATTTGTTATAAAATACCATTTCAACTATCTCGTACTGAATTATAAATATTCGTCAATGTTGTCAAGATAAAAAAAACTATCTACGAAAAATATTTAGGTTAACGATATTCCGGAATTTTTATATGACTTATGGAATTTAAATATTTACACAAAAGCAAATAAATAAATACATTAGAAAGCTGCATTAGATTGTTAATTTATTGTTCGAAAACTAAATAAATATGATTACATAAATTTTGATTTTTTTTAGAAAACAAATGAGAGAAAAATAATTATCAATAGAATTAAGTAAAAACGTTATCAAAAAGGATGAATAAAATGCCTTTTATTAAACTTACGTAAAGTTGTTGAAACAATTCAGGCTCCTTTTTTTTAACTCATCGCGCAAACATAAACTTTTTTACTTTATTAAAAATAAAACAAACTCTTCTTAACAACAACGTCCACAATAACTAATAAATTATGAAGTGAAAAAGCGTGCTAATTTTGTTTTGTTATTTTACGAAATAAACCGCGCCGGATTTTCACGCGCTTTCAGCGCACCGTTTCAGTCGAAAGCCGGGACCGGACTGAGCGCACCGCACGCGAGACATTCGCTCGGACAGACTGAACGGCAGCGAAACCGACACTTCTCAAACTCTCTTCATTCATCTTTGGTTCCCGAGCACGCAGAAAGGTGCGATTGTGCCGAGCGGTTTTGTTCGTCTCGGTTTTTGTTTTCGTCGGCGGAATCGTAATGAAACCAGATATATGGGTTCGCGGACGCACCGTGGAAATGTATTGGATTCGAAATGAAAACAAGAAAGGAATAAGTGCAAAACAAAGGGGACGAGGTGGGACAGGTGTTTGTTTGGGTTACTGCTTGTAGTGTATGATTGGGGATTTGCTGCATTCTTAAACTTTGTTTTATACAAATAAATATTAACGCTTCATATGTTTGTACATTTAATTTCTAACTATTCTAACTACCAAATAAATTCTAACTAAGTACTTTCGGTTTTGTAGTATAAAATAAAATACTTTTTTTAACAAAAAATAGTTTTTAATCAATTATATATTTTTCATTTTGTTCAATGACCTTTTGCCATCTTTCTTTCAGCTGCATGATTCCACGTTCATAAAATTTCTGCTCCTTATCAGCAAAAAACTGAACCAGATGCAAGTGAAGGTCATCGTTATTTGTGAAAATTTTATCATTCAAAGAATGCTGAAAACTTCGAAATAAATGTTAATCAGATGGTGCCAGATCAGAGCTTTATGAGAGATGTGGCAACACTTGCCAGCCAAGCTCCAATATATGTATGAGGCCTTGCATTATCATGGCGGAACAGTACACCTTTCCAATTTGAAAATTCTGGCTATTTCTCTTTGATTGCTTAATCCAGTTTCATTAATTGTTGACAGTAAACATCAGAATTGATCATTCGGTTCCTTGGAAGCAAATCAAAAAACACAACACCTTTATAATCCCACCAAACTGACAGCATGATCTTTTTTTGTATGCAAAGCTTTCGATGTGGTTCGTGCTGGTTCATCGTGCTTGCACCATAATCGTTTTCGATCTATATTATTTTACAGGACCCATTTAACATCACCAGTGATAATTCTTTTTAAGAAAGGGTCGGTTTCGTTTTGTTTAAGGTGCATATCGCAAAAGTTGATTCTTTGTGTTAAATGAAATTCTTTCAATTCATGAGGTACCCAGATATCAAGCTTGTTAACAGACCTAAGAAATTTTAAATGTTTTTCAATTGTTGTGTGCGATACATGTAGCCTCTTCGCAACCTCTCGAACAATTATATGACGATCCTCTTCAATTATGGATTTGATTTGGTCATCATCAACTTCAACGATCTGGTTGGCCTAACCAGATCGTTGCTCACCTTTTGGCGAAAAATCTCCAGAACGGATTTTTTATACCAATTCTGACATGTGCGCTCTGTTAAGCAATCAGCACCATAAACTTCAACATATCTTTTTGTGAGCCGCAGCAGCTTTCTTTCCTTTACGGAAATAAAAATGTATAATATGCCGAAAATATTCGTTTCTGCAATCCATTTAAAATTAACCCACAACTAATAGATTTAATAAAAATCACGCACTACTTGCTTCTAAAGTTACGTCAATGTGACCAGTATCACGTGACAAACGGCAAAGTACAGCACTAACATATGTTATACAAAAATAAAGCAACGCTCTCTATCAGTAAAAAGCGAAAGTACTTAGTTGCCAACCCAATAGAATAATTCACTTGATTTCAGTTATTTATATATATACAAATATCTTTATTCAGACCATTACATTTTTACAAACATTGAGTATATACATTAAAATAAAGGTTTGTCTGTCCTGGGCTATCGCTCAGAGGTCTTTCTGCCCAGTTATTTTTATTAAATTAAATAGAAAGAAATTTAAAAACAATTAATTTATATAATTGAATAATTAATTACTATATCTTTAATTGCTGCAACTTTTTGACTTACATAATGTAAGTACATTAAAAAACATCCGTTCTAATAACTACTTCTCGGGAAAATACCCCGTCAGATATTCAATTACATAGAACAGTTTTTGGTTGGAGGATATTTAATGCAACAAAAATCTTACTTAATATAACACTTGTCTGACTTGTCCGCAGATAATACGTGATTCGGGATTTATCCTCATCAGTACAACTCTTCCATATAAACTTTAAAACTCATTAAATTAAAAAAAAAACTACAGGTTTTTTGAACAATAAAAACACACGAATAATACGTGTGTTTTTATTGTTCACAACAAAAATCATTCTCTTCTCAAATTGCAACATGTTTTTTATATAATTTAAAAAAATGATAAATTAAAAAGTTATAGTAGCTATAAAGAAAGTAATTAATTATTCAATTTTGTAAATTGTTTTCAAATCTTTATAATTAATTTAATTTAAAAAAAATATTATATATACAGGATGATTTATAATAGGCGTAAAACGTTTTTGGGAAGTGATGTTAAGAAAAATAAATGTTATATAAACATAGGTCGTATTTAGTTTATTTACAAAATTGCTTTTGATCGAAATTTTATTTAATCATCATTAAAGTACAATTTTAAATCTAGTTAGCGATGAAAATAAACATAATTTATGAAACATTTAATATAAATAGAAAAGAGTATTCACTCACTTGGTCACAGTTATTTAAATATATTAAATAAAAATGATTTGAAAATAATTAATAAATTATTTACACATTTAGCTCATTTTTATTTAATATATTTAAATAACTGTGACCAAGTGAGTGAATACTCTTTTCTATTTGTATTAATAGCCAGCGAGGCATTTATTCAAATCCGAACCGAGAGAAGTTTTTTGTGAATTTGCGATAACAACAATACAAGAACGCACGTCCTCTCTGCCCGTCATTACTATCACAGCGCGCGGCAGGTGAGGGTCGCTCTTTTTAATTAATTTGATTCAATTCTTTTCGTTTAATTTTATTCTGTTTTGATTTAAATTGAATTAATTTCGTTTAATTTAATTTAAATTGATTTAGTTTAATTTGATTTAATATAATTGATTTAATTTGGCTGATTGTATTTGAATTAATTTAATTGATTTATTTTAACATCTTTAAATTATGTAAGGCATAGCTGTACTGACGAGGGATAGATCCCGAAACACGTGTCTGCAGATGGCCTTATATTAAGTAATGTTCGTTTTGTTGTTTTTACATTATTTTTTTCTCGGATCAAAATTTGTTGCATTATGTAATATTTTATTGATGTGCAACAGCAGGTGTACATTATGTAATTCAATATCCGGCGTGGGTATTTGCTCGGGAAGTAGTTGTTTTAATGTACATTTATTTAACGTACTTACGTAACGTAAGTCAAAAGTCACAGAGCTAAATGTGGAAATAATTTATTAATTATTTTCAAATCATTTTTATTTAATATATGAAACATTTAAGTTGGCATTTTGAACAACTGTTTTAGACAATGTTTTTCTTTCATAGTCATTTATGTTTCATGTTATCCATTTTTCAAGTTTTACTTTCTACTTAAATAAAATTTCAAACAGATGTAGTTCTCTTAAATAAACAAAATACGACCAATAACATTTTTTTTTTTTGCATAAAATGACTTCCCAAACATGATGTCAAAGTGTTTTACACCTGTTACAAGTCATTTTTGGAACAGAATATGTAATAATTAGTAAAAATTAGAGTTAATATCTCTGAGATTATTTTAAATATTCTGTACATTTTAAAAAATGAATAATAAATCCTTATTTTCTAAATGTACAGGATATTTAAAATAGTCTCAGTGATATTATTATTATTATTTACTTTAATATCGACGTGAAATTTTACTGAATCACATGAAACCCACCGCGTTCTATTCTCAGTATTATTATTTCCGATTGGAGATTTTGTAACGTGAACCCACCCCCGAGTGCATTGAGCGCGCACGTAGAAAATACATTTCCGACAGATGCGGCCCTTTTTCGGATTCTGAGGACAATGGGAATAACTGAACACCCACAAATATGTGCGCGCTTTTATGTGCGTGTGTGCGTCCCTTTTAATCCCTATCCGAAGTGCCCCCGTGTGTTCCGGACCACCAATTACTTAGAATTATCCACTGTCACGGGGAGAAAGAGGACGGGACGCAGGAATAACGAAGTATTCGCACACAAATGGACCCACGACTAGGGAATTCTGATTTATCTGATTGATTGCGTTTTGTCCGCAGCATCAACTATTTTGGGTTATCTAAGACAGGGATATATATATATATATATATATCCCTGTCTTAGATATATATATATATATATATATATAGATATATATATATATATATGTATATATAATAAACCAGGTCAAATGAGATTAATTTGATAAATCAGGATTCATAAAATTGATGACAAGTATTGTTTTGAAATTAAATGAAATCCTATTTCTATTAAAAAAAAGGATTTTATTTACAATTAAATTAAATAAAATGATACAAAGATGATTCATACATTTGCAGTTATTTGAATTATAATGAAATTAAACAAGGAAAATTTCTAGCAATGATCAATTAAATTCGATCAATCCAATGACCAATGTCCGACGGGGTAAATGCTCGGGAAGTAGTTTTTTTCAATAGATGTTTGTAAAACTTACAGTGTAAGTAATTTTTTGCAGTTGGGAAAAGGGATTGATCGAATTTTATTGATCATTGCCAGAAATATTCCTAGTTTAATTTAATTGTAATTCAAATATTTGCTAATGTATGAATCATCTTTGTTTTATTTTATTTAATTTAATTGTAAATAAAATCCTTTTTTAAAATAGAAAATTTTATTCTCAACAGTGTGAACTTGTCGAACTAAAAGTTATTATTTAAATATGTTATGAATGTTTGCACATTATCTAATTATCTTGTAAAACTAATTAAAAGTAATAGAAAGATACATTCAAAAATTTTATTACCATTGTTAACAATTATTCTTTATTATCCTCCTTATATATATAATCGTAACTCGCGTAGACCAGAAAATGCTGTCTGTTTTTCTAAACATACGCGCGTTACTTTTTTTTAATTTTCTAACCACCAGGATATAGTACTTTTTGAGTATTAGGGACGCGTTGTATTCTGGTCGCAATTTGACAACGATGAGTTGAATTATTAACTCAAATTTAAAAAAAAAAAACTCTACAAATTCAGCGGACAACTATTAATCAACCAGACAGATATGAATAACTCCCCATTACATAATTTAAAACCCCTCCTACTTAATTGCACCTCCTATATATTATTTGTAAATTAGGTTAAGCTAATCACTTGTTCTTCACCTGAAGAAGCCACAAGGTGGCGAAACAATTGTATTGAAATACAAAATAAACATATATTGAAAGTATAATGAACGTGTTTACTTTAAAATGATAAAAGAGTTTGACGTGATAAAATATTTTCGAATCTTATTGTTATTTTATCAAAGCTAAACATAAAAATAAGACTTATATTAAATAACACTATTTAGTCTTTCAAAGTCTATTGTAATATCGCTACAATTATTTCACCACACTGTGGCTTCTTCAGGCAATAGACTTTGAAAGACTGAATAGTGTTATTTAATATAAGTAATTATGAACTTTCAACAATTATCAGCCTCATCAATCAATTATTTAAATGAAAATAAGAGTTTGATGAAAGGTATATAAAAAATAATTATTTCTAAACTATACTTTGTTTAATAACTAGGAGGAGTAAGTGCCGAAACCCGATTTACACTATAAAAAGTTACTAGAAAAATCACCAGATACTTTTGGCGGCAAATTAAAATAATTTCGGAATTATTATTTAAATGAAATTGAATATATAATGTAAATAATATTAAAACATCAATAATAAATAATTATTTTAATATAATATTTACATTTATTGAACAAATAACTGAATTATACACTACATATTAATAATTAAAAAAACAAAATCTATACACTTTTTCATTTTGCATATTGAAAAAAATATACATGCGAGTTATAATCATTCATCTTCACTCACAAAATAAAATTCTGCTTTAAGTCGTGTATCATGAATTCCTGATGTATATATATATATATATATATATAGAGAGAGATTTTTTTATAAGTATACATTAGGGAAAGTGTATACCTGCAAAAAACGCGAGTCAGCCGCATTGAATAATTAATGTGTGTATGTTAAGTTGCCTATTTGGCATATGTGTGTTCAGTTGCGTGTTATAGGCAACTAAACACACATACACTAATGCATGCAAATGTATACTGATAGAGCTCTCTGTATATATATATATATATATATAATATATATAATCTATAATCCTTTCTACCCGAAGGTGTAAAGAACTGTTTTTTTTTTTTCAGTTTACACTTTCCTGGCTCTATCTTGTATGTTACCTTCCTCCATACTTTTTTTGCTTTTGCAGTGTTAGTCCTCGTTGTTTTAAAAGTTTCTCTATGCTGCCATTTGACGTTATTGTTGGTCTCCCTCGTGCTCTCTTTGCCAAAATCCTTGCTTCCCACACCTTCTTTGCTGGTCTGCTGCTATTCATTCTGATTAAGTGTCCATTTCGAACTAATTGGTTCTATCCTAGCTGTTTTCTTATATCTATGTTTCTTATTTTGACCTTCCTTGATACCTCCAATATCCCTATTAAAAATGTCATTTCCGTGGTTTGCATTTTGTTTTTCAATTTATTTGTTAATATCCAGGTCTCGCATCCAAATGTATGTACAGGGATCACAACCACCTTGTATACGCTCATCTTGGTTTTGGTAGATTTTTTTTTTCAGATAAATTTTGTTCTTAGTGCATGGTATAGCTTTGCTGCACTGTAAGTTCTAGTTGTGATTTCAAAGTTGTTGCTTTCGGTTTTTGAAATCAGTAAATCAAATCCGGATGTTGTATTTTGTCCATTGACAGTTTCATGACTTGGAATAAATTAACCGCTAATGGGTTGCTCCTGTACTGGGATTTATACCTGAACCACGTCGGACTTCCTGTTTGAAATGTTTGTTCCCAGATATTTAAATGTCTCCACTTGTTCTATGCTGTTTCTATTTAAACTTACTTGGATTGGTGTTGTTTGCTTTCCAATTTCCAGTACATTCATCTTCTCTTCATTTATTTTAGGTTTCTCTTCTTTAGTGCATTTTCACGGTGTTAGCAAAAATTCCAAGGTCATCGGCAAATGTACTTCCCTTATCCATATTGGTTCTAGATTTCTGTGCCCCACATTTACTTTCTTTGTTAATTGTTTTGTTTACTTTAAGATGTCATCCATTATAATGTTGAAGAGTATTGGGCTAAGAACTCCCCCTTGTATTAGTCCACTTCTGATTTCAAATTCACTCGACTCATTTTTATCTTTCCTAACAGAATTCCTACTATGATTATATAAAATTAATATAGCTCCACTTAGTCTTTCGTTTATATTTTTAGGCAATGCTTATTCACATGCCTCGGTATCCGGTTAAAAGCCTTTTTTAGGTCGATAAATGCTATGCAGTAATTTTTATTCGTGTTTAATGCTTTTTCTGTCATCTGATTTATTGTGAATATATTATCTTGTATGCTTCTCCCCTTTGTATATCCGCTCTGTGCTTCCTCCATATCCGCTTCAACTTCTTCTTTTAACCGCTGTTCCACTACCTTTTCATAAACCTTTAGTGCTACACTCAACAGTACTACACCTCTGTAATTTGCACAATCTGCTTTATTTCCTTTCTTGTAAATTGGGATTACTATCCCTGCTTCCCAATCTTTGGGAATTCTCTGCCCCTCCCAGGCGCTATTAATTATATTTGTCAAATATTGTACACCCTTTTCTCCTAAATTTATTATCATTTCGCCTGTAAAATTATCTTTTCCGGCTGATTTCCCTCGTTTTAGTTTCTTGATGGCACTCTTTACCTCATCAACCATGATGTTTGATTTCCTATCTCGCTCCATTTTGTTAAGTATTTCATCTTCCGTTTCAGTTAATTTTTCTCCATTTTTACTCTTCATTTGTATGATTTTCTGTTGATTAGTATCCCCTATTCTAATTCGCTTTAACATGTTGAAGAAACGCTTCTGGTTTGTATAATAATCTTACTTCATTTTCATTCCGAATTGTTCCCATGATTGTTGTTTCATTACTTTGACCACCGTCTTTACTTTATCGTTTCGTTCTTTATATTGTTTAAAGCACTCTTATGTTCCTTCCGCTAGATATTTTTTCCATTTCATTTTCTTTACTTGGTGGACAGCACATATAAAAGAGTAAGTTATCTTTTATATATGCTGTCCATCAAGGGTTAGTTTTCTGTTTTTGTTTATTTTGTGCCGATTACTTCTTTTGCCGCATCTATTAATACTATTTTAAATGTTTCACATTGCTCTTTGATGGCCATATTGTTGTGATTACCGTTCAATTTGGTCTCGATTGACCTGTATTTCTGTGCTGTAGCTCCTTCTTTCAGTTTGTATGATTTAATTATATCTTTGATAGACGGTTTATTTGTTGATTTCATTTTGGTTTTTGCCACTATTTCTGGGCCCCTTTAATTTCTGTTCTGTATTATCTATTGATCATTATATAATCAATGATTGATTTTTCTCCCTTTGTCGTCATTTCCCTTGTGTATTTATGAATGCATTTGTCTTGATAAAATGTATATAATAAAATCAAATTGTTTTCCCTGCAAAAGTTTATAATTTTTTCTCCATTGCTGTTCCCTATTTTTTCGACCTGGCATCTTCATTTTCATTTCTTCTTAATCCCACTCTCCCATTTAAGTCACCCATGATTATTAGTCTTCCGTTAGCATTTTCTATCGTTTAGTCTACTTCTTTCCGGAATAATACTTGAATATTATTACGAAATCGGGTTTAAACAGACTCGGAAATAAGTAACACAATGTCTATTTATTTATACCAACATAAACACAATTTTCTCATTTTTATACGTGGATCATCTTTCACCATCTGTTTATATACATAGAGTTTTATGTAACACCGAACATGCTAGAATGTACTCAATGTAAATTTGTTCAGGAACGCATCAAAGCATTGACTGCGATGTGATTGGCTACTATTTCTAAAAATAATATAGCCAACCCAAACTACACCCTTCCACGTCAAAAATGACTTACACTTGTCAGTTATCACAATCATGTGATATTTACTGTTCTGGCGCTTAAAGCAGACTTATACGAAGAGTTGGA
This sequence comes from Philonthus spinipes, assembly GCA_963082785.1. Classification (NCBI taxonomy): domain Eukaryota; kingdom Metazoa; phylum Arthropoda; class Insecta; order Coleoptera; family Staphylinidae; genus Philonthus; species Philonthus spinipes. The sequence goes on along the minus strand of OY720306.1, from coordinate 14,196,788 downwards.
CATCTTTACGTATCAATATTGTATACAAAGGAGGAGACGATTTTTATGAAATGCATTGCGGTTAAGTAAAATATCCATAATTAAACATGTTGCACTTGACATAATACTTGACAAATATAATTTATTTCTGATGGGAGGGGTGTAAAGAAATCGTAGCCAATCACATCACACCAAATGCTTTGATGCGTTCCAGTACACATCGAACATAGGAAAATTTAGATTGAGTACATTCTAGTATGTTCGGTGTTACATAAAACTCTCTGTATATTTATTATGCAGAGTTTTTCTGGTAGAGATAAATGCCCCAAACTCTTACTCTTTCTTGCAGGCGAATGTGATCCCATCGTCAAGTTTCCATCATCCATCACACCAATATAAATGAAACAACACAACAGAACAACACTAAAGAAACCCGACACGGAAGGATAATCCGAAACAGAAAAGAATTAAATTCGGTGACGTTTTAAGTTGACGTTATCGACGGTTGTGTCAAAAAACAGTGTAATTAGCATAGTGTAAAAAGGCCGTACTCTCAGCCAATCAGAGTTGAAGGTTTTAGCGCAAAAAATTTAAAACACTCCTCCTAGTTATTAAACAGACCATGATAGAGTTAAGCTTTGAAAATAATTGTAAGAATCCTGAAGGACTTAAATTTTCATTATTCAGAGTGAATAATTTATCAGAAAATGTTCTGAAAGCCATGTTATTTTCTGCCAAATATAAAGTTGCATTAATCTTCAAAGCATATTGTTCCATCGCAAGCTTTCTTTCGAAATTTTCTTTTATTCTTCCCTCTCGAGTGTTAATCCAGTTTTTAATCTAATTTCTGCTTCCGTAAGCGCTCTTTTATATGCAATACTGTTTTCGTGGATTTTCAAAACATAGCTGAAATGCTCCATCTGTAGCCTTCTGCAGTGGCAAAATTGGAAGATAATTATTTCAAATAATCGACAACAAAAGCATAACACGCTATCGTGTGATACCGATGTTGGATAGTTTTGTCATTTGAAACAGAGATTTCCTCTTTCTCTAGTTTTATTATGGCGTGATTATTTTCGTTTGCTTCGAAGTCGGGGCAAAATGTTAACGCGTGGCACACGCCCGACCCTGGATTGACCGTCCCTTACAATGTACTGTAAACAATAATATTTGTAACAATCGTGAGGTATTTTGTTAAAAAAAAATGGTGATATATCCATCATGGTATTTTCCCCGGTGAATTCGCTCAAATTCGTTTTTTAATGAACATTTATTAGTAAATTAAAAATTATTAATTGAAAAAAATGGATTGTTGTTATTTAAAGTTACAGTCGAATATTTGGAAGAATATTATAATTTAGTTTGTTATTTCTTACCTTACAATGGCTTAATAAATTTTCCATACACTATATATAATTTATTTACCATTTTTATTCGTATAAATAGAAAAGAGTATTCATTCACTTGGTCACAGTTATTTAAATATATTAAATAAAAAAATGATTTGAAAATAATTAATTAATTATTTACACATTTAGCTCTTTGTATGTTTAACATACTTACGTAACGTAAGTCAAAAGTCACAGAGCTAAATGTGTAAATAATTAATTAATTATTTTCAAATCATTTTTTTTATTTAATACATTTTTATTCGTTCGCGTAATATATTCTGTTTTATTGAAATATGAAATCATTTTGACGTTTAATTTGTCATTAAAATAATTAAAAATTCTCATACACACAGATTCAGGGGACCTCAAAACGTGTATATTCGTCGAAATTTGCGGTTCGAAAATGTCTACGATCACAATACTTTCCCTTGAACAAGGGTACGGGGAAAATAAAAATGTACCAAAACCATTATGAATCATTGATGCTTATACCTGTTTGTATGATTATGAAAATAAAAATAATACAAAGTTAATAATAGTGTGTTATTTATTTAATTATTTGCAAAATGCGTTTCTTGTTTCATTTGATTTAAATAATTTTCACCAAGTATTTTCTATTGTTTTTTTAACTATTGGTACTTTTATAAAAACCCTTTGCTTTTGTAATTGTAAAAAAAATCTACATACTTTTATTTTATCATAAAATATAACAGGAATATTTTACAACAGCAAACACAGTCATCAAAACAAACGGCACATTCGCGTCCTTCCCAGCACCGTTATTCAACGCCCTCCTCACTTTCTCATCAAAACCAAAAAACATCCTCTCTTTGCCCTCCTCGATCAGGCTTCGCAGTTTGCCCACCTCCAGCTTTCCGACATCCTCGTCCGCCGCCCAGAGCACCAGCTTCTCGTCCTTGAGCGCTTTCAGATTATCCCAGCTGTCGATCAAATTCATCATGCGGATTGAGTACAGCTTTCTGGAAACGCCCGAAGAGATCCTCTTCATTTCCTCGATCTGCTCCTTGGTGTAGGTTCCCGAGGCGGAGCCCGTCGTCCAGCCGAGGACCGTCGTTCTGCAATCGATGAGGTCGTTGTGTTTTATGTAGTCTAAATTGACTATGTCGTCGCCGCCGCCGGGGCCTTTTAGTATGTTCGCGTTTATCCAGATCGGTCGGTCCATGTTCTAAATGAAATGAATTTTTTAGAATATTTGTTGAATACGCAAAAATACAGTTTTTTTTTTCGGGAAGTAAAAAAAAAGCAAATTCGAATTTATAGTCACTTTGTCATATGACGTTTGGCAGTCGTGAATACCTGAAAATACAGGCTTGTTTGGGAAGTAAGGAGAAATTCGAATTAAAAGCCATTTTGTCATATTACGTTTGGCAATCATGGTTGTTTATTATCTATTATTCTTCCAATTAGAAGCCTGATTTATATTGTGAGCATTATGTGCCATTCTCAGATCATCGCACACTTATTTTTAAATTTATAAGGAATCTTCCACTACTGTGAACAAAGATTATTATAGAAACATGGTAGCTTTTCATAGTTTTGAATGAAAATGACGATTTTTATGCCTTATATCACATATTCCGTGAAATGATTGCTGTACTGAATAAAAAAAAGATTCCCTAAAAATTTTCTCATTGGGTGGCAACCTGGAGTACCCTGCCAGATTATGCGAGCTTACGTTTTGCGGCTTTTTTGTGGGAATTTGTGAAGTCGATAGGGTACGAAAACAGATCACAAATAATACACCAATTTAAGAATGAAATTCAAGGGATTATTAATGATATTCCACTAAATTTTTGTTAACGCATCATCAAGAACTTCAATGAAAATTATTAATTGAAAAAAAAAAAATGGATTGTTGTTCTTTAAAGTTAAAGTCGAGTATTTGGAAGAATATTATAATTATTCATACATAAATAAAATATGTTGCTTAATGTGTTCATAACACACTTTATTTTATTATATATTGTACCAAATATATTTCCCTTTATCTCACTTGTATTTCCCATTCTTCAATTATATTTCCCTATATGACAATAAATTTCTCCGTTTTGTTAAAACTATTTTACATTTCATCTATTCTATTTAAAGTGTAATAAAAATGACCATGGTTCATAAAAAATACAATATTAGTATTAAACTAAAAGGACTTAATATGGAATGAGCGAATTCTTGCATACGTCGTATAAAATGATTAAAAAAATGTAAAATTAATTTGATACATTGAGAAATTATTTGGTAGTGTTTTCTGCTTACACCGAAACGGGGCACACTAGTGCGTACTATATGAATGAGAGCTATGTCGTATTGCACTAGCACCGAGAACTGAAATGCGCCGATTTCAAAACATAACCTCTCTACAATCATGCTGGGTTATATGAGAGAAATACATTTCATTATAGAAATGACAAAAATTATTATTGAAAATTGACGAGAATTCATTATAAATATTTAGATTTAATAAATATTCCAAGAATTCAGCACAGACTAAAAAATGACTCGATGTTCTCGGTTAGATCGAATGTATATTTTTCTGTAAGCAGAAAAACGATTTTTACAGTACACACTGAAAAAGAAGCAGAAAACGTCAAAACATCTGCGAGCACGCACTAGTAGTATTGTAATGAATTCCATTTTTATCTGAATCAAATAACTATTGCCCTTATCTCTCATGAACTCACATTACCTAAAGATCTTACTACACTCCAAGGGTTGATTCACTATCAATAAAGTATACGAAATGGTGAATTTCAATAAATACTTTAGCGGAATTATTGTTCTTTGACATTTTTGAATAACTAATGTATTAATTACCGATGAATCCGATTTTTCAGTTTTACTGAATCAAATGATTGAAAAAAGAGTAAATGAAAAATTAAATACATTTAAAATTAAATCAAATAACCCTAATTTACGATCAACTATTTCTCAGTTGTCAAATAGTGCTAATTATAATGTCAATTTAAATACTAATAACGGTAGGAATGGCAACGTAAATGTAATGGATTTAATAAAAGTTATACCAAACATTGATGATGCTGGAAGCATTCATCCAATCGATGTTGTTGAACGAATTGAAACAGTTTTAGATTTATACGACCTATCATTTGCTGATATTCGTGTTGTCATAAAAGATAATTTTTCGGGTGCAGTAAAATATTGGGCGGATGCATTTATTCACACATTTGCTAATTTTGTTAATTTTAGATCAGCATTTATTAACCAATTCTGGGATCAATCTAGGCAATTAGGCATAAGGTTGGCTTTGGAGTCGGCACGTTATAATGAGGGAGATGGAACCTCTTATTCCTGATGTTTGTTTATTGCGATGATAGGCAGGCATTTTCCACCGCATGTATCGGCAAGTATGATTTCGGTAGAGAGTTTACAAGAAGCGTTAAATCGACTTAAACAAGCTGATTATTATTTTAATAATAAGGTAAACGAAACATATAATAAACTAAAAGGTAATAATAATAATAATGCAGGCCATACACAGTATAATAGCAATAACTTACTTAAACATAATTCGTCTTATAATCAAAATAGATATAACCAACAAAATAATAAGGCAAATGTTTCCACATTGGTTGTTGAAAGTGACGAACAGGGTAAATCTTGTCTTGAATCGTCGGAAAACTAATAAGAAATCCTCAAAATGGCTCGATGAGGATTAATGTCGTTAATAGAGCCAAAAATAGTAATAATTATCCCGTAGATAACTTATTAGATGATGATTGTGATTTTAATTATTCATATTTAGACTCTAGACCACCTGTCATTGAAATTAAAATTTGTAAATATGCTTTTCCAGCTATGTTAGATACTGATAATGAGATTTGTTGTATATCTATCTTATAATAATTTTACCTCTTTTCCAGTTACAGGAATTAAAGTAACCGGAGCTTTTAAAGCTAAACCTAAAAGAGTTGAAAGACAAATCTTATTCGCAGTAAATATAATGGAGCTCGAATTTGAATATGAATTTCTAGTTATTTCTGGTCTTATGTATCCGATAATAATAGGTTCAGATTTTTTAAGAAAATATAAATCCCTTATTGATTTAAAAACAAAAGTTATTACTTTTAGTAATGGGGAAAATGTTACCTGTATAAATGAAATAGTGACAGTTCATAATTTTGTCCTCCTCATTTTAAAGTTTTAGCTGAAAAATTAACTGATTTAAGCTTATTAAATTCATGTAGACAAACTAACTTTAATAACGAGGATTTAATACAACAAGTTAATGAAACTTCCCTTAAGGAAAATTAGAGTATTATTTTTAATAATCGTTTAGTTAAACATAAAACAATCTTTTCCAATTTTCCGGATAGAACTAATTTATATTATCACTGTATTAATTTAACCAACTTTAATCCATTTTTTTAAAAAAAAAAACTTATCCTATTCCAGTTGCACATAGAGAAATTCAACAAATGGAGAAGTGGGGGGTAATTGAAAGAGCCGCGACTCCTTTTATTAGCCCTCTAGCCACCACTGTGAAATGGGATGGTTCCGTTCGCGTATGTTTTGATGGTAGGCATTTGAATACACGTATTCAAAAAAATATGAACTTCCCAGGCTAATAAATAATATCATAAAAACTATGGTTGGAGTAAAATATATGAGTTCATTAGATTTAACCCATGGCTATTGGCAAATTCCTTTAAAACCAGTACAGAAGAAAATATTATGGTTTTCTACATGGTACTAAGAGTTATCAATTTAGTGTCTTACCTTACGGAATAACAAATGTAGTTAGTTCTTTTACGCGAGCAATAGATACAATCTTAGGACCTTTTTTTTTTTTTTTTTAGTAGCTTTGTAATTTGTTATGTTGATGACTTATTCGTATTTTCGGAGTCATTTGAAGAACACAAAAATCATTTAGATAAAATTTTAACGAAATTGTCCCTTGCTGGGTTTATCTTAAAGCTTAAAAAATGTAAATTCTTTCGGGATCAACTCAATTATTTAGGTTTCATTATAAACTGTTCAGGAATAAAACCTGATCTAAGTAGAACAGCAGCCATCTCTGATTTCCCCGAACCGGAAAACATTAAGCAACTACAAAGTTTTTTATGCTTGTGCAATTTTGATAGAGATTTTTGTGAAAATTTTGCTACTTTATCGGAACCCCTAACTCGACTTTTAAGGAAAAATAAACCTTGGGTATGGTCTGAGGCACAAGATAAAGCTTTTAAACAGCTAAAAGAAGCTTTAATCTCAGCCACATTACTTTATCTATCACCCTGTAAATAACTTAAATTATTACATACAGACGGATGCTAGTGATGTCGGTTTGGGGGCGCATTTATATCAATTAGTAGATGGTAAAATACACACTATTGCCTTTGCCAGTAGGATTTTATTAGATAGGGAAAGAAATTATTCTGCTTGTGAATAGGAAGTCTTAGCAGTTATGTTTGCCACTAAAAAGTAGAGAGAATATTTATTAGGAAGTTCATTTACGATAGTTACTGATAATCGTGCTATTTTATATCTCAATTCCTGTAGGTTATTATCATCCCGAATAACTAGGTGGGCACTTGCTTTGCTAGAATTCACGTTTAAAGTAGAGTCTGTACCGGGGCGATTGAATGTAATTCCGGATGTTTTTTCCCGTTTTACTCCTAATAAATTATTCCACAGTTGATCCTTCTCCCTTGCAAATATTTTGGCATCAGATTTGGCCCTAAAGAAGCTCATTTTTTGCTAAATATCGAGCGTATAACAAAAATCGACGACGAAGTTGGCATTGGAAATCTAAAGTTATGTCTGAACTAAAATCACACGCGCATGCGTAAAGTACTGGTTGTCATGTTGACCGCAACCAGCGTTTCACGCGTGACAGACATGACTCGAGACTTCCAACGCCAACTTCGTTGTCGATTTTTGTCATACGCTCGATGGTTGCGTTAATAAATGGAACGGATTCAACAATTGTGGTTGTATGTAGAAAAATGCACTGTATGGTGCGCATTGTACTCCGGAGGCATCATTGGGCCGTATTTCTTCAAAAATCAAGCTGGTGAGCACGTTACCGTTAATGGGGTGCCTTACAGATGATCAATAATTATTTAATTCCAAATTTGAATGGTATTGTCTTTGAAGAGATATGGTTCCAACAAGATGGCGCCACAAGTCACACAGCCAACGCATTTATGGATTTATTGAGAGAACAATTCGGTGGGACAATAATTTCTAGGAACGGACCTGATAACTGGCCACCAAGATCATGTGACTTGACGCTTTTAGATTATTTTTTTAGGGTTATGTTAAATCTTTGTTCTATGCCGATAAATTATTGACGCCTTGAAAGCAAACATAACTCAGAAAATTTCTAAAATAAGACCCTAAATGAAAAAATGCTAGGAAGCTGCACTTTCTCAGAAGTAGCCGCTGCGGACTTTTGCCAGAAATTGTTTTCAAACATTAATGCCATTTTTAATCCTTCAAATAAAATGAATAATTTCAACATATCTAATTTGGTTGTTGTTTTTAGTTTGAATTTCGGACATACTAAAAAAATAATAAATATTTTAGGTATAACGACGTATAAAAAAAAACTACTCACTCTTATCTGGTCGTAATATTTTTTGATTGCAGTCTCGAAAGCAGCCGTTGATTTAAACAGCAGCTGAATCCCCATATTAAGGTGCTCCTTTCCTTCAAAAGCATTCAGAAATTCGCCCAGAGTGACTTCAATGGCGTCCCCTTCGCCGGGAACTTTATCGACGACTGCTTCGTCGTTTTTCTCGTAGACTTCAATGTTTATCATGTGCTTATCACCTCATGAAACAAAATATAAAGATATAAATATTATAGTAAGAATAAGGAGATGAAGGGATTACTACATCAAGTGATATATGTCATATGAAAAGTTTATTGAATACAGACTTCAATTTTTAATTATTATGCAGGGTGGATGAAAAGTTCCTACAATATTTTTAATTGATTAATTTACTTCATTTAAAAATAAAACAAATTAACGAACAAAGTAACAGCCTCAACAATATAATAATTTAGTAATCACTATTTTCTGGTAATTGGCCATTTCGGTCTCTCAGACCTAGGCAAACCAATGTTTTAAGCGAAACAGCAAGGACTTCTCTAATGAAAAGACTTTTTTGCTGCTATATAATTCCTTGGTACGTCCACATTTAGATTATTGCTCCTTCCTGTGGTCACCTTACACTCAATGCAGTATTAATAAAATTGAGCTTGTCCAGAGGAAGTTTTTAAAATACGTTTCATTTAAATTTGACATACAGGAGTCATATACAAATTTACTGCATGTATTTATACTTAAATCTTGGTGCGGAGATGCATAGACGTGGATGTACTACTTGTTTCTAAAATTTTACACGGGCTTATAGATTGTTCGGATCTACTTGAAAATATTGGCATTCGTGTTCCAGCTAGAATGTTGCGTAATTATGACACATTTCACGTACCCTTCAGAAGTACGGATTATGGGAAAAATTCGGCTTCGGTGCGTATTCTGCGCCACGCTAATATGGTCAACTTAGATTTATTTGCAAAGAAGTATACATCTCTCAAAACCTATTTGCGAAGCCAATGATTTGTTTTATTGTTATAACGTATGCTATAATTTTGTGTATTTCTTAATTGTGTATTATAATTTTAATTTTTAATGTTAACTTTTTATTATTCATAATGTAATAAATTTAAGTAAAATGTCTGTTTTCTTAGTTTTAAGCTAAATTATAAATGGTCTGCCGTATATTAAATAAATAAATAAATAAATAAAAGAGGATGGAAATGAAAAAAAAAGGATGGAAATGAGAGGAAGTAGTTAAGATGGTTCTAAACAGCAGTTAATTAAATACTATATATACAAGACTTAAAAAAATAAAAAAAAAAAATGAGCAGATCACGTAAATGAATATGATTGCTTCTAATTAAAAACTTACTCAGCATGGCCTCTTCCAATTCATCCAAAGTTCTGACACTCTCGTGAAACTCCAAACGCGTCGCGTTCTGACGCAAATCATCCAATTTCCAAAAATACAAATAAATATCCTGCTGTTCGGGACATGCGACCAAAACCCGCCTCAAATCCTCAGGAATATCCACGTAGACGCTCCCAAAATAATTCAGCGCCACATTTCGCAGATCCTTTGCGATGATCAGTCCGCGTTCATCGTCGTCCGGAATCCACATTTTCATATTAGCCATGTAGAAATTATTCCAGAAAAGCTTCCAGCTGTTTGACACGAACTCACCGCGGATTTCTATCAGTATCCTGCTCTTCGGAAAAATCTTCCAAGCATCGTTCGTCAGAAACTCGTCTATATGGTTTTGCGTAAAGCCGGGTTCGGTTTGTTTAGGATCGATCGTCCATGCAAGGATTGTGTTCCTGCAATCGAGGATGTCGTTGAAGTGGTAGTAATCAAGGTCGACGGTTTTTTGGGACGGTTTGGAGCCCGGGCCTTCGGTAATAAATGCTCGTAACCAGATTGGAAATTCAAGTTTCTGAAATTGTTTACTATGATTAGAACTATAAGTATAACCAATTTAGCAAATCTACTTCATTCAAAATAATTCATTGTTAGTGATTCACTTGATCGAAACAAAAAATAATAAACTGTGCAAAAATGTCGATCCTAGCCACATTTATCGAATTAAATTAATTTATAGAAACAAAAATGACTAAAAGTTAAATAAATCAAAAAATCTTCATTTCAAAGCAAATCTGCAGAAGAACAGTTATCAACAAAGGAATGGTGGCATACATATTCACGTCTTCTCATCAAAAATCTTCTTCCTATTTCTAGTTTTGTTATCATCTTGAAGTATAGAAGAATTTACATTTCACCTTCAATTTATCCAAAGACGTCGCTATCACAGCCTGCACGGCCTCGTCGCTAGGGAGAGTCAGTTCGAGTCCCTTCTTTTTGTCACTCTTTTCTACCGCTAGGAAAAGTGCCTCCAAAGTAATACCCTCGGCAACAATTGGGATTCTATTTTGGTCCACTTGGATATTGGCCTTGATCATATGAACTTTATCTAAATCACAACGAAAATAAATAAATTAATGGATGATTATTCAAAAAACAAACAAACAAGAAAAAACAAATTCAATGGAATGTTAATTACCAAAATATAAAGGTATATTTCGGTTTTCTTCAATTTTTTGACTTCATTTGATTGTGTAGAACCAGCAGTCAAAAGATAGTATAAAATCAAGAAAGTTTCGAAGATGGAATCAACGAATCTTCAAAAAAATGGGATGATAACAAGGTTGATTCCTTGACGAGATCAATTTAGATTCGATGTATCTAATCATCGAATCTAAATTAGATCAAGGAAGCTTTGAAGATGAGCTGTGATTAAGATGTGGATGGAATCCAAAAGTTTTGAAATTAAGATGGGACGAATGAAAACTAAAAAAAGAAATAGGATCAAGAGCTTCAAAGATTAATATCTTTGAAGCTCTTGATCCTATTTCTTGGTATGAAAGAAATATCGAAGATGAGATAGAATCAAGGAAGCTTTGGAGATGATGTGATCAAAGTAGCTTTTTTATCATGGAATCAAGGCACACAGAAAATAAGACGAGATCAAGAAGGCCGTGATGATTACCCTATTTAGGATAAAATTAAGAAATAATCAAAGATGAAATGAGATCATAGAAGCTTCGAAGATTAGATTTGATCAAGAAATAATCAAAGATGAAATGAGATCAAAAAAGCTTCCATGATTAGATTGGATCAAGGAAGCTTAGAAGATTATATAAAATCGAGAATGTTTCAAAGATGTGATGGAGTCGAAGCAGCTTCAAAGACGAGATAGAATCAAGATCATTTCCACCTCTAAGCTTCAATGGTCATTTAATCATTGAAGCTTCGTTGATCTCATCTTTGAAGCTAGGAAAAGTGCCTCCATAGTCTTATTTTTGGCAAGAATTAGGGTTCTATGTTAGGCCGCTTGGGTGTTGGACTTTATTCCTGATTGAACAGTCAATAGTTTCTTCAGCTCTTTCTTTTTTTAAGAAGAAGACATTTTTTACATGTAATGAATGAATATTTTTGATTATTGAAGTACTTAATTGGTTTGAAACAAAAAATATATTTTTTTATATTAATTGAAAATTAATAATTCTTCACCATCATCTAAATAAGTATTCAAGTCCTCTACGTTGCCAATCGGATTTTTCGAAAACGTCAGCTTCGTCAAATTCACCTTCCCGATCTGGAAGAAATCCCCGACCTCCTGACTCTTCGCGCACTCCAACAAGAAATGCTCCTCGACATCCGCATAAGTGTTACCCTTAAGGAAAACCAATTTCTGCCGAAATTCCCTCGAAACGAACGCGTCTCTGTCTTCTTTTGGCAAGTACGTGTACAAATTGTATTGGGCCGGTTTCCAGTTTTCGAATGTCGCGTCTGTGGCATACTCGGCGCGGATGGCGTACAACGTGGGCCCGTCGCCCTTGAAGTAGGACTCCATTTCGCTGGCATGCTCTTTGGTGTAAAATTTCTCCGAGTTGTTGGTGGACGTCGACCAGCCGTAGAGCATAGTGCAGCAGTCCATCACGTCGTTGTTGATGAGGTAGTCTGTTTTGATTAGGTTCGAGTTCGTACCGCCTGGTCCAGTAGCGACGTCTAGGTATAACCAAATCGGTTTTGGGATTGTCTAAAAAATAATTACAAATAGAATGAAACCGGCAGAAAGACCTATGGTCCTACTAACACAATTGTATATATTGTTATAATAAATTTGGTAAAATTTTGTTGTCATATTGTCTGAATAAAGATGTTTGTATATAGAATGAAACCGTTGACCTGTTAGTTCTACAAAATAATTAAAAGATGAATGAAAGCATTCTTTTCTGGATTATCCTAAAATTAATTACAAGAAGAATGCAATCTGTTGTGTTTTAATTAATAAAAAAAAATATACAGAAAAATGAAAGCATTGCTTTTTTTTATTATCCTAAAATAATATAAGAAGAATGAAACCTAAATTTACTCTGTTTGTTAATTAAGTTAAGTTAATTACAAGAAGAATGCAACTTTTGGTTCGTTGTTTCTTCAAGAAGATTGGAAGATGAAAAATGGAATCTTTGATTTCTTGATTGCCCAAAAAATAGAAGAATTAAATTTTTGGTTTCAGGAACAGAAAGTATAGAAATCACATTTTTTCTGTCCCTGAAACCAAAAATTTAATTCTTCTATTTTTTGGGCAATCAAGAAATCAAAGGTTCCATTTTTCATCTTCCAATCTTCTTGAATACTAGAATAATTTCAGATAAATCACTAAATCGTATTCTTGACAACGTTTTTCTTTTCTTAAACAGACAATATTTCTTTACCTACGGTAATTAAAAAAAATAAATACATTCAAAGTTCAGAACACCAACCCTCAATTGATTTTTAAACGTTTCCAATGTGAACTTAAAAACGGACGTTTCCTCAAATCTAAGGACCAAGCCCTTCTTCTTTGTGGTGCCTTCAAACTCTTCGAATAACTTGGACAGTGAGAAGCTTGTCGTTTCTCCTATTACAGCTTCGTCTTTTCTTTTCTGGTCTTTCTTCAAATACACTCTTGCTTTAATCATATCTAGATTACCTGTAAATAAATTAAAATAAATAACTTCAAAAGATTTGTAACGTTTATTATTTATAGTGAAAGGTAGGAAAACTGTAAGTGAAAGCGCTGAAGTTGAATTCCCTTCCAGATTTAGTTTTCAATTGTTTCAATAGAAGAAGCAGAGTTTTTTAGGAGAATGGAGCAAATTGCATTTTTTTATACTTTGGTTTAAGATTGTGATTCAAAAATAATACAATGGAAAAGAAAAAAAATAACTAGAAACTAAATCTGTGGAACATTTTGATTCAGTTATAGATACATTTTTATTCAACAGCAATTCGATAGAGAAAATTTTTATCAACCTCAATTTTGTAGAGTACAATTGAAATTGCCGTATTTAAAAAAAATATATATATTCTGCACACCAGATGTCAACACTACAAAGACGTGCTGGTCCCCGTATATCAATACTTCAATCAACGATTACACTCACTATTCATTTTTTCATTGAAGTCATCCTCGCTGTCGACATAATCGGCAAACTTCAGCTTAACCCAACCATCCCACAATCCGAAATATTTCACTTCATTCCTATTTGCGGGGCACTCTTTCAAGCGATATTCCATTTCTTGAGGTAAATCCCAAAAGCAACCGCTTTTAAAAAAACTGCGCATCCTGCGCAAATCATACGAAATAACCATCGCATCATCATCCGCTTCCGCCCAGAAGTACAAGTGCGATGTGTACAAATTGGCATCGATCGGATCTAAACTTTTATAGACGTATATTGCTCGCAAGGAATAGATTATTATCGGTCCGTCTGGTTCTTCGAACGCTTTCAAAGCGTAGATCATTTCGCGCTCGTACATCCTATCCTCGTTTTGATTAGTCGAGGTTAAGCCCAATGAGAGCGCGTGACAGCTCAGAATTTCTAAATTTTCGGCTATCTTCAAGTCGACCGGGGTTTGAACCCCGCTGGGGCCTTCGATCACGTTGGCTTCAATCCAAATGGGATAATCGACTCCCTAAAAAAAGTGGACAATGGATTAAATTAGTTTAAATAAGAACAATATCACACTTTGGAATTTTAATTGTGAAAATTTAGAGTATATAAATCCAATACTACGTTAAATTTTTGCAACTGAAAATCCGAAGGGTTTTATTGTTGGTATTTATAATGGAGATTCACCAAATAACAGTCTCAACTAGTTTTGTGGAGTTGGAGTTAGAGCTTCCAATTGGAATTGCAACTGAAGATTAGGTTGGAATGGGAGTTAAAATCGAAATCAAGTATTTGAATCTTATCTAGAGTCATGTGAAATTGTGTTCTTTCTTTTAGTCAAAGTGCCAGAGTTGGAGTCTATTGCTCAATCCAACGACTGTGCAGCCTTGATCTCAAACAAAAAATAAATTAATTAATTTAATCATACCTCAATTAGCTCCTGATAATCCCTGATTGTAAACTCAAAAGCTTCTGTCGTCAAAAAGTGCAATTTTGCAATCTTGTCCTTTCCCCTCATCCTATCAAAAAACTCCTTAAGACTGTCGTCACCACTTCCTATTGTAGCTTTGTCGTGTTTAGAACTTACTTTAGCTTTAATCACGTGGAATTCTGCGTGGATGAAAATAAAATATTATTAGTATTAATGATTGTTGAGGCATTAGCTTTATAATTGATTTTGAAAATTCAAAATTAAGAAGTAATATAAATAAATAAATGTTATTTGTTTCATATAGAAATATTATTAGAATTTCGTTCTTTGAACGTAAAAATGTTTTTGTTAAGCACATGTTGATTTTAACAAGAACATATTTTAAACAAAGTTTGTAGACAATCGAATACTAAGCAATTATTGATTCAAAAGCTTTCTAAGATTTTCTTTTAAAAAATGTAATTTTGTATTAGAGTTTTGTACAATGTCAAAAAAAACTAATGTTTTTCTAAACTTACATTAATCACGTAGGTATAAAAAATCAATTATAGTGAATTCAATAAAAAAGAATATTCATCAACTTAATCACAGTTAATTATATAAATTAAATAAAAATTATTTGAAAATAATTAATACATTATTTCCTCTTTAGCTATTGTGACATTTTGACTTACGTTGCGTAAGCACTTTAAAACAAATGTACCTTTAAACTACTTATGTACTGACGAGGAATAGATCCCGAAACACATGTTTACAGATTACCTTATATTACCTAACGTTTTTTGCTCTTTACATTAATTATTCTCGAATCAAATAAATTGCTGCATTATGCAATATGTTATTGATATGCAAACCAAGTGCCTATTATGTAGTTCAATGCCCAAGAAGCAGTAGTTTAAATGTACTTACGTATTATAAGTCAAAAGGTGACTGTAGGTAAAGAGGAAATAATTTATCAATTACTTTCAAAATCGTTTTATTTACATTTATTGAAATGTTCAGCCACCATTCTGAACATCTAGTGTATGGATAACTAGTGATGGCCATTTCGGTTTTTCGAACGTCAACAGACTAGTGTATTTCATGTGCAATTATAGATACATTTTGATTCAAAAGCAATTCGATAGAAAAAAATTGAATCAAACCCAATTCTATAGAGAAAAAATGAAATTGCCATATTTATCTTAATTATATTTACCACCTTCACTTAAATTCCCCTATATTTCCCATTTAGTCGAAATTATTTCACAATTCGTCCATGGTATTTTAAAGGTAATTGAAATAACTGTGGTTCATAAAAATAATAATACAGAATGATCAAAAATGATTGCAGACAAGTTAAATTTCCTGCCGGATAATTTGGGGAATTTTATCGCTCCAAGTTCGTGCCAAGGAAAATTGAATAAAGAGTAACTATGTTTGACACTAGCTGCATCGTGCGTAGTATTTCGCCATTGCATTCCATATTTAAAAACAAACTTAAAGCAGCAATTGAAAAAGAATAGAGAAATATAAATCCGATGCAGCTTCAACGTTTATTTGAAATTAAAAAAAAACAAACTAAATTCAACATTTGCTTAGAAAATGAAGGTCATAATTTTCAACATTTCTTATAAAATTATGAATATTAACTCTACGTTTATTATTTTCAAATATACAAAATCTTAACTTACTGCAATTTACATTTGTAAAAAATTGTAAAAATATATACTTATGATTAAATATTTTATTTATTTTGGGAAAAAAAATGTTTACCTCTTCAATGGCAACCTCAGGCATTTTCTTTTCATATGATCAGTTGTACCATCAGGCTTATTTGGTTGTACACCTATCAATCTGCAATAACTATTGATCACTCTGTATATTTTACATTTAATTGATCTGATTGCAGTTCATAAAAATATTAGTAATAAAACAAGAGGACTTTAAATTCATAGAAAGGATTTTTCCATAATTGGTTACGGTTACGATTTCAAGAGTGGTATGTGTAATACGCATGCATAACACACATGGGTCTCGCTAGGCCTCTATTGCTTCCTCCCTGTTATGTATCTGAAACCATTAATCAGTACAGCCATCTCATTGAGAGGCTAGCAGTGTCGAGACTAGTAGATCCCTGATTTTTACCAACCCTGGCCATTCCTTACCCAGAATGGATTCTCTACTGAACTTGAGCCCTGGGCAGTACCCAGGGATATACTCCGCTATTTCGTTTACCAGCTCTCTACCATCTGGTGATCATACAATCTCCAGTCGGTGGAGGTGTTCTCTGAGTTTCTAGTATACAGTCAAAATGACCGTAATTCGCCTTAAGTTCTCTTTGGACAGCCGCGGGCACTGATTAGCTGATCTTTCATTTGATAGCGTAGGATTTCCTTGAAAAATCTGCAACCTGTTGTGTCATCTCATCTACATCTAAATTCCTTTAGAGTATTGGCATGTAATATCTCACACAACAGTGTGCAAGACGAATACGAATGATACAAAAATATTAAAGGGAAACATATTTGATATGTGGGGAAATCATTTCACATATATTATATAAGTATATTTGACATCTTATTTGACGAAAACTAAAATACTAATAAAGGAAACTCTGTAAATAACGGAGAAAATTGATCAATATTAGTGGATACTGACCTTCACTCTTCAAAGCCTCTTCCAGTTCACTCAAACTTTCCACATCCGCATGAAACTTCAACTCCTTAAATTCAATATTTTTCCCTTTCAAGAACTCATACATGTTTGGCTTGTCTTTACAAACGGCCGCAATTCCACGTTCCAAATCTTCCGGGAAATCTTTGAAATTCCTTCTATATTTCATGAGAATATTCCTCATCGATAAAACATTCACATGATCGACGTCCTCCTCCTCGTCGAAAACCACCAACGGTTTCGTGTCCACGCTCGTAACAGACGACCAGCTTTTCTTAAGGTAAACCCCCCGGATTGCGTAAAAGTCGTTCTTTTCATTCATGCTCGCGGCCATCGATTTCATCATCACTTTTGTATATTCTGAGCTCAGGTCTAGGCCGGTCGTGAGGCCCACGGATGTGGTGCAGAGGTCCAGGATTTTCGAGTTGAGCGAGTATTTCGGATCGATGTATTGATTCCCGCCTCCGGGGCCTTTGCCCACGTTCACGTGCAACCAGAGTGGAAAATTTAAATCCATCTAATGAAAATGTAAACTATTACTGTTGAGGGTTTAAATGAAAATGTAAACAATTGATTAGTTAGTTAATACACATCCATTTTTCAATTGTATATTTATGTAGAATCCTTCAAATCAAAGAATAGAATAGTTTCTTTGATATCGAGGATTCGATTGAATTTAAAATAGTCTTTGCCATGGATCTAATGGTCTGAAATACAAGCAGCTTTACAAAGTAAACAGGACATTAAAATCACCAACTTCTAGTGACGCCACCTATTGGTGAGTTTAAAAGATGAATCTTTCACTAGAATTCTGTGAAATGTGCACGATAATTAGATGCATAAAAGCCAAGTTATTGCGTCATAAATGACAGTATGTTTGTTTTGTGTTTACACGTCATGCATCAAACAAAAATGACGGTATATCATTTATAACTCAATAAATCGGCTTGTCATAACTCGGTAAACTTTTACCGAAATGCATCAATTGATAAAACATATTATGGTGATTTGCGTTTATGACATTGCAGAATCCAGGACTGGTATACGCGCTTTATGAACGGCCTTGAAATTGTAAATGATGAACATCATGTTGAGCATCCGAAATATGTGGTAACCAAAGACATCAAAAATGAAAACAACTTCGTTCTAATATCAAATATTTGGGATTGTACAAGCTTCGCTGATGTATAGAAACCAGTATGCTAATGCAGAGGGCATCTAAGCCTTTTACATGGATATTTTCAAGAGCATCTCAATAGATGACCAACATCACTCCTTGACTACACAAATCGTTAAATAGAGTCTCTAGGAGACTATATTTAATAAAAAGTAAGTAAGTTTTTTTACCAAGTAGTAGTTAAATTTATTATTTTTAGATCCTATAAGGAGGCAATTCAAGGGGTGAAGGTGGCGATCCTGGAGGAGAGTTATCCGAAGGGGCACCTGATTGCGGACCAGATGAAGGCCGTTCACGACTTCATTCTGTAGAGGGTTCTCCTCCAGGAAAATCAGGATATAAAGCCTGACTTTCTGGACGTCACCCACCGCCCTTAGCTGGCTCCTTGTGAACTGTGCAGACGCGAAGTCAGCTGCATGGCTTGTAGGCCTCAGTGACATTATGGCCCCCTGGAAAGGGGCCTCACTGAAAATAATGGAGGAAAATCAGATGCCTCGTCCGACAGTGATGGTAGGCTATT
Source organism: Philonthus spinipes (assembly GCA_963082785.1). Lineage (NCBI taxonomy): Eukaryota > Metazoa > Arthropoda > Insecta > Coleoptera > Staphylinidae > Philonthus > Philonthus spinipes. Next base: position 14,178,056 of record OY720306.1, on the reverse strand, counting down.
TTAAAGATAGCACCAAGGATCCAACAGAAAAGATTCTCGGTTACCTAAGGGCTCATAATAAGGACTTGGTAACCGAGAACTGTAGGGTTTTGAGGAGAGCGGAGACCGGTAATGCAACTGTGCTTACGCTCTCCGTGGACCCCTCTACGGAGGAAAGGCTAAAAGGGGCTGGCCTGACTCTGAGCCTCAAGTTCGGTCAGATCAAATTAAGAAGAAAAAAAACCTAACCTCCGCGGAGAAAGTGGTAGGAATCGACGACGCTCACGGAAACGGAAGAGGTCTCCAAGAGGAGAGTACTTCTATCTTCTGTGGAGTCTACTCCGTCGGAGACTACTCCGCCGTAGGGAAAATGAGTGTCGTCGATGGTAGCGTATAGCTAAAGGTGTCCAATAAGCTTATTTACACAAATCCTGCAGCAACAAAGATTGTCCAAATCAACCTGCACAGGGCAAAAGGAGCAATGAGTGCCCTACATTCTGTGCTGTTTGAGGACAACAGTATTGGTCTACTGCAGGAACCGTATTTCTACAAGGGAAAAATAAGAGGAATCCCCAGTAAACTGGGAAAACTGGTATATCTCGGGGGAAAAAGGACAAGTGCGGCCATTTATCTAGGCCGGGATTTCATTTACTTGCCCATAACACAATTTCTCCAAGGATTTAGTAGCAGCCATCGGACAGGTGAGACTACCTGGAGGATAGTGTACGATAGTGCCTACTTCCCAGGGGATACTACAGAGTCACCAACACAAGTGGTAAGTAATTTCATTTGTGTAAAGATAAAAATCTCCCATACATTATAAACTGTGACGCTAATTCCCACTATAGCATGGGGAAGTACAGACATTAATGCAAGGGGGGAAAATTTGTTTGAATACCTTATGACAAATAATATCATTGTCATAAATAGGGGAAGCAAACCAACTTTTGCTAATAGGATAAGGGAAGAAGTATTAAACCTAACCCTAGCAAGTCCTCTAGCATCATCTAAAATCTCTAACTGGTACGTCTCCGATGAAATGTCTCTCTCTGACCACCGTTTTATCATGTTCAGTGTTGAGGCAGAAGATAAAGAGGTTGTGAAAAGGAATATCATCTAGAAAATAGACTGTGCTCTATCTGTTGAACGGGAGGTAGAAAGTTCAATGGTAGAAAATATTGAAACAGTAGAGAATCTAGAAAAGGCCTCAAAAAATCTAAATGAAATGCCGAGTTCAGCTCTGCATATTAGCTGCCCCGCGATTCGGGGAACGCAAAATAGATGTGTTCCCTGGTGGAAAATGGAGCTTGACAAGCTAAAAAAGCAATCCAGAAAAGTGTTCAACAAAGCCAAGAAATTGTCAAGTGGGACTGTTACCGCGAAGCCCTCACAAATACAATAAAGCTTTGAGGGACTCAAAAAGGAAATCCTGGAGACAAATGTGCGAAGGGATAGAACACCTTCCAACAGCAGCAAAACTACGGAGGATTTTTAAGAGGGAGTACTCTGTGGGCCTTGGAAATCTGCAGAACACTGAGGTTACGAGAAGTCCAGAGGAGACTTTAGAGCTGCTGCTAAGCACTCACTAAATGCTCGGAGTTTGAAACTGAAGTAAATTACTAGCAAATAGGTAGAGCTAGAAGTTGCTCAAACAGGATCTTCACCGAAAAGAGGATTGTTATGACAATGAACAGCTTTCTACCAAGGTTGATGATTTTTATGGGTGTTATGGACGTATTGTGCGGTGATAGTGATTTCTAGATGAGAAAGGGAAAAAAAAATATGTTTGAAGTGATAGTGATGGTTATGGTGGGTGATTAGTTGTAAAAAGTGTGTGAGGGATTATGAATTTGGTGTTAATGAAGCCATTTTAGGGGACGCAGAATTGATAGAGAATTTCTAAGTTGATGGGAGTAACTTTGGTCCGGTTATAGGGGTTATATTGATGGAATGTGAAGCAGATTAAGTGGGTGTCGGATTTTGGTAAGAAATATAAGGGATGCACGTTCGCTGACTGCTATATTATAAAGTGTAAGATTTGAAAAGTTGTGATTAGGATGGAGCTATAGTCTAACAGATGTTTGCATATCATTTTGTAGATTTTATTTGCCTTTTCTATTGAGATGCCTAGATTTCGGTAAGTAAAACTAAGAAAGTGTTTAGCTTGAGCAGTATTTTTTTTTATTTTTTGAATCTGAGTTTTTTGTTAAAGATATTGCCTAAGTACTTAACATGGGAAGTTGGTAAAATACGATTTTGTTTGACGAGGATGTTGATAGAATTTTTTTGCGATGGTATGGAATAAGGAGTTAGGATTTGTTGGGGTTAATTTTAATCCTCCATTTGGCAAACCATAATTTGAGGAAGTCTATTAGTTGCTGTAAAGTTTGTAGAGATTTGGGTAGGGTGGATGGGTGTTTAGGGCTGTGTCATCCGCATATTGCATTTCATAGGATACTGGATTAAAATATGTAGGGACGGGGTTATAAAGATTTATACAATATAGGTATAAGGTAGGATAGTAGAGAGGGGTGAAGTTTTTTTCAAATAATGACTCTTTGTTTATATTAAAAAAAAGTCCTGTTTACTTTGGAAAGCATCTGGCATATATTCATTGACATTCTGTGAAACGTGCCTATTACTTGCGAAATATGTACGAATAAAATTTAATTAAACAATATCAAGATGAGTAAGATACAAAAAAATAATGTAAATAGAATGTCCTCATTTGAAACAGTGTCGTTAATAAAATACAGTATCTAACTCGAGTATTATGAGCTCAAATGTTTCATTCCATTCGCATACCGCTCATTTTTTATAGCTATCATAATGAACTTGTGCATGCAACCTACATATTTTTCCTCATTAATTACTTTGAAATCAAATTGATTTTGAATTAATTTAAAACAACTTGCAACAGTAGATAATACAAATCATCAATTAATATCACATATCTTACTTTGTCCAGCACCATCAGCGCAGAATCGAAACCGTCTTGTGTCTTTAAGTGCATCATCAAGCCTTTCAAATACTTCTCGCCGTTCCTTTTAAACTCGATCAGAAACTCTTCCAAACTCAACTGCGACTCTATTGTTGGATCCGTCGGTTCGATGCTTGCCGAGCTATTGTTGTTAACAACCACATTGGTTTTGATCATATTACTCCCACCTTTAAATAAGATAAATATAATAAATGAATATAAAGAAATGAGAATTAAATGAAAAGAATTTAAAAATAATTAGTAAATTATTTACTCTTTAGCTACTGTGACATTTTGACTTATGTTACAAAAGTAATTTAACAAATGTCCAACAATGGACATTTGCTGTTGCATAACAATAACATGCAGATAGCCATCGTTCGTTCTTCGGTTCTTCTGTGTACGCGCAAATAATTGTTCCCAAAAAGTAGTTAATACCTTCACATAAACTGTGAAAATTACACGTTAATTGGTTTTATAATAGCGTCTGTTTTCATTTTTTTTTTTATTATTTTAAACAGTACGGTAAATTTCCATTCGCTGATTTCTTTTTCGTGGTTCCAACCGACCTTTAGACTGCGCACAGTTTTTTTTTAATTTTTATTTATTTCGACCGAAGTCAACTAATTTTCATCTGAGTGTATGTGTATATGTGTATGTATATATGTATATGTATATATATATATATATATATATATATATACTTTCAATATTTAAGTGTTACTAAATATCTAATGCCAACTTAACAATCTCCTTTTTCGTGTGTCTTCCTGTGCGTTACTAAGTCCTCAAAATTGGCCCTTTGAGGTGAAGAGAGTGTTCCCTGTCTTAATTGTGTTATTTTATTTTATCTAAATATTTATTTTTTTGCACTTAAATATGTTTGATTCAAAAATGGTTGCATTATACAATATGTTATTATTATGCAACAGCAAATGTCCATTATTGGACATTTGTTAAATTACTTATGTAACATAAATCAAAATGTCATAAAGAGGAAATAATTTAGCTACTATACCTAAATTCTTTTTATTTAATTAATTTCAATAACTGTGACAACGTAAATAAAACCTTTTTCTATTATTACAGAAATGTGCTCCTTTCACTATAAACTGTATAGCAATTAATTTTTTAATATTGTTATTTAAAAGAATCACTTGATTTTTTATTTGGTAAGTGATTTGCTGTTATTACAGTTGAAAAAATATATATAAAATTTAATTTTAATTCTAAATTTATAGAGTTTAATTGACTTGTATCTGCAAGGGCAAGTTAACGGTTAAAACCGCCTATCTTAACAGAAGAGGTTGTTGATTACATTCAATATCGACTTGATCAAAATCCAACAAAATCTATAAGAAATCGTTCAGCTCAAAATTTAATGTTCAATCCTTCTATAAGAGTACTTATGGAAGTTGCTACGCGAATGGCGTATATGACCAGTTGTAACAACATGCGTATTTAGTTGCCTACCTATCAATTTGCAGTCATTGTTAATCACTCTCTATAATATTTTTTATATTCGCTTTCTTTTTCTTCCTTACCGCTTATAATTTCGTTTCTAAGCTCCTCATTGCTCGTGATAACCTTTGACCATTTCAACAGGCCCAAATTGTTCTCCAGATCGGGTATTTCTTCCTTGAAGTAATCGAAGATGCTTATTTTTTTGGTAAGTCCGTCCACGTGAAATCCTATAAAAAAGTAAAAAAAAAAAACACATTTGATATACTTATCGATATCGCGGATTTTAATAAGCGAATGCATTTTGTTTTATCCATTCGCGTTATTATCAGATTATTATTTTGAATTGATATAACGATATAACTAAAAGAAGACAAGCATTTTAAAATAATTAATTGATTAATAATTCTATGGGTATTTGCCTAGGAAGTAGTTGACTCAATAGATATTTGTATTTCATTGTACTTACTGAAATTAGTTTTAGAACAATAGAAAGAGAATAGTTAGTTAATTCATTAATTATTTCAAAATTATTTTCTTTTAATTCAATTAAAATTGCAATATGAAACATTTCATCCATATTTATTATTACATTGCGAGCTCTTCTTTTATTTTTGTTTTTAATTTCAGCGAAGAATGTTTTTCATTGACATTAATTGATTATGTCACGTTCCTTATATCTCCCAGATTATTTGAGAAAACGGTGCATTTTCAAATATTTTTTAATACAAGGCAAAGCTGTACAGGGTGGTATATTTTGGTGGTGCCACACATGGAAAACGAGATATTGAAAAACCGTTTCCGCGACCCTAGGCCATTTTTTTTTTTTTTCAATGGCGAAGAAAAAATTATCTATTTTGAGCGTTTCCAGGTTATAACTGAAAGTTGACGACGAGTCATTTTTCGAGTATGTCTGTAACTGTAATTTTATGATTAATAATAGAGAAATATAATAAACATGTTTTCAAAGCAAAATTTTATGCAGATTTTGAATATGCTATTACATTTTACTTGTCATTTTTAGCTTTTGAGTTATATCTAAGATAGTTTCATAAAAATGTTTATAACTTTTCAAAACCGTAAAAAGGTAAACAAACTATATATATATGAAATGTTCGAAAAATACTGTATCAAATAATGTTATTTTTGACAATAGTCACAATTTAAAAATCGAAATTTGTTGTTGTAACTTAAAAACTAAAAATAATACATACAATTTTATAATATATTCGAAGTCAGCATGAAATGTTGCTTAGAAAATGTATTAATTTTATTTTCAATAATAATGAAATTACGGGCACCATTAAAAAATGACTCGTCATCAACTTCCGGTTATAACTCGGAAATAGTTAAAAATAAATCATTTTTTTCTTCGCCATTATTTTTATCATTAAAAGATGGCCTTGGGTCGCAAAAACAGTTTTCCGATATCTCTTAAAATATTTTTTTTTCCATATGTAGCACCACCAAAATGGATCACCCTGTACAGATGAGGATAAATCCATAAACACGTGATTTTTATTTGTGTAAAATGGTTTTGATTAAAAAAACGTCGCTTTATCAGTATTGCCGAGATGCAACGGCAAATAACTATTGTGTAATTCAATGTCCGTCGTGGGTACTTGCCCGGGAAGTAATTGTTTCAATAAATATTTGTATTTTCATTGACGTCAATTAATTGCAGTGCAATATAAAAAGAATCATTAATTAATTAGTTATTTTTAAATTCGTTCCTTTTCGTTCTATTAAAACTCCAATATGAAATATTTCAACCATCTTTATAAAGTGACTTTAATATCAAACATAATAAAATGACTTTATAGTCAAAATTCGCAAGAATAAATCAAATAATAACAACTCTAGTGTTAGTTTTTTTATTGCCTAATTTTCATTCTAAATTAGTCAATAAAAGTAATTTTACACTACTTTAATATAAAATCTAGACAATCGAAATGTGCTTTGGTCACTTTAGAGTCAAAAAAAAAAAACGGCAAGATACGACGCGTGTCAAAGTCGATAAGCACTCGAGGATTAGTTAATAAATATTACATTAAATAACTTTAAGTTTAAATCAAGGCATCGATTGTGAACTGTAGCAACACTAGGCAATATTAGACATCTGTAACTTTAAAGCACTTTAATGTCAAATCTAGACAATCTCGGTGAGTTCTAGTGACTTTAGAGTTAAATTTATGCAATTAAAGTAAATTTAAATGACATTAAAGTCAAATATAAGCAAAAACGGTGAGCTGTAATGAATTGAAAGTTAATATTTGGGCGATGAAAGTAATTTTCAATGACTTTAAAGTCGAATATAGGCATTAGCAGTGAGCCATAATGATTTTAGAGTTAAAGTTGCATATGGTACAGTATGTTTTAATGACTTTAAAGTCAAAATTATGTAACAATAGTAAACTTTAATGACTTTTGAGTCAAAAATAGACAATGAAAGCAAAAGCTCACCGTTTTTGCTTAACAACAGTAAACTATAATTCACTTATAGTTAAAATTACGCAATAAAAGCAAGTTGCAAGACATTAAAGTCAAATCTAGATAATAACAGAAAGCTGTAGAAACTTTAAAGTCACAATAATTTACTAATTATTTTAAAATTATTTTTGTTTAATTTAATAAAAGTTTAAACATCTTTAATACCAAATGCATAAGTGTAGTGCAATGACTTTAAAGTCAAATGCAGACATCAATATAATGATGTTATGCATGATATGTATTTAAAATAGTGATTGGTTAAATTGATTATTTCAGTAATCGAAAATAATCGATTGTTTGATTATTTTCTAGTCTATAGTTCTAATCTACGATTGAAATATAATTACTATTTCAATTTCTAACTGAGATATTTTTAATAAAACTTTCATTTCCTTTTATAGTTACCAAATAAATCCATTCTTCTTCAAAGAATGAATTTTACCTATCACTGTTTTAAAGTAAAATTTTTGTAACGTTACTGACTTTATGGTTTAAGTTAGAGAATTAAAGCAATTTTCAATGACCTTAAAGTCAAAATTAGACGATAGTAATGAATTTACAATTCGAATTATGCAAAAAAAGCTGACTACTCCTATTTCGTTAAAATAAAGGTGATTTTTTACTGCCGCGACTTGTAATTAGACTTTTACTAATCCTATAGTTTCTAAAAACCTTAAAAAAAACATTGCGGTGGAAATCGAACCAAGAAGCATTTTTTTTTTTTTTTCATAAAACAACTAAACTAACTTTCATTGACATTAAAGTTAAAACTAGGCAATAAAAATGGTTTTTCAATGGGAATTAGGCAAAAAAAAGGCGACTACTCTTATTTCGTCAAATAAAGGTGATTTGTTTACTATCGCGACTTGTTATTAGACATTTATAGTTTCTAAAAACCTTAAAACAACATTACGTTGGAAATCGAACTATAAAGCTATTTGTTTCTTTTTTCATGGAACAAAAAAACTATCCCATGCTGCAGAGCATATTTGAAACATAATTTTCATCGGAAACCACAACCACAAAAACTCACCTGTGTGCACCAGAAGGAAACAAGCGAAAATCAAAACACTTGCTGAGGCGCTCATTTCACTGATTTTACCCTCATTTGTATACAAAAAAACAACAAATAAAAGTACAATCACTAACAATTTCCGATGATCGAATGTTCTGCGATAACGAAATTTTAGATCGGAATCAGCCGCTGATTAGATAAAAAAAACGGCAAGATACGACGCGTGTCAAAGTCGATAAGCACTCGAGGATTTTAGTTTATTTTGTGTAAATAAAAAATAATTGTTGAATCTGCGAAATGAGGCAATTATCGAATACTATATCATTGTTTGAAATGTGAGCGGTAATTGGAATTAAATAATTAAAGATAGAATTAAACTTCTGGTTGTTGAGTTAAGTAAAGAAGATTAATATATATTTTTTCGAATCGCCAATTTCAACAAATATGCACGTTTTGAGGTCCCCTGAGTCCATTCCATCCAGTTTTGAAAAATGTCTGTGTGTGTCTCTGTTTGTTTCCCCGATAGCGCATAAACGACTAAATGGATTAAACACAAACTTTATATTTAAGCTTTTTATAAGAGTGAAAGGTTCCGAAAAGCTTTTGGTCACAATCAAAAGTCATTAAGTGCAACTTTACTCTTAGCGATTTTTCATTTTTTAATTCGTATAAAAGTTGTAGATCTTGAAAAATTAAATAATTTTTGTTATAAAACTTTTATTATAGAAAACGCTATATTGCTATATAGTTACTACATAGCGATGTGAACATTTCTGTATATAGATACTATATAGATATCTATATAGTAACTATATAAGTTAAACTATATAAAATTTACTATATGGGTACTATACAAGGTGTCCCATTTTACATTATTTTTTGAATATCTTGAAAATAAAGCATTTTACCGAACGGATACTTTTTTTAATTTCTAACAGGGGGCGCTGTAATCGTGAAAGTATGCATTTTCTTTAAAATTTTCGTGAATTAATATTGTCTTAATAACTTTATAAAAAATAACATTTGGTGTTTCGAAATGTTATGATGTCGCAAAATTTAGAAGTATTGCATAAAATAACCCTATTAAAACACTTAATTTACAATGAAATAAATTAACAATCAGTAAACATAACATGAAAATCCTTGATAAAATTGAATCATTCATAATTAGTTTCTTATATATTCTGTTTCCGTTCCTGTTTCAGAAATTTAGGTATTGATTAAAACACCAAATGTTATTCTTCATAAAGTTATTGAAACAATATTAATTCACGAAAATTTTACAGAAAATTCATACTTTCACGATTACAGCGCCACCTGTTGGAAATTAAAAAAAAAAAAAAATTAAAAAAAAAGTCTTTCATAATCTGTTGACCTCTCTCTAGGCAACCCCCCCCCCCCCCGTGGGGCTACGGGGGCCATTTTGTCAAAATCCGATTTCCCCCTCAAAACCATGACGATTATGATTCAGCATAGTTTTTGGTAAAATGCTTTAATTTCAAGATATTCAAGAAAATAATGTAAAATGGGACACCCTGTATAGCGATAACACAGTTAAAATTATATAGAATAAACTATGTAGGTTCTACATAGATATATCTATATTTTAGCAATATAGTTTACTTTATATAGAAAATACTACATATATTCAGCATAGTAACTATATACTTAAAACTATATAGAATGTACTATATATTTTCAAGATAGTATTTATATATACTGATTGTGAACCAAAAAACTTAGTCAAAGCAAAAATGCTTTACAATTAATTATGTGCTGAAATTTAAAGGAATAATTTGAATTATTAAAACTTAGTAAGATAATAATTTATTATAAAAATCTAAAATTGAATTAATCAACATGACATTTAACAAACATGCACCATAATTAATTATCTTTCCAATTAATCCCATTTTTTGTGACTACGTTTTGGTTCTTAACATTTAGTATATAATTTTTATAATTCTGGGGTCAATTTATAATTCATACGATAAAAGCTCACATTAGACAAACCATATTTTATTACCTAAATAAACAATTTAAAACAAATTCTTATTCAATATTTTTCTCTGCAAGGGGACTCATAAGGCTCATTTCTTTTACCTGAAACAAATAAACCTTGTTAAGAAAACACAATAAATAAAGCACTAATTAGCTTACTCTTTTAGTATAGTTTTGACTTTATTTTTCCACCAAACTCGTCGGATGATGTTGCTAAGTTGTTAAACAATTACTTATAATTTCAGTGTCCATGGCTTCGATGAACTTTATGCGAACAGCATCTAAAGTCAACAAAAACGTTTTAATTAGTATAGATTTATTACAATTAATTTTATTTATAAAATGCGAATTGTAGCTAAATGTAAAACTTAGGGCCACTTATACAATTTTTAAAAATATTCTTTGAATTTTTATTACGTTTGCGCACAATTCATAAAAAACAAATGATCTGTTCGAAGCTGATACAATGGAATTGTGTAATTGAATCTTTTCGGTAATTTTTATTCATTTTTAATTAGTTTTCTGTAATCCAATTTTTGATAAATGAATTAAAGTAATTTATAAATCCTTTAATTTAAAATACTTATAAATCCAATAATATATGAACTACACAGCACCTTGGATCGATTTGGAACAGACATAATAAAGAGGAAAACAATCAAAGTTCTTATAATGTATATATAATTTGTATGAAATGTATAAATATATTTCTAAAAAGGGATCGTAATATGATTCAATATTTCTACCTATTTAGAATTAATGATGTAGCAAAACTATATAGGAACTACATAGTATTTAAAATAATTATTTTTTAAACAGTATTTGTAATAATTTGAACTCAATAAGCAATTTTTAAATATTAGTGTGGAAGAATGGTGGTAGTGTCATTAACTGTCTACTGTCTATTAGAAAAAATAATATAGTAAAATTACGTAGGGATTACATAATAAAATTATGTACATACCATGCAATATTTATATATAGTGGCTATATAATAAAACTATTAATGATTACATTAAATCTACGTTGAAGCTATATTTAAACTATATAGTAAAAATATATAGTTCTACCATTGTAATTTTATATAGTAACTATGTGGTTAAATTATTTTATGAATAAATATAGTTATTATATGTTGTAACTATATTGTAAAACTACTTAAATGCAATATAGAAAAAACTATCAAATCACAACGTTTTTACTATGTTACAATATTCAAATAAAATATTACAATATAAATTCTATGTTGGGACTATATAGAAACACTATATAGTTTTACTATCTAAAATCAATATAGCCACAATGTAGTTACTATGTAAAACTATACAAATTTCTTCTTCGGTAGTTTTCATTTTATAAGCAGAAGAATATACCTGATAAAATGCTTTTAAAATAAACAATTATTTTTATAATCTTTTTTATGTTGGCTGTGGTGCCTTTAATTATTTTAATCCGAAATAATATGTCAAAATGATTTCATACTTCAATAACATTGAATATGTTGCGCGAACAAATAAAAATGGCAAAGAAATTATACAGAGTGGTTAATCAATTTTAGGTAGAAAAAAAAATAAGATTTTTTTAAAATAAAAAATTAAATTAAATAAAACACAAAAAAGATCAATGGCTTCGTGGGCGTTACTTGAAATTAATCAATGAACAACTTTACCTGAATATTATCACACCTTTTCTGTCCGCCACCTTGTATACAATGTATGGAAATTTTATCAAGCCATTGTAAGGTAAGAAATAACAAACGCAACAAAAACATTCAACAACGTGTTGGTCCGAATTCACTGGGGAAAGTGCCATGATGGACACATCACCATTTTTTTAAGTGAATGATCGAAATTTAGCAATCATTTCTAGAAATATTGTTCAACTATTCGTTAAAAAAATTATTTAATATTCACTTAAGTCAACCACCAGAAGTCTAATTCTATCTTTAATATAATATGTAGAATTTTGGGCCAGGTCAGTTTGCTATTATTCCAATATACGTGAAGATTTAAATTAAGTAAGGCAATATTTCTACAAATGATTGTTAAAACTCGATCATTCACTTTTTTGCACGCTGCAGGAATACAGGGTGGGCCATGAATAACAACCATTAAAAGTTATCGGGGTTCCGCGGACAATTTTGAAAAAAAAAATACATTGCACTAATGAATGCGACCACCTCATGGAAAATATTTTGTCTTTGTTACTTTAAATGGAGCACCCTATATTTTTTTTCTTCGGATTTTCCGCTCAATTGCCTAACTACTCATATGGATTTACGTCTACACAATTCTTACAGTTTTGAGATGAAATTTATTTGTTAAATTTTAATCTCAAATTGACGTTTCGAAAAATGCCTGTAACTTCTAGTAGGCATAAGATAGAGGCGAGCGACATCTTAAATTGTTAGTGATAGATCCATCTAGAATCAAAACAATTAACATCTGTCAATTTTGACAATAGGTATTTCAAAAGTGTTAACATTTCAGTGGCCTCTTAAAAAATATAATTCAATTTTTTCAAACGTAATGACCAATATTTTATCTCATAGATCGATTGGCAAGACAATTTTTAACATAAAAGTATTATGCATCCCAATATTTAGAGCGAGTAGTTTTTGAGTTATTTCGAAATTTCATTCCTCCCAAAACTTTTACACAATCGACTAATTCCTGTACAACTTACACGTGCACCATAAGTTACTGTCAATATTCACTGCACCAAATCTATAAAAAGTCATTTGCAACGCGTCAATATTTTTGAACCTTTCCTTTGAGCAATATTAAAATGAATTAGCATACCAATCAAAAAATTATGAAATTATTCGTCATATACTGGAATAAAAGTTCAATTGAAAATCAACAGTTTTAACGTATTTTGCACGCGTGTTGCTTTTTATGATTTTAATTATTTTTAAAAATTCGTATTTATTAAAGTACAAATCCAAAATAAACAATCTTTGTAGCCATGAAAAGAGGAAATTTCGAAGTTATTTTTTTTAACATTAAAAATCTTCAATATGTTCACCGTTTTATGCACAGCAAACATCTATAATTTTTAGAGAAGAAGCAACTTTTTCACTTTCTTACTTACGGCAGATAAACGTGTTTTGTCCTTTCAAAAGTGTATGGACCTTTTTTCATTGCTGAAACAATTGTAACTGGATTAGCGTACATGGAGATGTTGAAGCAATGGCAGTTCCCTCAAGTTATGGAAGATTCTCAGGTTTTCATTTACCAACAGGATTCAGCTCCACCCCAGTGGCACCTCACTGTGCGAGTGAATTCTTTCCTCAGCGCTGGATAGGTCGCAGGAGAAATGAAAACCTGACTCTATACTTCTGGCCACCAAAAAGTATGGGATTATGTTAGGGAAGCTGTTTTCGTCCCGCCTCTACCAACTACTCTGAACGGTCTGCGGAAACTTATCACTGCTGCCGTGTATTCAGTAACAGCAGATTCGCTTTCTCGTCTATAGGACTGTTTGGCTACCGCGTATATGTTTGTAGTGCATCAAACATTTATAATTTTTTTTTTTTTTTGGCGATAATTGTGACAATTTTTCTGATATTGGGATCATGTCAGTTTTGTTATATAGAAGTGTGTTGAATGGGTAATGTAAAGGATTGTTTGGGTGGCGATGGTGAGGTACAGAAATATTTTCAAAAAATGGCTACATTATGAGAATCGCGAGGATACTACCAGAATAGAAGCGAGAATAAATACATCATCAGAATAGAAATATTCTCATAAATGTATACATTATGAAAACATAATGGTCGGGAGGATAGAAACGTCCGGAGAAGAGAATCGTCGTGAGGATAGAAACCTTGCAAATAATGAGAATACTTCCAGAATGGAAGTGTTACGAAAATAAACATATTATCAGAATATAAATGTTCTCTAAAATGAATACATTAATAGAACATTGCGAAAATAAACACATCATCACAATAAGATGTTTTTAAAATGTATGGTATGAGAAAGGAAACGCCAGGAGGATGGAAACATCCCGTAAGAAAATAAAAATCGCGAGGAAAGAAACGTCTTTAAAAATGAAGATAATGTCAGAACGGAAAGTGTTGCGAGAATAAACATATCATCACAATAGAAATGTTATCAAAAATGTATGTTAGAACTGCCAGGAGGATGGAAATGTCCCGCAAGAATAAAAATATTGCAACAGTGACGTGCCAGAACAGAAGTTTAGCGAGAATAAAGACATCGTTAGAATAGAGATTTTCCTAGAATGGATACATTATGAGAATGTAAACGTTGCGATCAGTACCAGAATGGAAGTGTTGCGATGGTAGAGATATTTTCATTAGAATTCAAACATAGCCAAGAATGGATGCATCGAGAGAATAAAAGCATATCGAGAATATAAACATCCGAAGAATGGAAACGTTTGGATAGGTTTGCAAGAATTGCAAGTGAGACATCTACAATATATAGACAGAATTGATTTAATTTAATTTTAATAAATTATTTAAAAATCATTTATTAAACTCAAGTGCATTTTTAAACAAAAATTAAATTAATTAACAATTATATAAGGCACAAAAAACAAACTTTAATTTTGTATATAAGTATTGCTCTTAAAAAACTTTAAAGCAATAAAAGAATATGTTACAAATATTTATGATATAAATCTTATGACAGTTATTCTTGAATTATAATAAATTAATATCTTTTAATATTTAATCATGTTTCACTAAGTGATTAATGAGAAATTAATCACTTAGTGAGACATGATTAAAATACAATTTGTAATAAAAAACAAAAACGAAGAAATCATGTATTATAAGTTTTAAATTTTAAATTTATAATACAATTTAAAACTTATAATACATGATTTCTTCGTTTTTGTTTTTTATTACAAATTGTATTTTATAATTAAAATATAATTTCTACTAGCAATAACGAATGAACTTCTCCACCTAAAAATTGTCACAATTTTTCTAGCCACCTTGTATAAATATATTTAACATATTTTTATCTTTTTTGTTTATAAATTGTAAATTGACAATATATATATACAACAAATACGTTTTAACTCTATATTTTATTTCCAAAATAATTTATATAAATAATAATAAATTATATTTAAGATATCATGTTGCTTTTAATTTCTTATTAAGTTTGTTTATTCTATGATACCTTTAATATTGCAATACTATCAACGTCAACGATAAAAACAAACTGATGAACAATCCAGAACCCAATGAAGCGCTCCCAGAAAACATGAAATTCTTAAGATCCATCGTCATGTCGAAAAACAATAAATCCTTGTGCTCCTCCAAGAATTCGGGCAAACCATCCGCGTTCAATTGGAATATATCCTCTTCCTTGAAAGACACTAACAGCTTGTTCCCGTTGTACTTCTTAACCTCCTCCTTCGCGGGCTTCGTGCGGACTGTAGTAGTAGTAGGCTCAGCCAGCAGGTGCTTCTCTATGTTCTCGAAATTTTCCAGAAGATAGATCATTTCGATTGTGTATAGCTTGTTGTCGGTGTCGGGTTGGGTTTGGAGCATCTTCTGTAAGTTTTCTTCGGAGTATTTCGTGCTGCCTTTTCCAGACCAGCCCAGGGTGAGCGTGCGGCAGTCGAGAACATCGTTGTTGAGTTTATGGTCGAGTTCAACGCTGTCGGTGCCGACGATGTTAGCGCTCAACCAAATTGGACGTTCAAGTGTCTAAAATTAATAAGTATTTTTTAAGGCATTTTTTGAGGGGCAATAACTAAATTTCTATTAGGATAATTTTGTTTCCTTTAAAACACTTGGTTTGTTTCACTATATTATATTTCTTTTTCGTCATTCTTCAGAGAGAAGTATACAAGAGTACTATTTTATTGTGTACGGTAGATGAAGAAAGGATTTAGTATGAATAAGCACTGCAGCCGTTTAACTTATTCTATTTCCTCTTTTCTTTTGCATAATCAATTAGTTTACTTATTGTCGCTAATTCTAACATTCGTTTGATCATATTATCTGTCGGTGGGTGTTGTTTTACTTTATCTTGGGTAACGTTGTCCTCCCTCGTGTTAGTAAATGCAGCGCACTCAAATATCTTCATCCTCTTCATTACATAAATCGCAGATGCCTGGTATTTTTTTTGCGTTCAGTGCCTATATTACATTTATTGATACATGGTCAGAATAAAAGTACACACTTTTAGAATTCTACAAAATATAATAGTGAAACAAACCAATTGTTTTAATTAGTTATTAAATATATTCAAAGAAACTCCTCTTGTCATGAGGGTCAAATATTTAATTTCATATTTAATTTATTTAATAAGCCTTTCAATGCAAAAGTAGAGGAAACATGTCTATTGTAGAACGTTCTCTTAACGTGAGGGTTCTAAAATCGACCATTACTTGACTGACTTTCAAATGATCATGATATTCAAACGAACTTGGTATTAAATTTTACTTAAAAAAAAAAACAAGTTCATTTGAATAAATAAACTTTTTTTTTCATTTGAAAAATGAAAAAAGCAAACAGAATATTTTTGTATATAATTTAATATTTATTACTAAAATGGCAAAGAAAGAAATGACAATTATATAATTAAAAAATATATATAACTCTTCATATTTCACCTCAAGAAGAATTCAAGAATATTTTCGTGTTGATTAGATTGTTTTATGAATTGTAAAACTTACCTTAAGGAAACGCAAAATCAATGGATTATTAATAGCCGTTTCGAAAGTCTCAGTGGTGTCGAACTCCAGCTTCAAACCAATTTTTGAATCGTTTGACAGAGCCGACACGTTTTTGAATAGATCCAAGAGGCTGAGGTTTTCGCTGACAATGACTTCCTTGCCGTTCAGCGTTAACAGAATGTTGAGCATATGATTCTTGGCTGAAAAGTATAAATAAATTCACAATTTCAATTTTGACTAAATATCTGCCTTTATTTAATAATTACTTATTATATTCCTCTGCTTCTTTTTTCTCTTTAATTGTATTAAATAATAATAATATTTATTTGTAAAATGAAGAATTTCCATCAATCCCTTCAAATCCCAACTATTCATTCCTATCACAATTCTCTCACCTCGCCATTCAGAATAAACATAAACAACTCCTCAATCCCCCCATCCTACACCCAACTAATCAAATATACGAGGGCGGTCCGATAAGTACTTAGCCTACAAAAGAAAAAGTGGTGATTTATTTTTTCAACATAATCTGCTTGTAACCCGATACACTTGACCCAGCGATGTTCCAACTTCTTTAACCCGTCTGAAAAATATGTTTTCTCGAGGTCTGCAAAGTAGCCCTCCGTG
Organism: Philonthus spinipes; assembly: GCA_963082785.1. Lineage (NCBI taxonomy): Eukaryota > Metazoa > Arthropoda > Insecta > Coleoptera > Staphylinidae > Philonthus > Philonthus spinipes. Next base: position 14,160,837 of record OY720306.1, on the reverse strand, counting down.
GTTCGAATTTATGCCCGGCGAGTGATTTTTTTTAAGTTTAAAAACAAAAGGAAGTCCCATGGGACCAAATCTGGATGAATACGGTGGATGGGGCAGCAGTTCGTAGCCCAATTTGACCGTGGCGACGGCGGAGGTGTAAGCCGGTGCGTTGTCATGATGGAAAAGCACTCTTTTTCGCTAAATGGGGACTTTATTCTGCAATTCGGCGTCGAATTTGCGCTATAATTCGAAATTGTAGAGTCATGTGACCGTTTTGCTCTTCTGCAGGTAGTCAATGAAGATTTCACCTTGTGAATCCTAGAAAACTGTAGCCATCACCTTTTCGGCCGATAGAACAGTCTTCGCCTTCTTCAGAGCACGTTTCCGGATGAAATCAATTGATTCACTGTTCCTTGGTCTCTGGTGTGGATCCATGTTTTGTCGACTTCTTCGGATTGCGCTTAAACAGTGTCAAACACTGCTCCGACGTGGTCTCGCGGTTGCGCTTGTTGTCCGGAGTAAGCAAACGCGGCAACCATCGCACCGACAGCTTTCTCATGCCCAAAATTTCATGCAGAATATGACCCACGCGGTCTTTTAAGATGCCTACTGTTTCAGCTATCCCACATTATCCTCCTTGGTAGCCGTTTTCGGGGCATAGAAAACTCAAGCTCATCGAAAAACCAACGTTCGACCACGTTGAAACTCTTTAAACCAATTTTTGAGGGTCGCCATCGAAGGAGAAGAGTCACCGTATACAGCATCCAAGCGCTCTTTAATTTCGCTGCACGATTTCCTTTCCAAAAACATGAATGTTATCACCGACCGATATTGATATTTTTCCATATTTTTTCTAAAATTCGAGGGAACGCTTCTACACTCTGTCAAAATAAAATTACGAGTCCGATTTAGACAGTTGCCTTCTACGAGAATATGCTACATGTTTTGTTGCGATAGTGGCGCCATCGCACGGTGTGGCTAAGTACTTATCGGACCGCTATATATATATTATGGTAAAATCATACCAGATGCGTTGTAATGTAAAACAGGATTGTTTTTATTTAATGATATACAATGTTTGAAAGCATTTTAATTCATCTGGTGAAAATTATGAATGTTTTAAGATTACTTTGATGTATGATACAAAATATTCCTTTGGTCTGGACATCAACGTAACATGAATTAGTAATTGCTAATAATTATATAGCCATATCTTTCTATATAACCGCATTCAAATTAATCTATTCTCTACAAGGAGATGTATGAGTAAGAAGCTTGCCGAACGAGTGTTATAGGTATCTTTCTATAATTTCAGGCGACAATTAATAGATTGTGCCACTTAAAAGAAACTGTTTTCTCGGTGAATTAGTTTGAAAAACTGTAGAAAATAATTTTTAATTCTAAGTATAAATTTGTTTGAAATTCTAAATTACCTTGTAGAGCAGTTTCGATATCGTCCAACTTTGTAATGTAATTACTCAAGGTGAAAGCCGACAAATCGTCATTTTTCAAATCGTCGAAATAGTCTAAAACGTCTTTATTTTTCGGGCAATCGAGAGCAGCGAACTTTCTGCTCCCACTGAAATCGAAAGCCACGTCTTTTTTCTCAAGACCCGCAAGTTGTTTTCGAAATTCGCCGGCGTCGAACGGATGTCCATCCTCCACTGTGAGCATGACGTTTTTGACATTCTTGATATCTTCTAAACGATCGATGTATTTCAAGTCGAAGACATTCACTCTGGCGTTTCCTATGTTCTTCGGATATTCAATTAGTTGGTTGATTTGATCTTCTGTGTATATTGCGTTGGTGAAAATCCCCAGTGAAAGCGTGCGACAATCGAGTCTGTCGTTGTATTTTTCATGGTTTAAAATAACTGCTTTTCTGTTTGAGGAGATTACTTTGAGATCAATCCATATTGGATGTTTGAAAGACTAAAAACAGAAAACAGTATTTAAGATAATAAACATTACACATTGTACTAATATTTACAAAAGTGTGTAATTAGTGTTAAGAACATACCTTTTTGGTTACATTTCATTTTTTTATGTGTTTACCTTAAATTCCCCGAACTTCATTGCCTCATTATAAATTGTGTTATCCTCGATAGTGAAAATTATGCCCGCCTTTTCGCTAGCGGAATTTTCAAAGTTGTAGAAAAACTCAATTAGTGACATTTTCTTTGCTTGATCTGTGAAGAGTATGTCATTCGTGTGCGTGAGCTTCACACGGATCATGTCGAAATTTTCTAAAATGAAGACACTCGATTATAATATTCATATTCTATAGTATTGATATATTATAGTTTGATAGCCGCTTTTCTTATTTTATTCACGATGTAGCTGGTTCTTAATGTATTTCATAAAAAGATTTTAAAATTTCTAAAATTCTGTCTTTTTTTTCTTACAACATTTACTCTTCCGATACAAAATACGACATTGCCTCATTTTAGATCATTCTACGACTTTTAAAGAGTTTTTATCATTTAAAACCAACCATATATCTTTACTTTTGTTCATTATTTACTTCTATTATAATTGCAAGGAAATACAAATTTAAAACCGTAGAGGATGCCAAAAATTTGTGAACCTTAAATTTCTGGGATTATGAAAGCGAGAATCGCAAGGCGAGTAAACCACGGCTAAGATTATAGAGAAGCCAAAATGACAAAGACCAACTTCATAAGTAGCCAAGCTAAGGGCCTAAGACCCAAAAACAGAAAATAGCGATACCCAAGAATAACATAAGGCCGGAGTCTCGTCAAATAAACCATCATAAGGGCAAATTATGCTAAAAATAGGCAAAAGAACTTTAAAGCTTCCTACAAAAGCATCTTAATTTGCTGGAATACCGGGCGGCGTAAACAAAGATAGGCCGTACTTCAAGGAGGCTGCAATATTAATTAAAGTCACTGACTCCCCAGAAGTTCAACTGGATCAGGGGAAGCTTAATGCACTCCAGGGCGCCATTAAAACGACGATTAAACTTATGCTTGAGCAAAAACCTCAAATCCGCTTCAAAATATTTGCTCAAAAACCGCTGACTCAGAAATCGCTAATGGCTTAGGGAAACCATAGAAACCCTGACACCCTTCTAGAAGTTCTTGAAGACAGTGCATAACAAAGTCGTGGGTATGTAAAAAAGAAGCTATTATTAATATTAATGAGTCTGTTAAACCTTCAGCAATATAATTCAATCAGAAATATAACAGAAATATTCAAACACAATTTGGGAGATTAATAAAGACATTGATCCTTTGACAAAAGAAGATGATTATCACCCTGCATTCACAATAGAAATTCAATGTAAAACTGAAATGTCTAAAGTTTATGAGACTCTTTCATTATTTAATTATATAAAAGGAAATTACTTGGGGTTATACGAATATCTGTGTAAAATTAACTAGAACGAAACATCACTCTTTGCTAATGTAGATTTAGGCTTTAAATGGTTTGATGACACTATGAATAATGCTATTGCTAAATTTGTACCTAAAAAGAGGATGAAATCTAAGTCGAAATATCCTGCGTGGTTTAATGCTGAGTTAATTGATCTTTTAAATGTAAAACGTAATCTTAGAGTAAATCTTAAATTGATTAGGTTAAATACTATGCATGCCCAGCAGTTTGCTAAAGTTAGAAAGCAGCTCAAAATTAAATCACATCAGGCATCAGACAATATGTATTTAATATAGAAAAAAGCATTGCATCAAATCCAAGACAGTTTTAGTCTTTTGTTAAATCGAAAAGAAATAATACTTCAAGAATTCCTACAACAATCACACATAATAATAAAATACTTGGCAATCCCAATGATATGGCTTTCGTGATTTTTTCTCATCAGTGCATAATACGTCTGATCCCAATCTTCAAACATCTGATATCAGTGATGTCCCAATGTTTTGTTTCACATACACAACTCCCGAAATTGTCTACGATATTCTCAAAAATCTTCCTAATAATTTTACGTCAGGTGATGACAAAATTCCGTCTATTTTTTCTAAAAGACTGTGCTTAATTATTCTTTGAACCTCTCTCTGCATTATTCAATCTAGCCATTAGTTCTAATACTTTTCCCCAATGCTTAAAAATTGCTGCTATTTGTCCAACACCTAAAACACCGCATTGTCTTAATAAAATAGAGAATTATCGTCCCATAACTATACTTCCCCATATCGCAAAAGTCTTTGAACGTTTGCTTTATAATCAAATTTTACAGCATATTATCCCATATTTATCAATACATTAGCATGGCTTTGTTCCTGATCGGTCTACAGTCTCAAATTTATCTATAATAGCTAATGACATAGCTCAAGTTATAAACGAAAAAGGTCAAATTGATGTCATTTACACAGATATGTCAAAGGCCTTTGACATAGTTCCTCATAATTTATTATTATTAAAACTCATTAATTTTGGATTTAGTGTCTCGGTAGTGAATTTAATAACTTCATATTTACATAAACGCAGAGCATGTGTCAGCCAATGGTTTTAAATCAGATGATTATTTCCCATCATCTGATGTACCACAAGGCTCTATACTAGGGCCCTTGCTATTTAATATATTTTTAAATGATATTTCTGAGTATCTTGAATGTCAACATTTAATGTATGCTATGATTTAAAGATATACGCTGCAATATAAACAATTGATGACTGTCATCGTTTACAAAATAGTTTCTTTTTGTACAAAAAATGGGTTAGAATTAAAAATAAAAAAATATAAATTTGTGTCATATTTAAAAAAATCAAATGTAATAAATTATAATTATATAATAGCAATGGTGAGCTTCTAGAACGTGTTACGGTATTCAAAGATTTAGGAATATATTTTGATCAGACTTTTAATTTTAATTACCACATAAATCATATTGTTAATAGTGCATACAGATCATTGGGTTTTGTATGTCGTAACGCTTCTCAGTTTGATAATATAAGTACCTTAAAAACCTTAGATTCTGCTTTTGTACCGACCAAATTGGAATATGGTGCTATGATCTGGTTCCCGCAGAATCAAATTCAAATAAAGAAACTTGAAGATGTCCAGCGCAAATTTTTAAAATTACTTTTTTACAAAGACACTTATCCGGAAAGAGGATTTGATCATAATCTATTATTAGATAAATTTAATATTAAGTCTCTTGATGCTCGGGTATACTATATGTATAAAATATCTATATAATATTTTGCATGGGAAGACAGATTCACCTTTATTTTTAGATAAAATTTGTTTCCATATTCCAACTTTTCCGAGTAGACAAAAACCAACTTTCTTCATAAAAAAACATAGAACTAATGTCGGCTTAAAGTCACCTGTCAGCATTGTATGTTCGTGTTTCAATAAAATATCAGACACTACAGATATATTCTATGATTCACTTAACCAAATAATTAAAAAATTACAAAGGATTCTTTAAGATGGCTCATTTGTTTTATGTTACATTTGTATACTCTTACGTTATGTTTGTATTAATCGTAACTGCAGCTTAACTGTTTCTATTTTGTCTTGTAATTAGGAAAATATGTATTTCCTGTTGGTCAATAAAGATTATTATTATTATTATTACTGAGAATTTGTTTTAAGTACTTAAGTAACATAAGTCAATAAGTCACAGTAGCTAAAATTATTTTGCCTCTTTTTTATTTAATTTACAGCTGAGCAACTATCCGTTAAGATAGTAGAAGAAGCAAATCACAAAAATAGTCAGCGCAAATATGTGTCGATGAATTTGTCACACAAGTTTGCATTTCCAAATTTATGCCATTGGCGATTCCATGCATGCCCATAAAGTCAAGATTGAGGGTTTTGTATGTGTTGAGGGAATGAATGCAATGCACATTGATTACAATTGCATCCAATCTATAATCTGCACATATCCAGAAGGAAAAACTAAGGAGCATTTGATAAGTGGAGAAATTGAATACAAAATCGGAAAAATCATATTCGCAACGGCGAAAACAAATAACGAAAATTTCATAAAGGTCTTGTTTGATAAAAATACTGATTGGATTTTGGGAGATATATCATCAGGCTTTCAGCTGAGAAATTGATTAACAGAGCGGTTTTGGCACAAGAGTATGGAGTCTGCTGAAGATGTCGCTAGGCTTTCCGACTTGTACTGAAGACCTCAGGCGAGGCTACTTTAGCAGCTTATTCCGGGAAACTTATTATTATTTTTTTAAATAAGTTCCTCTTAAAATCCGATAATATTGTATTGATAAGCTCTATAAATTTTAAAGTATTCCTTGCGAATAATTATATGCTACTCATACATTTTTACTTTTTTTTTCAAATGTATAATGAGTAATGAGGTAATTATAATAATCAATTAATATCTGTATATATTAGGTCCAGTAAAAAGTATTCTATTATTTTTTGCATGAAATTGGAGGCTTTGGTTACCCTAGAATAATACTATTTAGGTCAAATATGCACCTTTTTTTTGATAACGTGTTGCATTTTTGAAAGAAATATAATTATGCCGCTTTTGGGTGATTGCTTCCTTGAGACGATCCAATTGTTGACAGTACATTTCCGAATTAAGAACATTACCACAGGAGAGCAGCTCATGGTAGATCAAAATCCACCATACACAAGCAAAACCTTCCTAGCCGTCAGTCCTGGCTTGGCCACTGTTTCCGTCGGCTCACCGTAATTCAACTAAATGGGTTGATTTTGTTACGATTGAACAGCAATTTACAGATAGAAATTCGATCAGTGAGGTTCGTGTGGCACCCATACATCGATTTTTAATTTAATTTTGTATCCAGCCTTATTCAAGCGGTTCAAAACGTATTTTGTGCAATCTTACGATCTTGAGCAATCAAAGTACTACTTACATGACGGTTGGACTCTATAATGTCCATGATTTTATCGATAGTTTCGATAATTGCATCTTTGCCATCGAAATTATCAGAACGGAATCGACGAAACTAAAATTTCCCGTGATTGGCTGTTATAATATTATAACCAGAAACAATTTTTACATTTTCGGCCACCTAGTTTGCGTTTTCGACTCAATAAAAGAAAAACTGTACAAAAAGCATTTTTTGTCTTTGCTAGTATCCATCTTTGATGTGCACTTAAACAAAAGCGAGTCAACTAAACAACACAAAACTGTCAGAATTTTTTTTTAGTACGAAATCGTATCTTCCTAAGAATTCTTTCTTAGAACTGGATCGGACTTTCAAAAATACGGAATAAACCAAGTATTTTATTATGTATTTTTTAACGTTTAAAAATGTTTCACGAAGTGTTAAGTGAGACGAGTCTACTTTAATAATTAATCAAATATATCAATCGGACTTATACAATGCAAGATATAAATAACTATATCTATAGGAAAAATAATGGATTATTTTTTACTACACATAATATTTCTTTTTATTTAGTAAAAAAATCAATAAAAATTGGTTTTTTATCTTACCTACAAGCTCCCTAATATCATCACGGTTTCCATTTATAAATTCGGCGATTTGCAGATTTTTAAAATCCTCGAAATTCTGGCTGGATTCTATTGCCGGGCATTCTTCTAGAACGAGTTTATCTTTCATATTGGCATAATATAGTTTATTCTTCAATAAATTTGCGCGCAAATCTTTGCTATTGAAATTTTTGGTAGATGAATGATATAAAAGCATGTCCGCGTTGAACCTTTCGAAAAGTGCATTCACTTTATCTCCCTTCGTAGCGAGATCTATAGCCTCCACGTGAAATCCCACGTCGTTTACTTCAATTATAGCAAGTCTTTGATTTTTTAACTCTGTAACTTTTTCAGCTACATCATCCTTTGTCGATTGGAGAATTATTTTATGCCCTTGTTTCAGTAGGATTTCTTCTAAATTAGAACCTACTAAATCCGAAACGATCAATTCCAACCAAACAGGAAAATTTAAAAACTGCAAATATGAAAGTAACATATAAAAGTCGTGTCAATTTCTAATTGTAAAATGGGATATAAATACAAATGTCGAGGCTTCTACTTTATTATACATCATAATTCATAATAATAATAAAACACTTGTACTTTGTATAACTGAATATTTTTCATTGGTTTCGACGATACTAACCCGCTATTATCAAACTAACAGTTTTTTTTAATCATTTACCCTTTTACCTTTCGCTGTTGGGCTTTCATATTTCGTTATTTTGTACGATAGAATTCTCTCCATTTCTTTCTATCTTGTGTTAGTTCCTTTATTTCTTTCCATGTACTCCCTTTTCGTTACTTTGTTAATGACGCGTAAATATAGTGGCACTGTTAGTTTGATAATGACGCATTAATGACGTCGAGACTATAGTCACTAATACAAAAATTCTGTAAAAGTGTTTTATTATTGTAAAAGTACAATTGTTTTCTATGTATGTAGGTAGATTTAAATGTTGTTTTAAAAATTACAAATTTTGACTTTTTTAATAGAGTTCAATTTAAAAAAAAAAATCCTTGAAAAAATGTTTTATTTAATTTAAAAGATAATTCAAACATAACAATTATAAAATATCATATAATTCATTCAAAGAGTAGAAGAATATCAATAAAACAATTAATTACCTTATCCTAAATTTAGCTGAATTATTTGAGAAGTAAAAACCATCCTCACTACAATTAAAACTAAATATTTCGGAGTAATAATTAATATACTGTAGTTATAAAACATAAATAACTTCGAAATATGTTTTTATTTCTGACACTTTTTATCCAGCACCATATAAATTGAAATTCTATATGAAGTATTGTACACAACCCGTGCATTGTGTTCATAACACACTTGCCTAAAACTCTTTCTGTAATCTTCGTCATAATCATAAGTTATAGTCTGATTTTTAACTTCTCAAATTTTACATTTCGAAAATTCAATTTGTGTTACACAAACTGTATGTTAGGGCAAAATTATTCAAATATTAACTTGTAAGTCAAGCTTTTAACTTGTTAATTAGATAATCATAAACCAATTCAATTAACTCGTTTTTGTATAATAGTTATTAGTTAAATAAAAAATACGTTGTTCTACTCCATTAAATTTTGATAAAGTTCTAAATTTGTTTTAAAAATTATGAATTATAATTAAGCATTGCCTACGTTTTAAAAATAAAATTCGTGTGGCAACAGTAGGAGACTGTTGAACTAGGCAAAAAAAATAATTCATTGCAAAATACCTAAATTTTCACATATTAAAACAAATCTTTTTTTTTTCAAGATTTAATTAAAATAGCATTATAAATAAACTGACCTTAAAACATGGTGCATTCAATGTAGTTTCAAGTTCTACTATTTCATCAAAAAGGAATTTAACGCCATTTTTTTTGTTTTTGTCGAGTTTTTCTAGAAACTCGCATAATTCAATATCATCACCAAGTATGACATTATCTGTTGTCGAAGTACTAGCAACAACCAATTCTAGCATTCTATTTTCGACTGTAAAGGAAGAAGATTAAGAAAAAATGTCATTTTTGAAACTGAAAATGATATATTGCTCAAATCACATGCGTTATAACGGAATTTTAAAAATAAATTCATCCTACTTCTTATATTCAAAATATCCATTCGAACATCTAAGTTTATATATACAGGGTGGACCACGAATAACGACCATTAAAATATTTCGGGGTTCCTGCGGAAAATTTTGAAAAAAAAAACTACATTGCACAATTAAATGTGACGTCCTTATAGAAAATATATTGAGTTTCTTTCACTTTCGGTTCTACCGGAAATCACTATCAACTTTATTATTTTAAATAGAATACCTTATATTTTATTTTTGTTTGAATTTCCCGTTCAATTGCCTACCCACTCATATGGATTTATGTCTTCATAACTCTTACAGTTTTTGAGATAAAAATGTATTTGTCAAATTTTAACCTTAAATTGACGTTTCGAAAAATGCCTATTACTTCTAGTAAGAACAAGATAAATAGACCAGCGACATCTTGAATTATTACTAATAGATATATATATATATATATATATATATATAATGTTCCATTTAAAATACCAAAAATAATAATAGAAAAAAGGGGGAATGATTTATTTATAATTTTCGAATTATTTTTATTTAATTTATTTAAATAAAAAAGTTGGTGGTCAGTTTCAGTACAAACGGAATTGAAAGAAAAGCAAAATATATTCCATGAGGAGGTCGCATTCAACCGTGCAATGTAGATTTTTTCATTTTTTTCCGCGGTCCGGAATCCCGAAAACTTTTAATGACCGTTATTTTTAGTCCACCCTGTATATAATCAGATCTTCCTAACAATTTAGCATTTGCTGTTACTAAAAAGTATGTCATCGGCGAGGTATGTTATATAAAAATCAATATTTATTTTTAGTAGTTATTTAAGTTGCGGTTTATTAAAAGTAAAATAAAAATATTCGATTAAATACATATTCATATTACTGAATTCTAAAGATTAATTATTTTGTGTTAGTCTTTTGAAGACTAGTTCTTATTATGTAAGGAAATTAGTAATTTATAATAAATTTAATAGATAATGAATTTGAAGATATGTAGAATTCAGTAAAATCATTAAAATAATTGATTAATGAGGCTGATAATTGTTGAAAGCTCGTAATTACTTATATCGAGCGTACAACAAAAATCGAGAACGAAGTTGGCGTTGGAAGTCTCGAGTCATGTCTGTACTAAGATCACACGCGTGAAATGCTGGTTGCGGTTAAACAGTGACAACCAGTACTTTACGAGTGCGCGTGTGATTTTAGTTCAGACATGACTTTAGATTTCCAATGCCAACTTCGTCGTCGATTTTTGTTATACGCTCGATATTAAATAGCATTATATAGTCTTTCAACGTCCATTGTAATCTCGCCAGAATTGTTTCAACATACTGTGGCTTCTGCATGCGAAGAAATGAATGAATTTCTTCGCCTGAAGAAGCCACAGTGTGGTGAAACAATTGTAGCGAGGTTACAATTTGGGAGTTTCATTTACCTTGAGACTGCTAAATATCTAGAGAATAAAGCATTATATCAAAAAATGTTTCAAATAAACCCACAAAATTTTCGAGGTGCAAATTATCCCGTTATAATAATTTTTGCCCCTCGCCCCCTGGGGGCTGAATTTGAAATCTTAAATAGAAACTTCTTCTTTTTATTTTCGATTTGGATTGTACATCAGAAAATAAATAACTTTTGTCTGAAAAACTTTTTTCGAGTCGTGGCAGCTGGCGGTGTAATTAAAGATAAAATTGTGGATATTAAATTATTTTTAAATGATTATCAGCCTTGCAGACGGTTTTCCGAGAATCTCAGATTAATTACATTATCAATAATGTAATGGAATAACCAATCATGGTTTTCGTTCCTAATGGTCAATATATTCCCAATAAGCTTCGGTCTCGTGCCACTTTTTTTCGTGTTGTAAAACAATTTACAACCGAGGGAAGTATAAAATGCAAAAAGCGAAAATCAAAATTTGCTGATGAAAATATTGAAATTACTGCAGTGGCTCAAAATCCGTACGCAAGTACTCGAGAGATATCTCATAATACTGGCATTTCTCAGTCTTGTGTTTGGAAGATCTTAAAACATAAGTTTAATACATATCATGTCTCCATGTATCATGTACTTCGTAGAAATGCTTTTAATAATCGGGTGGTGTTTTGTAATTGGGCATTCCCATTTTTGATATAATGCTTTATTCTCCAGATATTTAGCAGTCTCAAGTTAAATGAAACACTCTGTATAGTGATATCTAATGTAAGAAATCATTGACATTTTAATTGTACACGTTTTTGTTGCCAAATATAGGTATTAAAAATTGATACAAATACGGCATAATTGCATTATTTTTAAAAAAAAGTAATTGTTAAAATTATATTATTAAAATCTCGTGAATTTCCTATAAGTTTTAAGACTACATTAAGCCTGCGATTTTGCGCTTAATAAATACTACATATAATTATAACTATATAATAAATTGCATACATTAAATTGCTAATGGTACAAATTATCGAAAAAACAAACCAACCGTTATTTTGCATTTCACAACCAAGTCAAAATACTGTTACGAAAGTAATCCATCACCACCACGATATACTAATTTCCTTTATCGTTTTCCGGAAATGAGCCTGCGATAAAAATAGCTATAAGTTCGAAAGGGTTCTCCACATTATATCTCCTCAATGCGACTCGAGGTGCTCTATAAGGTTCTTTACTCTTTGCACATGCCTTACATTTCCGGCACCACTCCTTGACATCATTGTGATATCCCGACCAATATAAACGCCGAAAGTACCAGCTGAACCTCTGGAATTCTATTCCTTGGAATTATCTACGATATGGAGGTTCTATCATCAGCACTCTGTATATTTCTCAACAAGACCCATCCTCCATCTCAATCGAGTCCTATTGAGACCAATATGATTTCAAACTTGGTATTTAACTACCCACATCTTCCCATTGGAGGGGGGTTCCTTTCAATATCCAGGTCTACAGAAGTCCCAAATCTGGATTAGCCTCTTGGTCCTCTCTCAATTGTTCATTAGACCAAGATTCGTCAGCCACAGTAGTTCTATTCACAACTACAGGTTTTTTCTCCAATCTCTAACAATGACTACAATCTAGCTGGTAGGGCCTCCGAGACAATGCATCAGCGTTCTGGTGTATTCTCCATGCCCGATGTTCAATGTCAAAGTCGTTTCAATCCATCTAGCCACCTGTCTTTAAACCTGCGTGATCCGTCCTCAAAAGGAATTTTCTTCAATATAAGTACTTGTGCAGTGCTCGATAGATTTTATTATCGCTAACAGTTCCCTTCGAGTCACACAATAGTTTCTTTCGGGTTTTGAAAGAATCTTTCTGAAGTATCGGATGACCTTTTCATCTCCCTCTTGCAGCGCCAATTCCGACGCTGCTTGCATCCGTGTCTAAAACAAACAATCCGTATCGTGAAGGATAGCACAGTATTGGAGCACTAATCAAGGATCCTTTAAGGCTTTTTGGCATTCATGATCCCAGATAAATTTTAGGACATCTTCCGTTAGCTTTGTCAGTGTTATCCCAAATCCCCGCATATCGGCGATAACAAGTGCACAGTCCTAACAAGCTTCTGATATCATGTTTGTCTCTAAGAACTAGCCACTCTTTTATAGCTATGATTTGGGCCGGGTCTGCTGCAACGCATCTTTTTATATATGTTCGAGGTATGTAACTTCCTTTTCTACATTATTTCATCTCAATTTAAACTTAAATTATAAAGGTGTTTCATTTACAAATCGACTATGTCCATCTTTCCTCATTAAATTAATGCTTATTCCTCATAGCCATCAGGCAGGGGGTTGGTGTGAGAGACTTGGTGCCATCTCCCCACGGGAAACGTTTGAATCTGATCCTCAAGTATCCTCTTTTGTAATAGATGACACTTTTTAGGGCTAAGCTTCAAGTTAGCTGTACGAAGCCTTTCAAATACACCTTCAAGATTTTCAAGGTGTTGGTAAAATGTCTTACTACATATGATAATGTCATCCAGATATGCCAAGCAGGTCTCCCATGACAGTCCTAGTAAGACATTCTCCATAAGTCACTGGAGTATTACATAGACCAAAGGGCATAACATTAAATTCCCAGAAACCCGAGCCAATGGCGAACGCTGTATTTCCCTTGTCTTTTTCGTGTAACTCCACTTTTCAAATCCAGATTGGAAAATAATGTTGATCCTCACAAAGTTATCCAGGATATCATCTATCCTTGGTAACGGATAGCTGTCTTTCTTTGTGATGTTTTTTAACTGCCTGCAATCTACACAAATTTCCGGGAGGGTTTGTAAGATATTCATTTTAACGCGTTAGCTTTGTCATGATACCGTTCCGTCAAATGCAGGCGGCTTCTCATATAATTTATTTCTTTCCACACTGCTTGTTAATTTCACGTTTTGTTTGAGATTATAAGACGCAACCGGAAACCCTTTTTCGGGAGTGTTCTTTATCTCAGGTTGCATCATTTCATCTGGTAGTTCTTTAATCAATCGGTTCAATTGAAATACTTCCGAAGGGCTGTATTCTGAGTGAATATCAATTTTCGCGACTATTTTTTTAATACCTTTAACTTGTATTCTATTTTCCTCTTGTTTTCTATTAATTTGTTCTATAATTTCTCTCTTTCTCTTTTAATTTATTGGTATTTTTAGGATGGTTTCACCCAATTTACTCTCAAGGCTTCTAGAGTTTTCTGCAATCTGTCTACCCAGCCTCTCAAAGTCGCTTTCGAATACATAAGTGTCAGAGTCTTTGCCATTGTCGCAATCAGTTTTTGAGCTCCTCCTTCCTGCCTACTGTATCCAAATTCCGGTCGTCTAAATCTCGCTTCTACTCGGACACTTGAGTTTATACATGGTTGCCATTATTGTTTTTAATTAGTCACTGCACTTCTTATTTAATTTACTTATTCCGAGTAATCGCACTTCTGACACCAGTTGTTACGAAACTCGGACATAAGTTACATCACATTATTTTTAATGTGATTTATTTATACTGGTATTCATTTGTCCAATGTTCGTGGTAAACTGCCTTCCTTCACCGCTGGCGAGTCTTTTTTATCGTGCGTATTTGACGAACATTCCACCCGTTTTGCATTCCCATCATCGCGCGTCGGCGGAACACTTCAGAGATCTCCCCCCAGCGGTTTCTTAACTTTTGTTACAATACTATAATTCCAACCTAACGGCAGTGTAGTATTAGGTACTATTCCACAATAAAAATAATGGCGTCGAAATAAATTTGTTTTCATTAACTATTTAATAAAATTAACAGGTATACAAATAATATTTTATGATTGTATTAAATATGGATATTCAAGAGGAAGACTTTTTACGTGTAATAGAGTATATTAAATGTACTTTTGTAAATTAAATTAATAAAAAAAAACATTTTTTCACTATTTTGTCATTAAATAATAAAAATTATTTGATGTCAATCGTCAGTAAATAATCTGTCCTCATCTATTTTTTGTTCTTTTTTTATGAACCTATAATACTGTTAATCCTATAAAACGAAAACATATTGAAGGGATCGCAGCCTTAATGCGTAATAAAATTGTCGATTAAATAGGACGTCAATGTAACATTAACTAAAGACTGTCAAACACTATCATTTTCTATTGAACCGCATTCTTAAATGAATTTATTAAAAAGTATTTTGAAAATAATTATATTTATATCTTATATTATAAATTAATTATTTTCAATTTTCTTTTTATTGAATTCTCTATGTTTTCCTTGAATCAGTATATAAATTCTAACCACACTCAACTTATAAAAGGAGTAATTGAAAAATCGAATATTGACCTTCTAAGACCACGTCCAGTTCGTCTTTCTTTGTAACAGTAACGAAGTTTAGGATTGTGCTGTCCTGGTTCAACTCAGGCATAAGGTCTGTTATAAGCACGTTGTTCAGTACTTCCTTCTGGATATCGCTGTCGTGATGATCGAAGTAAACTTCGGAACTCCCCAGCAACCTCATCAAATTTCGCATTTCTTCTTTTGTAGTCGAATTCGTCGTATCAGTAAAACTAAGCTCGGTATCAAACTGTGATTCCAATGATTGAATCAATTCAGGGTCAGACGTACTCATTCTTTTCAAATCAAATGAAACAACAATCACAGTGTTTTCGTTTCGTAGTCCATGCTCACAATTAGGATTTATATGTCCTTTAATTTTTTCTGCATGCTTTTTTATTTCTTCAATTTCAGAATTAGTATATGCACCAGATCCACTTTCTGCACTCAAAGCAATCGAATAACAAGACAGTATACTAATAAGATCTTTGTTTTTAGAGACTTCGTCCCAAACGCTGTCTTCGAATTTAAGACCAATTTTAATTTGTGGTTCCTATAAAAAAAAGACAGTTATGAATAACAAAATAATGATTTCATTATATTTACCTCATGTGAAAAATATACTGAAATATTTAAAATAGTGTAATTATTTTCAACTCACTTCGAAAATATCGAAGAGACTGTACGGTACATTTTGCAGGTTAACGAAAGCGGACAGCGCCTCGGCGTTTTTAAAATTTAACTGGACGCCCTTGTGGGAGAGTTTGCTCAAAATGCGCTCGAGGAATGTCGCGAAATCAGTTCCCAAAAACATAGTTCCTTGGTCTTTGTCCTCAACGTCGATTTTAATAATATCCTCTGTAATACAGAAATATGTTCCGTTTGAAGACGCATCATAAGGAATTCCCATGATTTTTTTTTAAATCTCTTCGTTAAATAATTAATTTATATGGCCACAGGCAAACTACAGCGAATATATATGTTTTTTTTTTTTTAATTGTTTGATATATTTTCTGCGTTTAAATATCTCTAAAATATGAATTGCTATGAACATTCAATATGTGTCTGATTATGAACTTCAAAATAAGGAAGAAAAAATATACGCGGGAAATTACTAGGAGAAAAAATAAAATCAGTTACAGATTATATACTGAAAAATCGAATGAAAATAGTAAAGGATGTTCGAGTTAGAAGAAAGACAAAGATCGACTGTGATCATTATCTACTCACATTTTATCATAAACTAAACAAATAGAAAATGAATACAAATAATATAAATAAAACAAAAAGCATAGATGTATTAATATAAAATCATATGGACGTAATGAGACATGCATAAAACAAGAAAGTCAATAAAATTCAGAGAAAAGCAAGCAAAGAAGTGAATAACAATGTTTTATTGAAGCGGTGTTACAAACAACCATAGAGTAAGATAAAAGTCAAATAAAATGAAAAAAAAAAAATGCATTTCATATCATTATTTAATTATAATAAAACACTTCTTTTAATTTCATTTGTATAACAGAATTTTATATTTACTGACTATACATAGTGTCAACAATTTACATGTGTCATTATCAAACCAAAACTTTTATTTTTAGTTTTATAATTTTAGACACTATAGTCACTAAATATAAAATTCCATTATACAAAGTTTTAAAAATATATATATATATATATTATAATTTTACACAATGAGTAACGAATTTTCAATAACCAATGCTACATAGGCATTGGTTATGAAGTTATCCAAAGTTTATTTATGTTTCTTATTTCATTATTTATTTCTTCTGTGGATAGATGAATTAAAGAATGAAAGTGTAATGAAACAATCTTCTTTATGTTGGTTGTGGAGACTTTAATTATTTAAATAAAAAAGGTTGTCTTTCTCCTATATATTATTTTATTGAACTAATGATATTTCGTAAACTATGTTTCTATCTTCAGTAGTTAAAGTTTTAATTAAAACTCTCTCCTACTTATTTTTTTATATAGAAAAACACTGAAGCTGAAAATATAGTTTCATTGACATTGCAAAAACTATTATTAAATATAAACACATGCAACAATGACAAAATTGTTAATAAAAACAGTGACAAAAACAAACAAATTAAATGTGGGAGAAGTTTTAAGGGGCAGTAAAACGTATGAGATATTAACATGATAAATATAAAGAACTAAGAAAATAAACTATTAAGAAATAAAGATGTGATCATGAATAGATGGAGAGAACACTTTATTGATTTGCTAGCAATTGAGCAAAACAGCAAAGATTACTTGAAGAAAAAATACTAGAATGCGAGTAAGAATCGCGATGTTACGGAGGAAAGACCAAATTAAAAACTGGAAGAACAGCAGATAAAGACAAAATTAAAGCAGAATTCATAAAAAAACCTGAAGGATGTAGGATTTAAAACACTTTTAAAAATTATAAATAGGGTAAATTCCAACAGACTAGACAGAAACGTTATTAACGCAAATAACAAGAGCGGTAGCAAAATTGTAACAATTATATGGGAATAAATTCACCCAACACCATAATTAAAGTACTAGTACTATTTGGGAAGAATTATTGTTTCCTCTGGTTTAAATGAATTATCCGTGTTTTTAGTTCTGTCGCAACAGTAACAATAATGTTTCGTTAAACACGTCTATTATCAACTCAAAATATATTACAAAAAGGTGTAAATGGATACAACCTTTGCGTTTGAGAGTAAAAGCTGAATTAAAACTAAACAATTATTTACAAATTCTACAAAAAGAGAGGAAAGATATGATGTAATGACATGCGCATTATGCGCTCCTGGGCTAAGAGCCGACTAATTACTGCATGTAGATTCGTGTGAAATATGATGCGCGAATTCTGAGAAAATCTAAAGACAGAAAGTACCCTTAATCCGCAGATTAAGGGTATTTATAAAACAACCAGACATTTGCACACAGTTTATAAAAATTAGCATAAAAACATTTAAGATCTATAATAGAATATACAATAAAGGAAATAAAAAAACAAAACATTTTAACAAATGAGACTAAAAAAGAACAAATAATAATGTTTAATAATAATTGAATTGTGTATTTTTTCTGAAGTACATATTTAACATGTATTAACACACAGAAAGCATATGATACAGGAAATAGAGGAATAATATGGCAAATACTACGACCACAAACTTACAGAAAAATTCTACGATGACATTACAATTTTTATTATTAAAAATAACAGAATCTCGAAACCATTTAAAACGAACGATGGATTAGGACAGAGGGGAATTGAATCCATTATTGTTTATCATATTCATGAACAAAATAATCAATACTTGTAATAAAAAGATAAAACCATTGAATATTAGCTTTGTGTCCATTATCAACGATATAAAAATTGCAGATAGTTAGCAATATATACCTCAAACAGATTGAAGGATAAACCTGATATTAATTAATTACTACTATATTCAGTTACTTGAACATAATTCATTAATATGGAAACATAAAATAAATAAATGTGGAATGAATGTGAACACTAAAAATACAAAAGTGGTGATAATTTTAGAACAAGAACAAGTTAAAATAAAGATAGACGTAGGAGAAACTGAAAAATTAAATAAAAACTAATTCCTATTTTGTATACAACTGATTCATAATTTTTAAGTATATATAAGGACATCAATGTTAATTTTAAGTACTTGGTTTGATAATAACTCGTTGATGAGTCAAAATTAGTCACCGTGAATACAAAAAAGTAATTAGTGATATTAATTTAAATGGTTAAAATGTATCACAAAGTAACCGCCTCCACCACACAAATACTTTAAAGTTTGTTTGAATAACACTGAAATTAATTTACTGTGATTATAGTTCCAACAATTTACACTTGCCATTATTAAACTGAAAGTAAATTAAACTAACTAGTTTTAGATTGATAATGAAAAAAAAAGTTGAAACTAGAGTCACAATAAATTAATTTCTGTGTTATACAAAGTTTATTTATTAAATAAATAAAATTTATTTAATAAATAAACAATGTATAACAAAGTTGAAGCCCTGGTTATTAACAACGAAATTGAATAAGTTGAAACTGCAAGTATTGATATATAAAGGAATGGAAAAGTGAGAAAATACTTAAGGATATTTCATATTATGAAAATGAAGTTTATATAACAATCAATGAACAAATAAATAGCCAAACAGGTCAAATTAAAAGTATTTAAATCAATTAAAAACTCCGTATTAATATTTTGCTGCGAGAAATGGACTCCTAATAATGAGTATAGAAGTAAAATTCGAGCGTTGGAACTGAAATTCTCAAGAGTGTCACAAATATCAACAAGATACAAAATATAATAATTAGAGACAAAAAGAACATAGAAGTAATGTTCAAGTTCATATAAATGAGTTGATGGGGCCGGCTGCATAGTATGGATGACAGCAGAATAACAAGCCGAATATGGAAAGTGAAGATAATAAACAAGAAAAATGAAAAGGGTAATTAAAAAAAATGTAATTGAGGCAGTAATGTTTGCCACTTGCAAAGTAATGGATGACAGCAGAATAACAAACCGAATATGAAATGCGAGGACAATAAAGAAGAAAGAAAGGAGACATAAAAAAACATGGGATGTCTTCATAAAGTAACAAAATAAATGAGGCAGAAATGTTTGCCAGCTGCAAAATAATGGATGGCGGCAAAATAACAAACCAAATGTGTAGCGCCAGGACAATAAAGAAGAAAAAAAGGAGAGATTAAGAAAAACATGGGATGTCTTCATGAAAAAGATAATTAAAGGAAAAAAAATCATCATGAATGATCAAAAAAAAGTAGGTAAAACATGCATGGATACATGATATACTGGATGAATCATCGAAATGTCCGTCTTCAATACATCCCTTGTCGTTAGAAAGCATTAATTTGTTAATAAAATTTGCTTTACTACTGAAGACGCATAATGCAAAATTATTTTCATATTTTCATAGTGCCGCATTTTTTCGGAATTGATATCAACTTGGGATTTTAAATATAACCCCCTATATATTATTTTTTTATTAGATTCTTCTTTAAATTATCTTAATAACATTGTTAGTACATTTTTAGAAAATATTTGTTTATGCAGTAAAGACAAATCAAAACTAACTAATGTTATATTTTTGTAATGATAATTTAAAGAGGAATAGAATATATATATATATATATATATATATAATATATATATTTTATACGGGGTGATTCATTGAAATGACCGGAATTGTTAGTTTAAATGAATCTCTCTCTCTCTCTCTATATATATATATATATATATATAGACTATACATATAGTATATATATATAAACTAACAATTCATATATATATATATATATATATAGAGAGAGAGAGAGAGAGAGTTTCATTTAAACTAACAATTCTGGTCATTTCAATGAATCACCCCGTATAAAATGGTGATGTTCCCCGGTGAATTCAGTCAAATGAGATTTTGAATGAACATTTAATAGTAAATCAAAAGTTATTAAATGAAAATTTGAATTGTTGTCAAAAGTTATTTATTTCTTTAAGATCTACAACTCTTATTTAAAACATTTTTCTATCCTAATTTAAAAATGAAAAATATAAATATATTTAGGTAACACACAAAACTATTTAAAGGATGGCATTTAACTTGTCGAAATATATTTAAATATGAGTGCTTTGATTTGATATCACTCACTTTCCACAGCAATTACCATTTTTAGGATATTAAACGCATTTTAATAGAATATCTAAATATATGAGAAAAATGCATGTCTATTAATTTTATTCTTGTGGTCTATTTTCGAGTAGTAAAGATAAAAGTTGAATTTAAACGTGACTTTCGGTATGATTAATCCATATTTAGGTTTACTTGCCTTTAATGTCAGTTGTTAAAAGGGAAAAATCATTTATTTGCTTCCAGGTGGTCGTCGCTTTCTCCGTATTCTCAAAGTCAAATAAGGGTTTCTTTATGAGGCACATACGTGTGTGTATATTCAAATTCTGTTTAGGTTCATAGAATAGTATGTTCTCGTTGTTGTTATTTAATGATGTTAATGATGTTATGGCATTAGATAAGCAAATTAGTCCTGGGTCTTCATCATTTTTTACGGTAATTAGTTGTGGTGGATCTATTTCACAAAACTCGCTATTTGACGTCACGAACACATTTTTATTTTCAATTTCTTCGAATCCCTCATTGATATTTTCACAATTATCAAATGAAAATGTATAAGGTTCAAATATATTCTTGTTATCATCATAGATAGCTTTAATTTTAGAAAATCCATCTGATTGTATATGAAACCATTGTGGAAATGGAGATAAATTAGGAATATTAATTGACTAAAATATATATAAAAATTATTATGAAATCTATTATGTCAAACTATTTAAAAAGAAGAAAAAAATGTTTACGTCTTTTGTATAACGCTCTTCCTCGGATGGATTATTCCAAATTGCCTTTTTAAAACCTTTTTCCGATGCAAAACTGAACACGAGCCCTTTCTTATTTTCTTTCGTTTTAGCTGTTTCCAAATATTCTTCTATAATATTCTGCATTGATTTTCCGCAAACTTCCCCTTCATCATTTACATTTAATAAAAGCATGTGCACATCATCTGAAACGTAAAGAACACAAATATATTTTCTAATAATCCACAAATTAAAATTATCATACGTCACAATAGTTAGTAAATATATATATATATATATATATATATATATATAATATATTGCATGAACCCAAATCAACAGTCCTAACAACAACCTACGCCCCCCTCATACGCCTATTTTCTTCGCAACCATGCACTTTTATCTTACAGGCAAAAAAGATTTTGGTTTCATAGAGACTGCATCAGGCTTAATGAACATAAGGGTGGTCTCAAAGCTAACGCAATGAATTTTCTTTAAGAACATACACTTCACATACCTCATATTCAGTTTTTTTGCGGTACGAAATCATAAACTGTATGCCGAAAGAGACAAACAAGTCTCAAATTATACTTCATTTAATTTATATTATTCTGCATATAAATACAATCATGATTTTTTTAAATATAGTATCATTATGGATTTTATTAAATCATTTATGTGTATATTAATATTATTGTAAACAGTCGAATATAGAAATTCTAATACGATCGAATACAACTTTGCCAGTTTTAGTATATAATAAACAGCAATGGGCCGAGATTAGAACCCATAAGTGGATTAATAATTATAATAACTAAAACCGTGAATTATAAAATTCAAGGACCGAAAAGCGTGTGGTCGATAAGGGCTATCGATATTTGAAAATAATTTATGAAAATATTTTTATTTTAGTATTAATATTTTTTCTCAGATAATAAAATTTAGTAGTATAAATAAATAGTTCGTCCACTATTATTATTATTATCTTATTTACATTTTACGATAAGTAAAATTAATCCACTTATATACTATATTAGATATGGAAAAGCTTACACAGATTGAGTTTATCATTGGGTTACGAGGTAAAACAAATCTAGTATGACGAAATATATGTTTGATTTTTATTCTTCGTCCAACAAAAAAAACTGTGGTTTTTCTACAAATATTTAAAAAAAAATACGAGAGAATATTTTTACCTTATAAAAGGACTCACCTTTAACGATAATTTTCTCGAAATCTTCATGCGATTTTGGATTTTCCCATCTTAAATTGAATAATCCAATACCACCGAAATACTCCTTGATATCTTGATTATCCACGTAGTACTGAGCATCTATTTTCCAAGATTTATAAAAAACAAATTTAAAAAACAACATGCTTTCAGAATATATTAAGGGTGCGGTTTAGTAGAAAGATATTGCTATATATTTATCGGCAGGCACTAACTCGTGTTACAGTGATGTATAATAAAATATTATACATTAAAGTACCCTAGTAGAAACGTATCTTGTAGCAATATTGTGTCAATATTTATATCTTGTATATACATTGAAACTGTTATTCAAACTGCATATAATATAGACACAATATTGAATGCCAAGAATGGTCGCATTCAGGGAATTGTAGCGCTTAAGCGCTTTACGAAAGCGGTTTCCCTGAACGGTACCGCTTTATGTGTGGCGCTGTAACGCTTTATCAAGCGGTAAAGCATATATTTTTTCCGCTTGATCGCTTTTCAAGCCGTGCAGCTGTAAACAAAACAGCCATATTTTCGTGAACGTCCTTAAGATCGAAAGCGTGTTCAGGGAACATCAAGCGCTTTGCGCTGTAGCGCTACATGTCTAAAAATTCCCTGAACGCGACCAATGATACAATAATAAAATTCAATCTAGACACAATGTCGAAATCTAGAATAAAATTAATGAATATTCAAACTGTGTACAATATAAACACAATATATATTGTAAATATTGACACATTATTTATAATAATTATAGACACAATATTGTTTATGCCCTGAATAACAATAGTTTATGCATTTGTAATGGGAACTCGTTGATTCTTAATGACAGATCGAACGCGCGATTTTCGTCATAAGTGTGGTTATGTGTGATCAATTAGATAGTTTGCTTATTTCTAACGTGAGTACTTATAAAATATAAATATAATTGTGTGCTTGTATGTAATTAGTTTTATTGGTTAGAATAATAAGATAATCGTGTTAAATAGCGATGACGGTCTACCATAACCTCAAAATTCAATCAATTTTCAGATTATACTCTGCTGTAATTTAAAATCAGCTATAATGTATCTGTGCTATTAAATGCCTTTCGCCATCAGCCTACGACAGGCGCGGACTGACACCTTTAACAGAATCTCAGTCTTCGGGGAAAATCAGCAAAAGAAATAGCTGGATAGAACCCACACGGACATTCCATTCCGTCTTCTAAGTGGAAAATAGGCTTTCAAGATTAATATGTAATAATTTGTGCGTGTCTAGTGTTTGTTTTAATGTTTTTTCGTGTACACGAGTTATTCATGGTTTGTAGAACCCTGATTTCAAATTAATTATTAATATCAATATTAAGTTTAAATTGATTTATTACTTCTTTTGTTATTTTGTGGTTACGTGCATTTTTGTTTAAATAAATGAATTCAAAAAATAATCGATGATAATCGAAGACTAATCAGTTAATGCAGACCCAAACTCATGAAAATGGTTACAAATAATTGCTTAATTTAATATAATAAAATATTATGGTAATGTTGTTTTAGTTTTATTATAAATAATTAGGTACATATGTTAAATAGAAATAATGTTACAATTATCAGGTTTGTCTGAATGAACTGCGCTGGTAAACTAGAAAATGTGTAATCTAGTACACAGTCCAGTTTTTCTCGTTCAGTTCAATTCAGGCAACCTGTAAATATATTTAACATTATTTTTATAAAAAATCCCTATTAGAAATTGAATATTCTTTGAATTACAATTTGTAGATCAATATTGAAACATTATTGTGCCAATTTGAATCAAGCTTGAAAAACAAGTTGAAATACAAGATTGTGTCAATCTAGAAATTCGTTATTGAGTCAAGATTGTATCAACATGACACAATATTGTATCAACTTGACACAATCTCGAAATTCATCATTGATTCAAGATTGTGTCTACAATATTGTAACTTGACACATCATTGTATTAACTTGACACAATAATGTGTCAATCTTGTATAAATATTTATTTTTAAGTTGTATTTAAATATATAACAATTAGCCATTTTTTCGTTATTAATGTTGACTTATATTTTTCAAGTCGATAGTTATAAAGTACATATTCATACCACGACTTAAGTCGTTTTTAATCGAGTATTTCCATTTTACTGTATAGCTCTCTCTTTCTACTGAACCGCAACCTTGACTACGGTAAAATAAACGTTTTTAAGTCAAAAAGTGAAACTTACCGCTCAAAAACGCAGTCACTAGCAGACAGAAAATCAGCCGCAGCTTTTGCGCGCACATTTTTTCATCAACTACTCGAAATCGACTAATCGATCACCTGTGTCCCATATATATATATAAACTAGCTTTTTTATTGAATGAAGGTCGAATTGGCAGATAACCGATTTTGTCAATCGAAATAGTATGAAACTAAAAAAATATTTATACATCAACTGGCGGTTCCAATTGTGTTAATTAATAATAGATAAGATATATTCAAAACAAATATTTTTTTAACATTGACAATCAAATTTATCAACTTAAAATTTTAATTGTTTAAATGAAAGGAAATCAGAATTAGTATCATAATAAACAGATGGGATAAAAAAAAACAATGAAACTTAAGTATGTGAATTTAATGTACTATTATTATATACCGTGACCAAGATAAGAATGCACAGCATGGGGATCTTGAAAACGGTAAAAGATACAGGGTGACTTAAATTAGGAAAGTTGCACTATTTAGATATTATTCAGTTTACATGCCGATCGCATAAATTCATGATTGTTAATCGTTTTCGAAATGTTCGTTTTTTTTTCAGATTTTTCAAATGTTTGTATTTATTTTGATATATGTTAAAGAACTAAAGGCACTTTGTCATTATCGTTTTTTAGACTCTACAAAATGGCATCTTCAAATTTTGTATCCGATGTTTCATCTTCGAGAAATGATCATCAACTTACATTTTTTAATGTATTAGGTTTGAGTATACGTGAAGTAATAAATTAAAGACGATGCAAGCGCCATCTTTAGCCTAATTTCAAGTGGTACAATTTAGACGACCCAGGATCATTGTTTCGTCCACTAAAGGAAGGCATTGCTCATGGAACACACTAGTCTGATGAGGTTCTAAAAACCGAAATGGCCATCACTAGTTATCCATACGCTAGATGAATGGTGGCTGAACATTTTATTAAATATTTTTTTCGTTTTAGACTTAAGTCGTTTAAAACACTGAATTTAAACTTGTTTTAAAAAATATAAATAAAACACTTGGTTATTGTTTCACTGTTTGTTTTTATATAAAAAAATACTGACTAGTTTCGGTCAGACGACCATTTTCAAATTTAATACGAACCTTTAATAATAATAATAATAATAATAAATAAATGTTTATTACGGTAACACCATTTGTACATAAATAAAGAATTACATAACGTACAGCTTAATGATAACAATAATATAAAATCAAAATTATAAAGAAAATAAAACGATATAATATATTAACAAAAATATTATAGAAATTAACTAGTAAAGCTAACACAATAAACAATTAAATAATAAATAAGCATACTAAATAATTAAACAAATTTACATGTATTTTTTTAATATTTTTTCAAATTTGTGGTAAGGGGCATTGAATAAATCAAACCAATTTTGCCATTGTATAAATTAGCGGACTTCAATAATCGCGTAATAGAGTTCTCATTGACAAGAGAAGTACTATGTGAATTTAAATAAAAGAACATATTTATTACGCGTACTTCTATTGGGAACGTGAAGTGAAATGACGCCAAGAATGACCGGAGAATTGAATTGCCCGTTTATAATACGATGAAGAATGCATAGATCAGTTATAGTTCTGCGGCTTTCAAGGATGATATATGCATTCATTACAACGCTGTAGTCTCCACGAGTATGTACGATTTTCATTTTATACTCCAAACATCTTAAACACTTTTTTGGACAGATTCTAAGTGATTCACATTAGTATTAGTAGACGGAGTTCATATAGGAGATGCATACTCTAGTTGGGATCTTACAAGAGAACAGTACAATGTTCTTAAACAATCTATATCCAAGTCTTTTGATATTTGCCACACAAAACCCCACATTCTTAATGCTTTACTGACTATATTAGAAATAGGATTATTAAATGACCACTTTGAATCAAATATGACTCCGAGGTTATTTAACATAGATACTCTGGCCAATGGTATAGAATTTATATTGTAAATATTATTTATAGTAGTACATTTTGATATGTTTAGATACAAGTGATTATCATTACACCATTGAAAGAGTCGACACAGGTCATCTTGAATACCATGGCAATCATCCTCAGAACTAACAGCTCTAAATAGTTTTAAATCGTTAGCATAGAATAAGAAATTACGATTTTGTATTATATCTTGGATGTCGTTTATAAATAAAATTGGCCCTAAATGCGAACCTTGTGGTACACCAAAGGTCACACAGATGGCCCTAGAAATAATAGTTAGCGGTTCAAATTCCACCAACCAGCCTATTAAAGATACAGGCCGGAATTCAGTCGCCCGCAGACCGTCGTGACGGAAACTCTCACTCGAATTCAGTTATATGCCGTATTTGGAATTATACCAAATTGTATAGTTAATGTAATTTCATTAAATTTTGTTTATTCATTTTTATAATATATTTTTGTGGAAAATAAATATTTATCATTACAACTGCATCTGATAAATAATTGTTACAATTTAACACACTTGCACTAGAGCAGTGCGCGAGACGAGCGAGGCCTGGAATACGTATGCATCTGGGAGTCCTCCCCACTCCGACATTCTGGCCTGTATCTTTTAGTAAGAACTTAATTGAATTTGTAAATCAATTAAATTTCCGTCACCCCTCATATGTATACTTAGTTGCAGACAAAAAGCTCATTCCACTCCTCTTGGTTTGCAGGCGGTGGCGTTTTTCAGCCGTCATCTCCAAATGTAAGAAAATAAAGCAATTTTCTTCCTCCCCACCGCATGGGAAACAAAGAGCGGAAATTCCCAATATTCGCCGTAACTCTGGATAGTTAATTCAGAGATTTATGATATCTATAACTTGTACAGGTTAAAATGTAAGCTACATATGGCCGTTGAAACTGGCAAACCCTCCGTAAAGACAATGTAATTTTCTGGCCACTCATTTGACCATTATAACCTAAGTCCGTTGTATAAAATATGGTAAAATCCATCGCATGATTCAATGCACTCTTGATAAATCGGCCGACGATACTCTCAAGTGCACTATTCCAAAAACAATAAATGTCAAACAAATCAATAAAGGATTGAACTTCTCCACTTTATCTATCCACTCTTAGAAAACACGAGACAATAGCAAAAAAATCCTGCATTCAATTCACGTCAAAACACATGACCACAAAAAAAACGCCTAAGACGACGATGGCAGCAAACACACTACTCAATCCTTAAATAATCACTTAATCGAATGCAAGCAGACAATTAGAAAGAGTTCAAAAACTCTCAATAAACTCGTCTCACTGACGATGCTTCAAGGTCTACTTTTTTTCCGCATCACAAAGCCGAAGCGTTCACAGATAGTCAGGAATCATAGTTCTCCCCAAATTCACTCGCAAACAGCGAAGAAAAAAAAGGAGCCATAGAGCGACTTCATCTCCCCTTGCCCTCTATAACCAAACCGTTATCTTCGTCAAAGTAAGTCAGTTTATCTAAACGACATTATTAAAATTACACCCACCCTCCAAAAGCAAACTTTTTTTTTTTTTCATATACATCTATGTTTAAGAAAAGGCTACTTTTCAAAAATATGGAAAAACGCCACTGTCATTCTAAGCCGGAAAAATATTTGAAATTCCCTTAAAATCTTTAAAAAAATAATATTCATGCCCGCCTAAATGAATGGCCATACGATAACAAAATTATTCACACAACCCAACGCTTTATATCGAGCGTATAACAAAAATCGACGACAAAGTTAGCATTGGAAATCTAAAGTCATGTCTGAACTAAAATCACACGCGCACGCGTAAAGTACTGGTTGTCATGTTGACAAGTCAGTTGTCAATAACCCCTAATTATCGTAAACATGTTTTCTAAGGTACATAAAAGTTTATGATTGAATCTTATTTTCGTAATGGGTGAAAAGTTGGTGGAGAGTGGCAGTATTTTGTTGGATTGCCAACAAAACGTACTCCAGAGTTAATTGAAAATGTGCGACAAATAATAGAAGATTCACCTAGAACTTCACTTCGTGTGCTTTCAAAATTAAAAGTATCAATTGGTACCTGCCAGAAAATTTTGAAGAAGGAAATGCATTCGTTCCCTTATCGATTAACTTACGTACAAGAACTACATAGAATTGATTATCCTAGAAGAGTTACATTTTGCCGATGGTTCCTTCAAAACTTTGATGACGATCTCCTTGACAAAATCTTTTTCACAGATGAGGAATGGTTTTATTTAAGCGGGTATGTTAATTCGCAAAATATGAGGATGTGAAGTGCTACAAAGCCCGAGGATTTTTATGTCGAAGAACCTCTACATACCCAAAAAATTGGCGTTTGGTGCGCCATAAGTCGCAGACGCGTAATAGAACCCATTTTTATGAACCGTACCCTAACAGGTGAACGGTATAGAGAAGAAATTCTGTCCCCCTTTATCGAACAACTTGATGATGAAGAATTGAGATATGGATATTTCCATCAAGACGGAGAAAGAGCACACACTACTAGAGACACTATTGAGATGTTACATGAATTCTTTGATGACTGTATTATCAGTTTAAACACTGAACATGAATTCCCTCCTAGATCATGTGATATTGCCATATGTGACTTCTTTTTGTGGCCATTTTAAATAAAACTCCATATATCAAGTGCTTGTTAACAACTTGGTTCACCTGCAGGAGAGAATTACAGAAAAAAATAATGAAATTAACCAGAATCCTTTAATGTTGCAAAATGTTTTTACTTGCGTTAGGCGAAGGAGCGAAAGTTGCCTGGATAATGGCGGTGGGCATTTTCAATACTTACTTTGACTATTGTAATTTAAAATAAATTTAGTTTGGCTCCCTATTTAACAAAATTAATATCTGACATGTCACTGTTTAACCGCAACCAGAATTTCACGTGTGTGATCTTAGTACAGACATGACTCGAGACTTCCAACGCCAACTTCGTCGTCGATTTTTGTTATATGCTCGATATAACCAGCCACTTCGTAGTCAATAGGTTTTGATAAGAAACAAAGCACTTAAGCAAAATATTTCTTGACGTTGAAAAAGCATTCGATAGATTAAATCCAGATGAGCAAACTTGCAACCACGCAGAACATAATGATTCATATACAGTTCTTGATGTTGCAAATTCGATAGAGTATGGCGCGAAGCACTCTTGTATATTCATGACTTTATACCCAGAAATGCAATCACGTATTACACAATGTTCCGTAGTAGATCAGATTTTTATTCTCACTCATCCAAATTCGATCCCCAATGAATACATCGACCTCATTACTAAGAGAGGCAAAAACGTCTTCTAGAGGTAGACTAAAGTTGTTCCTACAACTAACTCCCCTAATCGCGACATTGCCATTGCGGTCAACAACTCAAAACTATTAAATTCCCACATCAATCAATTTTAATGACATAAGTTCCAAATTAGCTTGATCTTTTACGAGGTTTTTCTGTCAGTAAAATTCTGACATAATCCTATCGTACATGGTAGGATTATGAAATGGATGTTATGATGCATTTGTTTCTGCTCATTAAAAAAAATCCTCGGCAACTTACTTTTAGTCCACCACGATTCCCAAACGTCTGTCACTGTAAGATTTCCTTTTATTATTACTAAAATAAGGACAAGAAAATCAACAAAGTTTCAATGATAAATAATACATATTTATTATTGAAACTTTGTTTCACAATATATTAACTTTTATAGTTGTTTGTGAATTTCTTATTAGAACTCTGTAATATTTGTAAACTCGAAAATAAATTTCATTCATAATTCAATGTAGTGATTTCATTTTTAAAGACGAGTGGAGGTTTTTAATCAATCCATTGACTCCATTGAATTATAAATTAAATTTATTTTCGAATTTCCAAATATTATAGAGTTAGAATAGGAAAGTTTCAAACAATAACCCGCAACAAGATTTTAATTATTATTTTCAAATATTAGTTAGCACTCGTAATTAACGATTTTCATCAATTTCGAGCTACTTAAATCGCCCTGTGAAATCAACATCAATGCTTTATGAAGAAGAAAATATTGCGGCTTACCTTTTTACAGATTATTCTCCGTGTCTTTAGCTATATTTTGGTGTAATGTTAAGCCATTTGGCAATTTATGTATATATATATATATATATATCGAGCGTATAACAAAAATCGACGACGAAGTTGGCGTTGGAAGCCTCGAGTCATGTCCGTACTAAGATCATCGCGTGAAATGCTGGTTGCGGTCAACATGACAACCAGTACTTTACGCGTGAGCGTGTGATTTTAGTTTAGACATGACTTTAGATTTCCAATGCCAACTTCGTCGTCGATTTTTGTTATACGCTCGATATACAGAGAGTTTTATGTAACACCGAACATACTAGAATGTACTCAATGTAAATTTTCCTATGTTCAGTGTGTACTGGAACGCATCAAAGCATTAGGTGCGATGTGATTGGCTCCGATTTTTAATGGTAATATAGTCAACCCAATTTACATCCCTCCCATCAGAAATAAATTATATTTATCAACTATTATGTCAAATGCAACATCTATTATTATGGATATTATACTTAACCGCAATGCATACCATAAAAATCTTCTCCTCTTTTGTATACATTATTGATACTTAAAGATGTCCAACTCTTCGTCTACGTCTGCTTTAAGCGCCAGAACTGTAAATATCACTTGCTTGCGATAACTGACAAGTGTAAGTCATTTTTGACGTGGAAGGGTGTTGTTTGGGTTGACTATATTATTTTTGAAAATCGTAGCCAATCACATCGCACTCAATGCTTTGATGCGTTCTTGAACAAATCGAACATAGGAAAATGTTCGGTGTTACATAAAACTCTCTGTATATATAAATACGTCCATTTTCCATTTTTATCAATTTTTCCTCTGAAATATCTGAAATAAATCACGATAGCATTTTATGATGCTACAAATAACGTGGATCATTTAATTTTTCCAAAACAAAACCAACTTCATTCAATCAGCAGATTTCAAGCTTAACCGCAGAAGTATCGAAAAAAAGTATTCCAAAAAATATATATATAATTGCGTTTTCAGCCTTTAATTTTTATAGATTTCGATTACATTTTCACTTATTGTTATCTTAACAGGGCCACTGATACAACAATTAAAAATCGCAAAATCAAGCCAAATTTCAGCCCACTTTAAATAGTTCAACTTTACAAGTGTGTTGATCTAAAAAATAAAGTACATTAGAGCTCATCTTCTCACAGCTTATTCTCCTATTTCTTAGCTACACTTTGATGCAATATTAAGCGATTTAGCGATTTTCGTTAACCAAATTGCTAAATTAAGAATGCCGCGGAAGGGCTTTTAAATAAATGGATCTGTATTACAATACTACCTGCCTTCCTAGCTTTCAAATATCGCTAAAGAAGAGATGAAAGAGATTGGTCTTTTATTTTTTTATTAGTAGGTTACAGTATCATATTAATCACCACTTTAAGGTATTGAAATAACAAAAAAGTTTGTTTTTCATGAAATAAAAAAGCAAAAACTCTTTATTTTATTTACAAGAAAATTAACATGTAAAACTTATTTACTTAATTAAATGATTTGCAATCCTAATGATGGAATACCATTGCAAAACAAGCCAATCCCAACGAGAGAACGAAGCTGGCCGAAATGGCTGCGCTCCCGCCTTTGAGGTTGTCCCTCACCACATCAGGGAAGTCGTAGAAGAACTTGCTTTTGTTCTCATCCAAAACCGTCTCCATGCTCGCATAGTCAACGTTGTTCGCGTCGCTCTCCTTCGACAGCAGCGTTATGAAGTTACCTCTGTCACCCTCGACCAGCTTCCCGACAGTCTCCCAAACGTGCCCGATGTGTAGGAGATCGACGACATAGACTTTCCAATTTGGTCCCAATTCCAGTCCCAGCATCTTGTCGACGTTTTCTTTGCTGTATTTATCCCCTTTGATTTCGGCGAAACCCAACGACAGCGTTTGGCAATCGATCAGATCGTTGTTTTCGTCGTAATTTAAGTTGAAGTTGATTTCTTTATTTTTGATCGCTTCCACATTGATCCAAACTGGCCGCTCTGAATTCTGAAATAATTATAATTACAATTATTTTTGTTTTGAGACCGAACAGAGAAATCGAGCAACATTGTCTGAAAATTTAACAATTCTATATTAATATTAGTGTATAAAAAGAAGCAGCATTGACATTTTTTAGGTTTTGACAGAATCAACAACTTTACAACAACATTTTCTTCTGGGTTATAGTTTTTGCAAAATTATTGGTAAAAAATGATCGTTTTTTTTTTTAATTTTTCGGCAAATATTGTTTTTATAGTAATATAATGCATTGCCAACTTTATTTAAATATATTTATTAACAACGAATCATTCACAAACGAGAAGTTTTTATATAAAATTACTACAAATTAAAATATAATATACCATTTAATTTTTGGGAACAAAGCAAAAAAAATTAACGAGTTTTTAACGAAAAATGACCTATTTAACTAATGACGGTAGAACGGTAGTCTGGTTATTTTATAGCTCCAGAGTCACTTTGTCCAATTTTGATTTTAAAATTGACTAAATTTTACTTGTAAGTCACTTTTATTATTATTGATGAAGGTTTTTAAATTAAATTATACTTGTTTTGTTTCAAAAATTGTGGTTTGTTTTATTTAATGTAAAAACCTTTGTCAATAATAGTTTAATATGTTTCACCAACTGATAAATAAGAAAGTCATTCAAGAAAAACAGAATTTCGACTTGATAGTCATTTTTATTGGCTAATATTGAATTAATGATATAGTGAGTCTTATTTTTTGGTCATTTTGTAATTCTAAAGTAATTTCTATTAATTGTAACTTTAAATTCACTATTATTTGGGGCTATTCCACACGGAAAATGTTAAGTTTAACGTGTAGGTTATTAATTAATTTCACATTCTATGAATTAACGTGCGCGTTAAACTCAACATTTCTCTTATATCGGCGTTATGATCTAATTTTTACTTTAAGGTCACTTTTATTTACATTACAGTCATGCTATATTGCCCAGTCTTTTCTTAATGTCATTACGTGACACTTTTCTGCTCACTTTATAGCTCTAAAATAATTTGTATTGCCTAATATTGATATTATAAGTCACCTTTATTGCCAATTAGATTTTACAGACACTTCAATTGGCAAATTTTGACGTTAAAGTATGTGTTAGTGGCTAATTATAATATTGCCTATTGTTGACTGATTTTGTGTCACTTCTCGTACTTAATTGGGCGATTTTGACTTTAAAATTATTTCAATTGGCTAATTTTGATTTTAAACTTATTCCAATTTTGCTAATCTTAACTTAATATTTTGTTAATTTTTACCTTAAAATCTCATTTTTTTTCTAGTTTTAATTTTAAAATTAAGATTTTTTTATTGCCTACTGTTGCCCTTAAAATTATTTCTAACGCTGTATGTTTGCCTACTTCCAATTTATTTGTAAGGTTGAAAAAAAAAGACTACAGAAAAAATATTCAATTTGTTGAAAAGGTTTGAGGAAGAAATGGCGAAAATCAGGGATCTACCTGCCTCGGTACTGCCAGCCTATCTCGATGAGATAGGTCGTGCTGATACCTTATAGGGAGGAAATATTAGGGGCCTCACGAGGCCTATGTGTTCCTGCGCAACACGCGGCAACTCCCACAAAACCATAACCGTAAATATGAGGGAAAAAAAATCAGCTCACCCTCAGCAATTCAAATACTTCACTGTTTTTAAAAACAGCTTCCAAATCGGCTTCAGCTGCAAACGTTAACTTATACCCGAATTTAATGTCGTCCTTATCAGTCTTCAACACGTCGACCAAATTTAAATCATCGCCAACCTTCAAATTAGAATCCACCACGAAATTAAGCATATGCTTTGCTAAAATTATAAAGAACAATATAAATACGTAGTCATTTATTTTGTTAACAGTCGCTATTTACTTATTTATTCGTTTTGTTAATAACCATTTTTCAAATGTTAAATAATTTCTCACTGAAAACTTGAACATTTTTGAAATACTTTGATATGTGTATGAAAAAAGAACAATTGGTTTGTTTCACAAATTCAGAATTAATTTGTAAAACAATTCATTCTTACCACATAATTTCAAAATACTTCATATTTAGAGTCCTGGGATTTCAGAAAAAAAGTTTCATAACTTTTAGTAATTATTCCAGATATTTTGCTTATATTTATATTTTTGCACATTTTTATATTTTTTTTGAGTAAATCTCAAAAAAATTAAAAAAACTAAACAAAAAATTAAAAACACTTCGTCATATCATCCCAAATATTTTTTGCAATACATAATTATTGTAATATTTTTGCTACTTACATTTTGTTAGAGCGGTATCCATTTCTTCCATGGACGTAATCGGGTCGCTGAAGGCGATTAGAGATAAGTTCTCTTCGAGGTTCTCAGTTTCATCGAAATAGCTCAAAAAGTCGGGTTTCCTACAGTCCGTCAACATAAACTTGTGCGGGACGTCGCTGTAGTAATTCGTTTTTTCCTTCAAGCTCTCCCTCAATTTACTCGTCACCACCTTGTCGCCTCTTTTGAAGAACACCAGCATATCGACTTTATCTTTTCCATTTAATTCCGTATCGATGTCTTCTTTTGTGGATATGTAGTCATTTGCTTTCAAGGCTACAGTGATTGTTTTGTCCTCGAATGTGGTGAGAGCTGTTTTCAGTTTAGTCAAATCGAATTTGTTTTTATTAGCAATCACTAAATGATAATGTCCGTCCAAATCTATTTTTGTTATGTCTACTACGTCGTAATCTACTTGAACCCAAACCGGATAGTTTCGATACTAGATAAATAAAAAAAAACAATTATAAGTTAAATATAAGTTAGAAGAGTTATGAGAATCTAAATGATGAATAAAAAAATCTATGCTTTTCCTATTTGCTTAGTAAAGTGGAGAAAAGTGTGCAACCATTGAGTAAGGAAAACATAGAAGGACAACCAGTAAGGAATTTAGCGTTACATACTCTTCGTATTTTTTTTTAGCAGAGACGTTTAGTATAAACATACACAAAAGAGCAATTACGTAAATAATATCCACTATTTCTCGTGTTAACTTTATTTTATTTAACTAAAAAGAAGTTGGAAAATCTTTCAGAATTTCGCTGGCAACAAATTGAATACAATTTGTTGCCTTCTTGTAACAAAATGAAATAAAACTCAAATTATAATTATTAATTTCAGAATTAAGAAGGTTCTAGAATATTTATATAAGATAATTAATTTGCAGCATTACTTATACATTTATAAAATATTGTTTTTTACGGAAACAAATTACATAATTCCTTTTTGAAAAAAATGCATTATAGTAAATTAATTTTTATGAATATTATGTAAAAATTGTGGATAACTCCTGCTAAAATACAGTTATGTGTATTATACAACACGTGTGATATTTATACATTTATTAAACCTTTATGAAGTTTAATCACTGTTTCTATCAAAATTACTGTGATAAAAACCTAGTAAGTGTTTATTCTGTGATTATATTATGTATTATTACATAGTTAGGGTCGCAACCACCATGAAGAATTTATGAAGTTATTTATAAAAATATTTTTCTTTGGTTCTCAGAAAACAAACTGGTCCGATTTTTAAGAAGAATATTTTTTATAAATAATTATACAGAAGCTACTTTTCAATTTTATAATGTGTTGTTTAGAAATTATTTAAGGCTCTACTTAAATAATTTCTAAACAATATGATAAGTTTCTTTCTAATCGACAATTAAATTAATGAAGAAATAATAACAAATAATAAACTTATTTAGAATCAACATTACCTAATAGGCAATTAAAATATTATTTATTGAACTATTAGTAACAATCGCAAATTGATAACTCTCGTGTCAGTTTTGAAAGTGATGATTTATTTTATTAAAAACTCAAGAAATTGAATTAAGCAAGACAATCCCTCATATCACTAAAGAAGAAAAGTGTTTATTAATTTCTGTTTAATAAATTTAGAAGAAAATTAGAACATTATTAGCCTCTAGGAGCGGTTGTATAAAAAGTTAAAAATGTTCCCATTTTTTAATGCAATGATAAATTTCTTCTGATTTAAATGGAAACAGTATTTATAAAATCAATCGCCAATCAAGAAGACTTCCTTTTCCTCTACGAATGTACTTATAATAGAGTATTTAGATGAAAAATTCTTCGAAAGAATTACCAAGCTTTACAAATGAAAATACCCAATATTATGAAAAATAGTGGAAATAATAACAATTTACAAAGGAGCCAATGATATCTCAGCTGCAGTAAATAACAGGCCAATCAGTTTGATTTTATAATTAAGTGAAACTTTAGAATCAATGAAGACATTGTAAAAAATAAGGATTATTCTCGAAACATCAATTCGGAACAAACTGTCAGCAGTCCAGCAAGCCAGCTTTTGTTGGTTTGTGCAGAGAATTATGAAGATAGAATAAAACGGATCAATATTTGCTAATTGCTATTGCTGCCTTGTTGCTACAAACAATAAGGCAACAAGATTGCTCTTGCCTTACAATCAATTCCCAAATTTGTCATAGACATAGATAACTTAAGCGTCACAGTTATCTTTTAAGTTATCAAGAAAAATTATCTCAAAATTAAAATAACGTTTTTTTCTGGATGTTCCGTTATTATTGATTCTACTGCAAAACTTTTAAAATAAAAGTTGTAGATATTAAAAAAGTAAAGTTTTTTCTATATTAACATTTAGACCTGAAACTTTTAGATTATTCATAAATATTGATATAACAATAATAATTAATTACTTAATATTACACCAATTGATGGAAAATATATTTTTTCAAATCTAGACCGCATAGAAGGAATAGTTTGCGGTCAAAGTTGATCTTCGTGAATTGAACGAAAATTTCGCCCAAAAAAGCTTATTTTCTGACGGCCACACACGATTCAGATAATAAAAGAAATGTGGATGTATCCTTTAGTAATTGAATGCTGAAAATCCTATCGTCTGTGAGCTTAGTAATTTTGATTCATAGACAGAAGCGTCCGAAACAGCAAATCAGCAGGCTTCGCTTAAACCGATTCCACAAAGCCTTGTGTTAATTCCACAGAGCAATTGAAATGGCCAGAAATGATTATTTTGGGATAAACTAGATAGTCAATGTTTTTTTTTTGTGGGTTTTCGAGATTTACATCGGATTTTTTATTTTTAGTGAAAAAACTTTAACCAAACTTTAAAAATATTGTGAAAAAGTGGAAATTCTGCGAACAGTTGATTATCGTGAAATTATTTTATATTATAACAAAAATGTGGCTAATTAGTAAGGAAATAATCTGTGATAAACTGAACATTATCAATAATTTAGTTATCTTACAATCTGCTCGTAAAGTAGACCTACGAATATTGGGCGTAAATTTTGTTCAATCTTAAGAATTTTTGTTCGATGAAAACGTAAATTGGAAGTCGGTAATCTCGGTTTAATCGCACACGTATTCGAAATTCAATTACATCATTCCCTTAAAAATTCACGGAACAAATTAAAGTGGCGCTAAGAATGGTTGAATAAATTATTTGTTCGATTATCTATAGTCAACGTTTTTTCTGCCATTTGTAAAAACATTCGTGTTTATTTTTTTCGAAATTTGTTGAAGAGAAAGTTACCTAAATTTAAAAATATTGTAAGTAAAAGTGGAATTTAGACAAAAATTCGTAAATCCCGCAAAGTTGACCTTCGCAAATTGGGCAACGAATTATCTATTTTTTTTTTTTTCTGAAGGCCTCAGGTGAAATAAAAAATTATCTTATACTCATAATATAATATAATTTGTGCGAATTTAATCCCTAAAAAAATTAGTTTACGGTCACCACGCTCGCAAAGTTGACCTTCACAAATTGGGAGATAAATTATCTAAAATGTTTTTTTTTCTCAAATAGTAAAAATATCGTATAATTTACTCTATTCTAAAGAATGGGAGAATTATTTGTGCAAATTTTATCCCCACCAAAAATTTAGTTTACGATCAGCAGGCTCGGCAATTTAACTCTCGCAAATTGGACGATAAATTATCTAAAATTTACTTGTTTTCTGAAAAGTGAAATATAAAAAATATCTTATAATCTATTCCATTCTATAGAATTGGAGAATAATTTGTACGAATTTAATCCCCAGCAAAAATTTAGTTTGCGGTCAGCACGATCCCAAAGTTGACCTTCGCAAATTAGGCGACAAATTATCTGAAATTTACGTTTTTTTTTTCTGAAGGCCACAAGTGAAATATAAAAATTATCTTATAATATATTCCATTCTATAGAATTGAGGAACAATTTTTGCTATTTTAATCCCCAGCAAAAAATTAGTTTCCGATCAGCACGCTCGCAAAGTTGACCTTCGCAATTTGGCGACAAATTATCTAAAATTTACGTTTTTTTTTCTGAAGGCCTCGGATGAGATAGAAAAATTATCTTATAATTTATTCCGTTGTATGGAATGAGAAAATTATTTGTGCGAATCCCGAGAAAAAAATGTTTATGGTCAGCACGGTCGCAAAGTTAATTTTCGCAAATTAGGCGATAAATTATCTAAAATTTACGTTTTTTATAAAGGCCACAGGTAAAATAGAAAAATGATCTCATAATTTATTCCACTCTACAGAATGGGAGAATAATTTGTGCAAATTTAGTCCCCAGCAAAAATGTAGTTTATGGTCAGAACGCTCGCAATGTTGATTTTCGCAAATTGAGTGACAAATTATCTAAAATTTATGTTTTTTTCTTTCTGTAGGCTACGGGTAAAATATAAAAATTATCTTATAATCTATTCCATTCTATAGGATGGGAGAATAATTTGTGCGAATTTAATCGCCAGAAAAAAAGGTTACCGACAGCACGCTTGCAAAGTTGACATTCGCAAATTTTGGGACAAATTTTATAAAATTTAAAATTAATACTACTAAATGCAAACTCTTTATCCCATTCCACAAAATTACACCACAGTCCCCCACAATTTCCATCAATAATACCCTAGATCTCCTTCCAACACCTTCAGACCACATATTCTTTCATCTAAAATCAAAATTAAAAACAGGGCAGATCTCTCATATACAAGCAATCCATTAAAACCGCCACTTATATATACAAAGTTATTTTACGGTCCCTGTTAGATTACGGTGGTGATTTATCACCTCCAAGTCGCCGAAAGATCCTCCCTAAGAATCCTTGCCAAACTTAGACATCCTAAAAACCTACTCAACAATCCTTCCAAAGAATACCCTTATGAATTATAATAATAATAAACATGAATTAATTATTAGAAACCCACCAGTAATTGTAAAAATCTTATATTCATTTAATTAAAAAAAGCGATTACGTCTATAAAACACAAAGTCATCACAATATAAAAACAATTATTATATAAAGTATACTTATAATTATTTTTTAAGGACACGATAACGCGCCTATTTTATGCAACACATTTGAGGAATAATGTGATTAATTGCATATATTACAATACCATATTTTAATGGAATTAAAAACATCCAATTTTAAACCATTTTATAGATTGGTTTCTGTTTATAATATAATGCGCCAAATATAAATGAAGGTTATAAAGTGTCTGTTAGTTATACTAAAATAATTGAGACATTTTTAGGAAGTGGAAGGTATCTTCAAATGCAGATCACGAAATTCTATTCTGAATTCATCATATTTCACAAACTAAATTAATTACGCCATCTGAAGTTTAACGCTGATTTTAATAAAATTAGCCGCGCTGGTCTGAGGAAATTATTTCGTTACGGCAGTCAACATTTGAATTTTAACCGTTGTTAGTGCTTCTTTTGTAAATTGTTTTTTATTTGTAATTTACTTTTAGAATAACTAGTGAGAAGTTATATATTTTTAACATGCTGTAAAAAATAATTTGAATAAAATTTAGTGAAAATCTAGATATTCTAACAAACAATATTTCATATATGGGACGAGAGAAATTTTCCACATAATTTAAATTATGTTTAGTTTCTAATTAATATATTTTATATTTTTCATACTTTCTTTCTTGTTAATAAAAAAATATTTTGGATTTATCTAATGTAACATATTTCGTCAGGTAACGAAAAAAAACCATGTATTAGGCATGGCTTTTCTTTTTCTTAACACTTAAACGGTAAAAGAATAAAACTTACCTTAATGAAAGACATTTAAGCACTCTTATCCTTAATAATAAATAATTAAATTATATTTATTATTAAAAATATGTATAATAAATATACTTTATACAATAACTGTTTTTTTTTTTCATGTAAATTATTATATTATTTAAAAAAAACCAACAATCATTACAATTGTTTTTATATTAATAGCATAATAAATGTCTAACTGGCAGAAAGGCCGTTAGCCGATTGTTCGTTTATTTGATATCAAAACAGTAATAAGGATGTTTAATAATAATAAATGTATAATAACAAGTGAATATTATATAAAAGCTAAAGTCATCGGAATATAAAAACCATTACAGCTATATAGAAATTTTAAATTTAAGTTTTCTAAATACAAAATTTGAACGTTATTGCTAAACAGACGAAATTGTTATTTTAATTGTTTAGAAGAAAAACTTACTTTAATAGCAGCTGCTCCAGGAATTTGGTTTATAGCGGACACTTTCAATTTCAGGCCGTTTTTGTCGTTCTCGCTTAATTTATTTAGGCAGGCTTCGATATCACTATTTGTTTTAACCTCAACTTGAACCATAACATTTTCTGAAAAAAAAAGCAAGGAGTTTATATAATAACAGAAACTATAGAACTGGTGAATATCTACTGATTTTTAAATAAGTTACCACCGCAAAAAATAACACATTCGTTGTTCAATTGCGATTTTTAAAATCGCTGATTTCTTTCTTTTCGTAATTTCGATTTTGAAATCATTTTGTTTGTATTTGAAAATCACTGCCTAATTTTGACTTTAGCATATTTGTAAGCAAAACTTAGCTCTGAAATCAATCGTATTGATTAATTTTGTCTTTAAGATCATCGGGTATAACACGCTTAGTCTAATAATTACTCTAAAATAAATCTTTTTTTTATATCAACTTTAAAGATTATTATTATCTACTTTGGAATTATTATGTATACTCCATTACGACTGCCCAATTTTAACACAAAAATCCTTCCTATCATCTACATTTGACTTTAAAGTCACAGTAAGTAATTCCAAGCACCTAATTTTAATACTAAATCCGTTTATGCCTAATTTTGACTTCATAGTTTCTACTAGTGTCTAAATTCGACTTTCAAAGCATTCTCATTGCTTATTGTAAACTCCAAATTCTTTATATTTACTTAAATATAATTTTATGGACATTGTAAGTAACTGTAATTACCTAATTTTAACTAAAAAGCCTTTTTAGTGTCTAATTTTGAAGTGAAGTCTCTAAATTTTCTTAATTTTGATTTAAAAATCACTGTAAGTAAGTTGTCGAATCTAAAATTGTTGCAGTATATAATATGTTATTGATATGCAACAGCAGGTGTGCATTATGTCCGGCGAGATATATATGCCCGAGAAGTAGTTGTTTTAATGTACATTTGTTTTAAAGTACTTGCGTAACGTAAGTCAATATGGCACAGTAGCTAAAGAGAAAATATTGTATTAATTATTTTCTAATTCTTTTTATTCAATTTAATTGCCTAACTTTAAATATAAAATAATTATTTATGTTTTATTAATCATAATAAATGAAAGACGACGCAAGCGACATCTTTTGCCTAATTTCAAGTGAGGTTCGAAAAACCGAAATGGACATCACTAGTTATCCATACGCTAGATGAATGGTGACTGAACATTTTTATTATATGTCTTATGACTTCAAACTCACACTTATTGCATAATTTTGACTTTAAAGACACTCTTGCTGCTGGCTAATCTTCAAAGT
This sequence comes from Philonthus spinipes, assembly GCA_963082785.1. Taxonomy (NCBI): domain Eukaryota; kingdom Metazoa; phylum Arthropoda; class Insecta; order Coleoptera; family Staphylinidae; genus Philonthus; species Philonthus spinipes. The sequence continues at coordinate 14,117,770 of OY720306.1, read as the reverse complement.
CTCTCTGTTTCCTTAATTTTGACTATAACCTTACTTTATTTAATAAATTTAACGTAATTACGACGAAGATCGAAATAACCATTTTGTCTAATTTAGATGTAACAATATTTATCTAATTTCAACTCTAAGTCACTGTTGTTGCCTAGTTTTGATTTTAAGGTCACTCTATGTAAGTTTAATTGACTAATTTTTAACACTAAATTTTCTTTCTTTTAGCCTAAAATCGAACTCAAAGTCGCTCTTTTTGCATAACTTCAATTCTGGAATCTGTGTATATTTTTCAGTGTGTCCCAATATAACTACAAAGTCATTTTTATTGCTTATTTTCATCAGTGTTATTATATTACTGCCTAATATTGACTTTAAAGTCACTGTACACTGATTTCGATTTTAAAGTCACCATACCTAATTTGTATTCCCTGATTTTGACTTTAAAATTTCTGTATTGCTTGTATTGCTCTATTTACACTTTAAAGTCACTGAATCTCGCTTTTATTGCTTGATGTGGACTTTCAAGTGTCTTGACTTGTCAAATGTTAACTTTACAGTTTCTATTTTTGCCTAATTACGACTGTATATAGTTATACACTGTATTTGCCTAATATTAAATATTAATAGATTATTAAAAATCTAAGAATAAAATATAGATCAAATTTAATAGCTTTAAATTCTCGAGTAGTTTCGGGTTATCAACCCATTATCAAGAAAAAAAGTCTAAAATTTAAAGTTATTCAATTTATTCTGCGATTTATTTATTTTATTCTTAAATTTTTAATAATCTATTCATATTTATTATTACAATATGAACTACCAATGTTTAAATATTAAAATTATTTATTATATTTATCTATTTTATAGTAAAAAATTATTTCTTGCTTCATTGTCACTGCATGACAATCTTTTAGCCTATTTTTGCATAATTTTTGAGTTTAAGGTCACTGTATATAACTAATTATACCGTGCACTTATTTTAACTATAATTTTACTCTTATTGCCTAATTTTGACTCTTATGTCACTGTAAGACTTTTTCAGAGTAATTACGACTCCAAAGTCACTCTAATTGCCGCATTTTGACCGCAAGCATCAACAATTTGCAAATAAATTGAGAAAAACGTTCTCTTACCTTCTGTGCCCAATTCTGAACACTGTTTAACATCCTTAAAGACCAAATCTTTCTTTTCACCTTCGAAAAAAGTTTTCGCGTCGACGAAAGCGTCGATTTTAGTGCGGACGTCGTCGGCGGCGTCGAGCAATGTGTTGTACCTCTCCTTCAGCAGGACGCTTCTAGCTTTCATGACTTCCTCATCTTTCGTATCCTGTTCCATATTCAATTTCAAAGCTTTGGTTGCTTCCGAATTTATTGTATTTGTGCCTTTCAGCAAGCTAATAATTTTATCCGTTTCAGTTTTCGCGGCCTTGTCGATCGCCAGCGAGTAAATAATCTCGGAAGACCCAATCGCGTGGTTCTTCAGTTCGTCGAGGTCGGCTTCTTCGTATCCATTATCGGAACCAGGGTGGTTGATTACGGCGGAGTAACAGTCGATCCATTTGTTTTCGTTGTAGTCTAAATCGTACATTATTTCAACGCCAAGTTTAACGCCTTCAATTTTCTATAGCAAAAAAGAATAATTAAACTTTAAGAATATCTGATGATTGCGCCGGGATAAGCCATCGCTAATGCTTTATAAAAATAATTAATTGAACATACAATGAGACTTCTATGGTAGAGGCCATCACTTGGTGAAAATTCATATTAACGAATATGAAATTAGTCGTTTATGAGGTTAAAATATGAATTATATGAGCACAAAGGTCTCATTGTATGAATTAATAAAACACACAATTGTTTTTAGTTTCACAAGCACAGTAGATGATAATAATCTACAATAAATTGTGAAAATAAAAACAATTCTGTGTTTTATTAATTCATACAATGAAACATTTGTGCTCATATAATTCATATTTTAACCTCATAAACGACTAAATAATTTAATAGTACATATATTGAAGAATATATCAATTAAGAACGCATAGGAACTTTAAAGTGAAGTCCCTATTTGAGCATAATTTTAACCGTTAACTTTTTGATATTAAAATCACGGAAATTAAAACGGTCTCTTTTTAAAAGCCATGCTTTTAGTCTAATTTTGACTAATGCTTCTATTTTTGCATAATTCTGACTTTTTACAACCTACTTTTAGCAAAAATTGCGACAAAAATGAGTTATTACATTAAGCTATACTTACTTTTAAGTCATCTAATTCAACATTCCAGAAAGTATTGAGTGCTTCTTGGTTCTTCAATTTCAAAATTAATTTATTACCTGTTTGCGTTTCCTTGAATTTCGTTATTACTTCATTGAAATTTTTATCTAAGAACTTCCCATTTTTTTCTTCTATCTCAATAAAGTTTTCTATAAGATAAAAGCATTATTTTCATCAATGTTGTAAACATTTATATTTATTTATATTAATAAATATTAATATTAAATAAATGTGTAATCGTAAGTGAAAATATTTAAAATGGTTAATTTAAACTTGCCGTTTATTTCGTTTTTTAAATCGTCGTAATTTTTAATGAGTTTCCATTTCGCCGAAGATGGATCCTTGTCTTCACCGACCAAATCCTTTAAAATCCCGTTATCTGATTCACACAATTGCTCACGAGTGTTTAAGTTTGCTTCGTTGTTTTTAATAAAATCTACAAAATTCTTATCGTTTTCTTCGATGGCCACCATTTTGTCCTGTAGATCGAGTAGCGAGTAGCATCTCAATTTTTCATCATTGAATTTATATGTCTTAGTATCCACAAAATCAATTTCTTGAGAGTCGTCCCGAACACGGAAAACGTCCAAATCCACGTTCTTGTGCTTCAAATTCTCGAATTTATCGACGTGCGTCTTCAATGTTTCGAAATTCTTTTCGCTTAAAAAGCCTCCGCATTTTTCGGTTATCCATCCGAACGAAAACGTGTAACAGCTGAATTTATTACTATGTTCGTTATAATAACTGGAAATTTCATTAATTAAAGTGTAACCCGTATCTTCGTAGGAATCAGCGTTGATGTGGAACATTAATGGGAATGGCGGGATGGGGTCTGGCTCATCTCTCTGAAAAGAAAAGGAAAAGTAGAAATCTATTTTGTAATCGAAACATGCAGAGATTAATTTAAATTTCCTTCAATAGTCTAGAAAATTTCAATTAACATTATATCTTTTAATAAAATATTCAACCACCATCTGATGAAGGCCATTTCGGTCTTTCAGAGTGTTCCATGTGCAATGCCTTGATCACAGATAACTTGCCGCTACATTTTCTCTTTCTAACACATGGATGCAATGTGCGAAAAATACTTCTCTATCCTATGCGTTGACGAATTCAGGTGGCGCTACTCATCATCGATGTAACATATTATAGATTAAAAAGTAATAAATTTATTATTTTCTATAAATACAATACGTCAATGCATCTATGTGTTACTTTGGTTTATTTTCTGTTTGCAACTGAAACTAAAATTGTCGATCTTTATATTTAGTGTAATGCTATCTTAAAAGATGATATTTTAATGAAAATTTGGTTTTAAATTATTTAATTTGTAGACATAACGACACGGAAATAAAAGTAAGTATTTTATTTCTCATCAAAAAGGCGTAGTTTTATTTGGCATTTCCAGACACAATCGGATTTGTAACTTTCATTTCGATAAAAACCAATTTCTCACGAGCACTCTGCAGTCCAAATTAAAAAATTATGCCATTCCAAATAATGGTGTAAAATCTACTTGTATTATATCACAGAAAAATATTATGCAATTTAAAAAACGCCAATGCGTGCACTCAGCATAGTGCTGCCCTCTGACATAATCAATTATTTAAAGTGAATTAAATATTTATAATAATATACAAGTGGAAAAGAGAAAGATTTGTTTGAGGCGGCAATAAATTTATATTAACATTGCTATCTGGTTAGTCTTGATGAAGGAAGTTGAACGAATCTTGTGTTGTGATTAAAAAACTTGATATGAATCACAATAATTAGATCGATAGCGCAAATGTAATCTATTACATAATTTCAAGTTGCATCGTCAACAATTTCGGTCCACCACCCGAGAATCGTTGTTTCGTCCACTAAAGGAAAGCGAAATGGCCATCGCCAGTTATCAATACGCTAGATGATTGGTTGAACATTTTTTTTATTAAATGAATTCCATTTTCTATACTCATAAACAGGATAAGTTCGCTTTCCTTTAATGAATACTTATTTGTATATCTTGTAGACCAAAACTGCTGACGATGCCACTTGAAATGAGGCAATAGTTGGCGCTTGCGCTATCTTTCCAATTATTTAACATTATATCATTCATATAATTTATTAAATCGTATTATAAATTACATTGTAAACTAATTAATTTAAAAATATAAGTGATAATAAACTTCTAAAGTGAAGAGCGAAAATATGAACGTGAAAAAACAGAGGAAATACAATTAAATTTAGAACTATTTGTAAAAACAACACAATAATAAATTTATAAGTTTTAAGTGGATAGATAACAATTGATCTCCGAGAAGACGACCAGGATTTTACCAATCGCGAAAACAATATAATAAACAAATAAACAGAATTTTATTTTTAAACTGTGATCAAGTAAATATAATCTTTTCTGTGAAAATATTTAATTGATCAAATTAAATAATTATTTTCCTTTATGTGAAAATTTCGATTTTTATTGATTAGATACCATATCAGAATGTACCCAGTTATTTTATAAACGAACCTGTAATATTAAAAAATATCTGTTGCGCACTTTTATAACTGATAATTTTAAATATTACAATTTAATGAAACGTTAAGCCACCATTCATCTAGCGTGTGGATAACTAGTGATGGCCACTTCGGTTTTTTGAACCTCATCAGACTAGTGTGTTCCATGTGCAATGCCTTGATGAAGGCGGCTGAACGGAAATTGTGTTGGGGTTATATACCCGATATTAATCGCAAGCGTCGTCTTTAATTTATTATGATAAATATTACAAGTTTTGGTTGGTATTAGAAAAATTAGTGCACGTTGGCGAAAAAGCGTGAAAGAGTAAAAATTAATTAATTGTACTCGAATGATCAAAATATTATCTGTCTCTTGATTTGCAACAAACTACTACTATTCTGTTCCGTTTACGATGCAAAGATTTAAAACATGGCTGAATAAATAAATAAACAATGGATAATTGGGGTGAATATCAGAATAATCGAATTTTAATTGGTATAAAATGTATTTCAATAATTCTAAAGTGTTACGGTGATTTAATATGTGCTTATTCGTTTGTTTATATTTTTTTAGGTAATTCTAAATTTATTAGTTATGTCTTATACGTCATATTACCAGCGTTTCAGAAATTCATTAATAAATACCCTCTACTGCTGAAATAGGCTTACAGCTGTACCCTATATCCTAAATTTGGTTATATTAAAAAAATAAGTATAGTATTTTTTGCAATCTGTGATAATTTAAAATAAATTAGACACGCCTACCGGGGAAAGAATTGTGATTTGCTTATTTGTTACTGAAATTATCTGAAATTAAAATTTATAATAATATAAATTGTCAACACTAAAATAATTTAAATGATAATAAAAGCAAAAATTGTTAATTTATTAATAATTGTTATGCTACATTTTTATTGAAGCTGTATATTTAAATCAGAACTCGACAACCAATACGGGTAAAAGAGGATAAGATTAAGAATATTTAAATCAGGTGAATACAAAATTTACCATTATCAAAAGTAAACGTTTTTTTCCTGTCAATTATCTGTTAAGACTTTAAGACCGAAGTAAATCGGTAAAAGTTTTATATTTGGTAATTGCTTATGAAAACTTAATATGTGTTTAGTAAATGAAAATAAAATTACCTAGAGGAAATACCTTTGGTCGATAACCATTTAATCAATTATTGATATTTTCTTCTAAACTTAATTGTTAATAAAAATTGTTGTATATACAGGGTGAGCCATAAAAAGTTTTCGGGGTTCCTGACCGCGGAAATTTTTTTAAAAATCTGCATTGCACTGTGGAATGCGACCACCACATGGAAAATATTTTGACTTTCTTTCACTTCCGATTGTACCGGAAATGGCTACCAACTACAAAACTACAAAAAAGAAATAAAAAAAAAAGAAATTTCGAAATAACTCAAAAACTACTTGCTCCAGATATTGGGCTGCATAATTTATGTTAAAAATTGTGTTGCAAATTACTCTATGAGATAAAATATTGGTCATTCCATTTGAAAAATATGAGTTATTATATTTTTAAGAAGGCACTGAAATGTTGACACTTTTGAAATACCTACTGTCAAAATTGACAGATTATATTTTATATTTTGTATTCTAGATGGATATATTACCAACAATTCAAGATGTCGCTGATCTGAGTATCTTGTTCCTACTAGAAGTTATAGGCATTTTTTCGAAACGTCAATTTGAGGTTAAAATTTAACAAATAAATTTTTATCTCAAAAATTGTAATAGTTATGTAGACATAAATCCATATGAGTGGTTAGACAATTGAACGAGAAATTCGAAAAAAAAAAAAGAAATAGGATGTTCCATTTAAAATAACAAAGTTTGTAGCCATTTCCGGTACAACCGGAAGTTAAAGAAAGTCAAAACATTTTCCATGAGGTGGTCGCATTCAACAGTGCAATGTATAATTTTTTCAATATTTTCCACGGTCCGGAACCCTGAAAAGAACTGTTCCAAAAAAATATACTATAAAAATATTTTTTTAAATACATATTCAAAACTAGTATAAAAACCTAATGTATCAATCATTCTATTTTATTTTTTATTATTATTCCATTTTCATACGAGTACTTATTTTGTTTCTAATCCATTATTTTAAGATAACAACATAGTACTTACTTCATTATCGTAATTTTTGAGCACTTTTTTAAATGCTTCTAAATTTTGTATGTTGAATTTGACTCCAATGTTGTTTCCGGGTGTCTTTATAACTTCTTCCAATAGCTTATTCACAGTGAAATCATTATCAATTATAACTTCCGTGTCGGTTGCTTTGGCAGAAGCGTCGACGACAATCATAGTTGGTACATTTTCTAAAATTTTACATAAATATTAATGACCCGAGAATTTCCACAGCTGTAAGGCAGTTATTTATTTTTTCTTAATTTAATTAAATTTTTATTTAGTGCTAGTATATCTGCGAAATTTAAATCACCAGTGAGTACTTGAGAATGCAATTATTGTGTGCAATTATTTCTACTACATGCTCATTCGCATACTGATAAATTTCACATGAAATTCAATCAAAGTATGTTTTTTAATGTGTTTTGTATATGGTTGGGTGGTTAATTAATCTCTTGTGGTAATGTGGATATTTGATTGACGAGCCAACAGTCGTCAATCAAATTACAACTCTACTCTAGACTAGCCTTAACCAAAGCATCCCGGTAGGGGGTTTATTGCCCCAGTGGTCGTCTTCAAACATTTTTCAAATTTAACATTAAAAGAATTTGATGAGTGTATTGCAAGTTATGTATTTTATGGTAAAATTATTCAGGGTTATCCTGTAATTCAAGCATTTAATTTAACAAATTAAACAAACCAAGTGATTTTTATTTAAATTAATATTCTTACATACAGGGTGGCGCAAGATTCAGATGAAGTCCAATATATCAGTTATTTTGAAATATACAAAAAAAATATTATTGACATAATTTGTAGCTACTGTTAAACTTCACATTTTAAAATTAGTTTCATATATACAGGGCATCCAATAATCAAGTGACGTATCAAACATATGATTTTTTAAATGGAATGCTATATTTTTTGTGTCGATTTTAGATTCTATGCTTAAAATCAGTCATTTTTGATATAAGGTTTTTTAGGTCAATTTTTAATATTTTAAAAGTTATAAACAATTGAATATTGAAATCAATAGAAGTTTGGGGCTTTATTTTGCAAATATTAAAAACGATATAAACTTTTTGTTAACACTATTTAATTGAAAAAATGCTTAGTAATATAAGGAATGGTCATTTTTTATCTTATAGCAAATGTTGTATACAGGGTGAAACAATACGCAAAATGTTTTTTTTTTTCTTTTTTCACTTAAATGGAAAACCCTATATTTAGTATATTATTTCGATAAAAAATTGGTTGTCCTTTAATTTTTGTATAATAAACCATACCCCTATCACTTATAATCTATAATTTAAGTAGGCTATAATTGAAACAAATGCAATTCATAATCATTTCCTGACATTCAATAACATATTTACATCTTAACCTAAAAGGATTTTCAAATAACAATCGATATTTAATGGCGCATGCAAAATATAAAGAAAATAGTTAGTCGACGATTATTTAGGGAGCTATAATGGCTATTGGGACACATTTTTTTAAGAAAAAAATTATAAAATATTTGTATTTGTTTGCTAGTGAATTAGAAAAAATGATGTAAATGCGCGAAAGAAAAAAATACACAAAAATGTTAATACTAACAATATATAATAATATAAGTATTTAATTATTTCACTTAGTATCTATTTTCGGTTTACCAGTCAATACATGACTATATATCGAACATATAACAAAAATCGACGACGAAGTTGGCGTTGGAAGTCTCGAATCATGTCTTTACTAAGATTATACGGGTGGAATGCTGGTTGCAGTCAACATGACAACCAGTAATTTACGTGTGCGCGTGTGATTTTAGTTCAGACATGACTTTAGATTTCCAATGCCAACTTCGTCGTCGATTTTTGTTATTCGCTCGATATTTACAAGCATATAGGAATATTTTAAATATTTTTCGAATAATAACCAAAAAATATATTTGTTGTTAGTTCTCAACAATTATTTTAATTATTTATTGAAGAAGTATGTTTAGCTGCACCAATGTTACAAGATATATCGTAAAATGTCACAACTAAATAAATCAGTTGTTCTAGCGCTGCCTACATTGGTTAAAAATTCTATACCAAATTTGTATTTGAGATTAAATATCTCAAAAACGGTAAACGTTAACGTGATCAATTTTCTATTGAAATAGCATAAAAAATATAGACTGTCCCATTGAAATAAAGAAAGAGAGAAATCATTTTGCGTATTGCTTCACCTTGTATATAAAAATTTGCTCTAAGAGAAAAAAGGAGTATTTCTTTAATTTTTAAGAATGTTTGCAATTATACAGCGTTGACAGAATGTTTATTTATAAGGCTTTAAATATCTATCGATTTCAACATTTATTTGCTTATAACTTTTAAAATATCAAAAATTGACCTATTAAATCATATATCAGAAATGAGTAGTTTTAAACGTAGAATCGAAAATTTTCATAAAAAGTATATGATTCCATTAAAAAAAAAAAATATGTTTGATACGTCACGTGATTATTGAACACCCTGTATATATGAAACTAATTTTAAAATGTGGAGTTTAACAGTAGCTACAAATTATAAAAGTAACATTTTTTGTATATATCTTAATAACTGAGATATTGGACTTCGTTGGAATCTTGCGCCACCCTGTATATATTTAATCACCAAGTGGTTAATGAGAAAATAGTTAAAGATATTCAATTTATTGGTTATGCGATAAATGTGACAGAATTATCAAAAGGTTTTCATTCCTTAATGAAATTCACTGTATCTGATAATATATATTTTATATATTTTTATTAGAAATGCGAAATTCTTTTTTATTTTTTAATACTTACTGTTTACAGCCTCCCATTCACTTTTACTTTTAATGTATGCCCATTTAACTTTATTATATTTATTTCCAAAGTAAGCTGCAATATCTTGACTATCAGGGCACTCTTCAATTTGTCCTTCAATTTTCTTAACCTCGTCCCAGGAATCCCTGTTGATATTTAGGGGCGTGGCGAGCGCCGCTGAAATTTAAGACGTTTTATAAGACACACTCAAATGCCATCCACAAATAAACATTTGAAAACGTTCCTCGAATATAAGCTACAAAACTGACTATAACAGTTTAAAAAAAGGGGAGCTTTAATAAACTCAAAAAAAAAGAAATGTCTGTGTATTTAAGGAAAAATAAGTTTTTCGTAATGTATTTCAGTTGTATGTATTTTATTGATAGAAATTAATATAAATTGAATCATCTTACTTAAAACTGATTTTATCAAGAAAATAGTTTGTAAAGGAATACTAAAACCAAAAAATAGATGGAATTAATAAATGGGTAATAAAAAAATTGTAAAATATGATTCTTTAGTAAGTATTATTAGTAGTTCAGTTAGTTAGTGAATATCCGTTTTAATTTAGTAATATTTATATTAAATTCATTTCTTCGCTTCTTTATTTTATTTACTGGATGTACAGTCAAGAAAAAGAAATATGTCTTACAGTGTGGATTTAGAAAGATTTTTTATGGCATTTTACAATGTTTTCCAAAAATAAACTTGTAGCGTTAGCAGGAATTTATAATGAAAATCAAATAACATAGTAATTAAAAAAAAACTCTGGTCAATAGTCCAAGACAGACAAACACTTCCATTTTATTGTATATAGTTAATATTTAAAAAAAAATTACATCCATTTTTACAAACATATTAGATATTATATAAATAAGTGTATATTGTCTGAATAAAAATATTATATGTAAAATGAAATTTGAATATAATTAATTTATAACAATTGAATAATTAAATATTTACCCTTTAGCTACTGTAACTTTTGAGATACATAACGTAAGCACTTAAAAAAAGGACAAAAAAATGAAACAACTACCTCCGGTCTATGGCAAATTCTCTCAAAGAGAATTGCATCAATATTATCATACATTATTTATTTCCAATTTATTTGAATGTCAAAAAATGCATAGACATCATAAAACAAAATAGCTACGATGTAGAATAATTTAAATAAACTTCATCTTTGAGTTGTAATAGTGATTTAATTTTTATACAAATCACTATTACAACTAAAAGATGAAATTTATGTTAATTATTCTATATCGTAGCTATTTTGTCTTATTATGTCCAACAAAAATATTTTTTAAGTAACATTTATCTTATCTTTAGTAATGTAAATATCTTTATACCACAGAACATAGTAATTAATAAAAATATTAGAGATGGGCAAAGTCGATCTTTCACGTCACTGCAAAATGAAGTATATGACAATTTTCTTAATGTTATTTTTAATATTAAAATTGGGAAGAGTGACCCATGGATTAATAAATTCCAATTTATTATTATTTATTAACTTTAACTACTTAAAATTGGTTATTCAGAAATTCTCGATTACTAAAATCACTCGATTTTACTTAATACTAAAAAATATACATATGCAATATGTTTAATAGCTATAATAAGGACCATCACTATGTGTTAATTGAATTTAAAAGATTTTTTTATATCAATTAATATAGAAATTCTATATTTCTGAGAGTTACAATAAATTACATTATTACAGTAATTTACAAATTTTTAAGCCTCAAAAAATGGCTATCGACCGTCGGTCTTTCTGCCTGTCTCTATTCTATCCAGTTTTTGCATTTTAATCAGTCGTCATGATTGCTAACGTCGTTATCTAAGTTCTCCAAATTTAATGATATGAATTGATAAATTATTCGCACATTTAGGATATCTGTTAGAATTGTTTTTCGATTTTAATTCATTACAACCTCCATTTAAAACGAACAAGCAATAATTTTTACTCACCGCCGATAACCAGCGTCAAAAAGATGAGCTGGTTCATCTTCGAAAGTCGTATTTCACTGCACTAACTCAAACCGTCGTTTGGACTACATCTCGACGAACCCATGAATTTATAGAATCGAAATCGTTATCGATTCCGATATTATGTATTTCTCAAAAAAAAAAACAGAGAGAAAAAACAAATCATTATCAATCTCAATTACCTCTAATTAATTTTCACACTCCAGATAAACCGTTATCGACGCTTTTATCGCATAATCCCGGCGCGCGGAATAATAGAAAAAATGGAAAAACTATCGCGACTTTTAATTCCTCCTTTTCCTTCTTAAGGATTCGACGTAAACGATTCAAAAATTGTTGGAATGAAATAAACATGAATCTTATTTGGTTTTTATTAAATTCACTTTTTAATTAACTAACACAATTGTAGAATATTCAAAATTTGAGTGCAATTTTGCGGAAATTAAATAATCCTACAATAGCATTGGGATTCTAATCCTTTGTTGATTTTAATTTATGCACACATATTTATTTTTGTATATTATTAATACAAAAGAAACCTTTTTGAAATTAATCAACATACAGTGGTGGTCATTTTTGCAAGATTTAAAAAAATAAAATGGCGATGTGTCCATCATGATACTTCCCCCGGTGAATTCGGTCAAATACGTTTTTGACTAATCATTTAATAGTAAATGAAAAATTATTAATTCAAAAAAGGATTATTGAGTTTGTTATTTCTTACCTTACAATGGCTTGAGAAAATTTCCATACACTGTATACAGGGTGTCTCAGCGTGCGCGCCGAGGTGCTTTACGGCTAAATGTTTTTATTTTTTTGCAAAATCAGCTTTCGCAGGCATATGTAGTTCTATTAGGGCCATAATTTAAAATTAGTTTAAAATATACAGGGTGTCCCATAAATCATGGCGTATCATAGTTATATTTTTTCTAATAGAATACCCCATATTTTATATTTTTCTCAGATTCTACATCAAAAATAAAGTTAACTTTTTTTCTTGAAATATTTAAATATTTTTGGAAAAATTGACGTTTCGAAAAAAAATCATAACTTTCAAATGGGTGAATGAAAATAAATGAAAATTTGTATCATTATATTAGACTAATGGATGAATATTTTAGGCTATTTACAGGAATTTAAAATCTTAAGATGTTTTTTAATTATTCGACGTAACTCCAGAAACACATTCAAGGTCGAATTTCATGCTTATTTTAAATGGCACACCCTATATCTAATAGCCCTATCTTGTAGGAAATGTTATTGTCTTTTAAAAAGTATAAAGGTATTTTACACGTAAACCTAATAGTTTTCAAGATAATATTTATTATTCATAATATGTAAAGGTGATACAAAGCGCCATCTATTTTTCAATTTAATATTTATTATTTCCAATTATTCCAATAGGCAAGTGTTTCGCTTTTGTTTATAAATAAAGTCAATTGACCCAACAAATGATTTTCGAGATATTTTATAAATTAATACACTAATGTTTTTGATTGTGAATACATTATTTGCATTATTTATTTACACATGTGTAAATGATTTGATAACAACTTAGCGAATGTTCAAAGGAATTAAACTTGTAATTGTGTCTCCTGATTATTAGTTACTGTATTCAGGTTAGTTTTTTTTCAGATACTTCACACTGCCTACAGTTTTTAATGTATTTAAAACTTCCTCTACAGTTTTCTTATTAGCATATCTTCCATCAGAGAACGTTTTGTACATAAAAAGACTATTTTCATAACATTCTATTATTATTAGAATCATGTTAATTCTTTTATTTAAGGAAAAAATCATTTTTACAATTGTTAGTAAGAATACGAATGTGTCAATTAAATTTTGTTTATAAACAAAAGCCTATTGGAATAACTATCAATAATAATAATTAAATTGAACAATAGATGGCACTTTATGTTACCCTGGTATATTAAAATAATAAGGATTATGACGAAAATTAGCAAAAATGGATATATCTTGAAAACTATTAGTTTTAGGTGTAAAATACCTTTATACTTTCTGAGATTACATATAGTGTATACCATTTAAAATAAGCACGAAATTTGACCTTGAATGTGTTTATGGAGATACGTTGAATTATCAAACCGTCTTAAGATTTTAAACTCCTCTTAATAGTCTAAAATGTTTACCTATTAGTCAAATATACTGATACAAAATTTCATTAGTTTTCATTCATCCATTTGAAAGTTATGATTTTTTTTTCGAAACGTCACTTTTTCCAAAAAAAAATATTTCAAAAATTATTAGGTTTAGGCATATGAATATATTATGAAAGTTAACCTTAATTTTGATGTAGAATCTGAAAAAAAAATATTGGGTATTCCATTAGAAAAAAATTTAACTATGATACGCCAGGCTTTTATGGGACACCCTGTATATTTGAAAATAATTTTAAAATATAGTCCTAATAGATCTACATATGCCTGCGAAAGCCGATTTTGAAAAAAAAACCATTTAGCCGTAAAGCTACTCGGCGCGCACGCTGTATATTGGAATTAAATAGTCCCACAAAAATTTAATTCTAATAATTTAAATCCTCTGTTTTTATAAAATAATGTCTCCCCTATTGCTTAAAATTGACTTTAAAGTCATTCTCATAGCATAATTTTGACAAAAAATCACTCTCATTGCCATATTTTGACTTAAATTCGTTTTTTGTAGTCTAATTTTAACTTTAAACTCATTCGCATTACCTCATTATATTATATTCATTTTGTCTTTAAAATCACTTTTATTACCAAATACTGAAATGAGCAAGTCTGTCATCAAAACCACGATCGTTGTTTATTCTGACGCAATAGTCCATTTTGAGTTTGTATCATAGGAACAATTTGCCAACTCAGCCTTTTGCTTGAAGATGCTCAATAGATTTTTGCACGCATGACACAGTCATAACTCTGACACTGACCAGAGCCATACGTCCTTCATGGTTACCAATTTTCTGACTCGGAGAAATTACATTACAGTTCCCCAAGAAGTATAAAGAGTAAGCCAAAATGAAAACGTGGAAAACATCCACAAGTATGTTACAACGTTTCTAAAGCACATACTAGTCGAGGGCTATCAGTGTGCCTTCCAGGTGTGACAGACACATCACCGTAACTGTATTGATGCAGGAAGAATATATTTTTAATAATTTGTTTTTACTATAAAATTTACAATACCAACTTCGTCGTCGATATATTGTTATACTGTAATGTATATGATGTATAAATATAATAATATAATAAATCTAATATTGCATGAATAAAGATGTACACAGAAAGGATTTGATATCATTTAACACATCATTTTCTATTACTTAGGATACTTTAAGGTATTATACAGACCATTCAATATACGAAAGAATAAGCTCACTGTTTAAAAAAGACTTTTATTGGCATTCTCAAATATAAAACAAATATAAATTATTATTTGTTCTCTTCTTTCCTTCTCTCTTTCGTTAACATCCAAATCGCGACGAGATTTTAACACCTATCCTCCCTCATCCATTCTACGTCAGTCCCTTCCTTTCCAACTATTCCTCACATACCCCCAAGCATTTCTCCCCTATATGACTTTTTGCATTTCCATATAATATACATCCCATAAACAGAAAGATCTAATAAGAGTAAGATATGGATAGATGCCACATCTTTCCTTCCGACCCTAACCACGAGCACTTTTTCATTCGCAGTCAAGTATGCTCTCTTGGCATCCATAAAGTCGCACTTATATTATACAGGTTGTGCGTCTTCTGCAACTCAATCTCTCTCCATTCATCCCTCATCCATCCAGTAACATTCGTTACCTTATCTAACCACTAATTTGCCACAATTCCTAAATTTTGGTACATTTTTCATCTTTCCCGTCTCAACTGAAATTTCCATATTTTAACGGACGTTTACCACACTTTCTTTACTAACTTTTCATCTTACATTTCACGCAACTTTATCTCATACTTCACTACTCTCCCTCACCGACTCGCCATACATACTTCCTTTCATCTCGTCGAAGAAAATGTGGCCGGGACTTTTCATCTATTTCAGGAACTTCTTTTGCGCTCTTTCCACATATTCATTTCATTCATAAGCTACACTTTTACCACATACATCAAACTATATTTAGCACATACATCCCTCACTTTATTTATTAATAATAACAATAGTTCTTAATAAAGATGTTTATGTAAAATATAATATTTTTATGAATCCTAATAAATTCCTAATAATTTTTTAATATTCTCTGGCAAATCCACAAAAATCCTCTCCTTTTTCCCCAAAAGCACTTTCCTCAATTCATCTATATCAATAATGTCGACATCGCTTTCGGGTGACCAGACAGTAAGAGTGTCTTCGTTTCCCTTCAGAAGGATCTCCGCGAAGTTTTCCCAGCTTTTCGCCAAATAAGCGGCGCGTATTGGGTAAGTCTTCTTTTGAAGTCCAAACCGTTGCGTTCTCATTTCCTCGATTTGTTCCTTGCTGTAGAATCCGCCGGCTAATTTTCCCGTAGTCCAGCCGATGGATAAAACGTGGCAGTCGAGTTGGCTTTTGTATTTTGCGTAGTTGAAGCGGATACGAATTTCGGGACCTGCCGGTCCTCTTAGAATGTCCCCGTTGATCCAAACTGGGTAAGTGGAATTAGACTGGAAAAAATCATTAAAAAAATTACCGAGTAATTAATGTTAAGTATATTTAGTACATATTGTCGCGAATCAGATCTATTCACACGCTGGTGTAGTGTTGCTTCCGCTTCGCCACGACTTTTCCATGGTTAGCAATCTCAAGAATTTGCTCGATTATGGGAAACTATATTTGCTGACAAAGGACGATCGAGGAAGTCCGTGAGGTTGGTAGGATCGGGAAGTTGGTGTCGAGACGTCTTGGAAGAAAAATGTTGTGTAGTTGTTTCGTATAACTGGGTAATGTGAGATAGCATCCTTTTTACTAGATCACCCCGTCACACTGACCCTCCACTTGACAATATTTATGCTTATTAATTTACTAGCGTAATTTATTATTTTCGCCGAATTGTCAACATGTGTCAATCGTTTTCACTAATATTTACTGTTTTGTCTTTGTCAAAATTTCGGTCGCGCGTATTTTTCATGAATGTTTCCTGTGAATTTCCGCTCTTGCAGTGCTCATATTCACTTTTATCGGTATTCTACCGCGAATACTGAATTTTATTATTGAACGTATTTAGCTGCATCATAATTAAATCGGGCGGATATTTTTTCACATAATTTATTCTTGAGAAACAAATCGCCTTATTTCATTGCACGTACCTACTCCTTAATTTTTTGCAATACAAAATTCCCTTCGTAATCTGCTTTCCGAATGCGAGATGTCTCGTTCAAAAATGGTTTCTAAGTATTGAATAATCCGAAAATAATTTATTGATTTTTAAATATTGGAATTTTCCAGTTTTTTTAAATCAACGAAATATTAAAACTTTACCGAGTGGTTTATGTGATTTATATAATACATTTTCTATGCTAGTTTGCCGATATGATTCAGTAATTTATTATTTTTGCCGAATTGTCAGACTGGTTTTTACTGTTTTGTGTTTGTCAAAATCTCGTTTGCGAGAACTTTTCATTTTTGAGGGCGAAAATTTCACTGGAATCATCCACGAAAATGTTGACAAACACAAAACAGTAAACATCAGTGAAAGTGCATCGACTAACATACATCTGACAATAGTTTCCAGCGAAATTTCCGCCTTTGCTGTGCCCATTCGTATCGATTCAAACACTGTTATCAACAGAGAAAAATGCAACTTGAAAATAAATCTTCCATTAGTAAAGTAATATGGATTTTAAACACTTAAGTGCCTCTAAACAAGCAATGATACGAAATAATCTACTTATTTAGGTCCAGTGCCCAAATACATCCCTCAAAAAATAGAATTGTCATTCTGTTTAGAATCCCAATTAGCTGTGCCGAAAACCAGATACGATGATCACTTAAGAACCGCGTACGCTCTCGGATAGTTTCTTTTTATGAGCACAACAAACACAAGACGCCCTCTGTCTAAGAAAACAATAATAATGAACAAATCACAACCAGCAATAACATCCGATCCCACTCATATTTTAGATATAAATCTATGCGACAACTGTCTAATTAGACGATGTATTTTATATTTACTTTAATCGAATTGAGAATTTTATTAATTTTCCGACAGCAAAATTCGCCAACCCTGGGCATTCTTTTATTTTTAGGATGGTTGAAGCGCAACCATATGGCCCCATACATAGCGGGACAACGTGATATTAGATGCTAGCTGCGATGAGGCTTTTATTATGTGCGCAAGAGGTGATTTTGTGCGAAACTGTAGAAAATCGCCGCTTAAAATGTCAGGTGAATAAATAAATAAATTTATGTTATTATGTTGCGCTTACTTTTACTATATTCACTATAATATTTTGTGTGCGTGCGCACAAAAAAATAATCTCTCAGCAACTAGCATCCAACATCATGCAACCTCACTATAAATACCGTATGCGTGCGCTTCACCGATCTAAAACTATGACAGCATTTTGCTTTCAGAAAATCAATCGAATTAAAATTCAAAATCATTTATTTCAAAGAATATTTAAGAAATATATAACAATTGACAGGTACAAAGTATAAAATATAAAAAAATGTAAACTCATAATATTATTAGGTGAAACAATTTTACTTTTTGTATTAGATAAAAATACATTAAATAAAATTTATACCCTCGGTTCTGTTGAATGTCTGATGTTAGCAAAAAAGTTGCACAAATAGAAAAAAAGTATTTATTCACTTGGTCATAGTTATTTATATAAATTAAATAAAAATGATTTTATTAATATGTAACAGTAGGTGTACATTATGAAATGCAATGTCATGCTGGGTATTTTCCCGAGAAGTAGTTGTTTTAATGTGCATTTGTTTAAAGTACTTATGTAACATAAGCCAAAATGTGGAAATAATTTATTAATTATTTTCAAATAATTTTGATTTAATTTATGTTGCACAAATATGAATGAATTCATTTAATGAGTATTATATTTTTTGAGCAAAAATAAATTTTTAATATATACATATTATTTTTGTTGCTGCAATTGTCTTCTTTTTCTTAAAATAAGCATTTGACATTCTGATCTGAAATAATAATAAATACAATAATAGCCTTTATAGCCCAACAGTATTTACTAATAACAGGACAATATAAATGTTTAATACTAAATAAAATGAAATGAAATGAAATAAAATTACCGAGTATTTCTTATAGCATTTCATTTTGCCCTAAAAACAGTTCCCATTTTTTTTAACATATATACAATAAATATAAATTCCCCTTTTCGCTGTTTCTTTCTTAGTACATTTTAAACACTATCCATTATCAATAATTATGAAAAATAGTGAATCCCATTTGATCAATTGAAAAACTCTGTATTGTTGTTTTCTTTATAAACATTCACTCACTAATTTATTGGACTCCATCACCGCTTCGAACGCCTCTGTTGTTTTGAAGTCCAGTTTCAATCCCTTGAGTTTTCGGCCGTTGTACTCGTTGAATATTTCAAAAAATTGCTCGAAAGTTAAAGTATAGTCTTCGGCATCTTCTGGATTGTGTCCCATCACCGCAATGCTTTTCCCATCGATGGTTTTGTGGACCAAGTCCGATTCGATCATGTCTTTGTCGCCTAAAAAATAATTATAATCAGGGAACTGGAAATAATTTCATGGAAATGTAAATTTTATGAAAATGGAAATCTCAGGGATCAATAACTGTTACAATCATGCGGAAGAACAATCGTATTTCTTCGCACGATTGTAACAATTATTGTTCACTGAGATTTCCACTTTATTACAAACTGCGTTTGATTAAATTGTTTAACTTCTTCAAGCATATGGAGCAGTTATCCAAACGTTAGATGAATGATGGTTGAACATTCAATTAAATTATTCTAGTTCTATAGTTTCATAAACAGGACAAGTTCGCCATCATTTAGTGGACGAAACAATGATTCGGTTGTCAATCTTGTAAAATCAAGTTGTTGACGATGCCACCAAATAAATTTGACGAGGTTCGAAAGACCATATGGCTATCAAACGCTAGACGAATGATGATTGAAGAATTTATTGTATGAATTTCGTTTCCTAGTTTCACAAACATGATAAGTTCCTTCAGTGGATGAAACAATGATTCGGTTCACGATCGTTCACAATGTGAAATGATGACATGATCATCGCCAAACGTTAGATGAATGGTGTGATTGAAGAATTCATTAAAGGAATTTCGTTTCATGGCCTCATAAACAGGAAAAGTCCACCATATAAACAAGGATTCAGTTCTTTACCTTGTAGACTCAAATCGTTAATGATACATTTATAATTTAGAAAAAAGATGGCGCTTTTTTTAATTGTAACTATAGTCACTAAATATAAAATTCTGTCACAATATGGGAATTTTATTAAATAGGACAACCGAAATCCTTCTTTTATAAAAATAAAACTCTGTGCCTCTTCTTGTATTTGCCCACTAACCACCAGATGTAAAAAAAAACAGAATCCCCATCTTGTTATCTTTCATTTTTCTTCTTCTTTTATAAAATTCTATGCCTCTTCTTGTCTTTGTTACCTAACCACCGGATGTCAAAATCCCCAGAATCCCCATCTTGTTATATTTCATCCTTCTCCTTCATTTATTATTAAATTCTGTGTCTCTTTTTATCTTTAAATTCCTCTTCTTAATTTTCCTTCCTGGGAGAGTGTTGTCTTAACCATCGTGAGAATTGTTTATAGTTTATTTTCTAAGTTCTAAATCTTATTTTATATTTATAAATTTATAATTAGTTAGTAGTTGAAATAAACATTATTCAATTCAACTTACTGGTATTTGTAATTTTAAACCCAAATCGCGAACGTGCGTAATTTACAGATTTTTTTAACTTGGTTAATTTCCGTTTGCTTCCTTACTTTTCAGAGCTTCCTGGAGTAAATCCTCGGTGTTCACAGCGTGGTGCCAAGTGATTTTCGACAAGTCTCGCGCCAAATCGGGGATTTCTTTTTTGAAGTACTCGACGACGTCTTGGTTGCTCGGACATGCTGCAATCGTTGCCATTGTAATAACTAAACAAAACAAAAAATACTATTGAAAATGGAAACTTCTTTTTCGAAATACATATAGTGACAATAAAAAATAATTACGAGTAAGAAGAGCACTTTTATTAAAAATTAACATTCCCCACAACTACTTCAACCACAACTCTTTTGGTGAAGGCTCAGTTATGGTATGGAGTGGCGTATATTTAGGGACGTGCACAGAGTCAGGGCAATCATCAATATCTCGCTTCCGGATTGAGTTAGAGAGTTTAAATTTGCAAACGGGATCTGAATGAGTGTATAAATTTTCAATATCTTCTACCATTCTTAGGAAATAAGTTTGTCCATGAGAGTAAGACACAGGTTCAGACGCGACATTTGGAAAGCATTGGCATTAAAAAATCTTTATTTATTTTAATGACTTTAATCCTTCGTATTTACCTTACCTTAAAAATGATGAATACACATAAAACACAATACATATTAATATTCAATGCATTAAGAAGCTAATTGGTGCAATACAGCCAGAAATATTGTGTATAATTTGGAGGAACGGTTGGTGAATTTGCAACAAAAACGTGGAGGTCAGTCATATCGAACATTTGCAGTAACGAATGGTGGACGTAAGAACTGCCATTATTTAAACAATTACATTTCTTTCACTTTTTGTTTTTATTTTAATTCCTTTATGATAACACTGTATATAATAAAATAAAATTGTTCATCCTGGGCTATCAACCAGAGGTCTCTGTGCCTTCTCATGAATTTATAATTATGTACAATAAAAAATTTCAGTGCAGCTGAATTGAACTTAAAGCGTATTAATAAATTCATGAATGGTGAGAGTAAGATGTATGTATTTTGGAGAGATGTTTGGATTTTTGGGAATGTTGAAATTTGTAGGGTTTGATTATAGAGGTTATTTGCATTTTTTGTTATACGTTGGGATACAGGGGTAATTTTGATGGATTAATAAAGGAATTCATTGGAAGAATTATGAAGAGGGATGTCTAATTTTGAGCGAATGCCTTTAATATACAAAACGTTTATTTTTTTATATAGGAATATGTTTTTTTTTAACTAAAATGTTCACAAATAACTTTTAATCAACATTGAAACTTAATGTTGTTTTAATATTGATTAAAAGCTATTTTTGAACATTTTATTCCACTGGAATGCTATAAAGATTAACATTACATTAATGCAACATTATTTCATCCATTTTGCTGTGTATTTAATAGAATTTCAAATTAATACCTGATTGTGAATTTAATTGCTAGTTCATAAATTATGATTAATGGTTTTAATATTTAGACATTGGTGGTTCATATTGTATGAAATAAATATGAATAAATTATTAAAAATCAACCAATAAAACACAGATTAGTGTGTTTTATTGGTTGATTTTTAATAATAAAACACAGATTAGTGTGCTTTATTGGTTGATTTTTAATAATTTATTCATATTTATTTCATAAATTATGAATTTACAATATAAGGCACATTAAATATTTGACTTGTTAATTGTTGAGGCTTCTACTTTGTTATACATTGTAATTCAATTTTAATAAATGAAACAATTGTTTAATTTGTTTGTATAACTCGGATTGTTTATTGTTAATAAAACAATACGAGTTATACAAATAAAGTAAATAAGTGTTTCTTTTATTAAGATTGTATTAAATATTTAATTTTTGCTGTAAAATATTGAAATGATAACATAATTTATGTTGTATATAAAAAAGAAAAACTATTTGTAAATAAAACAACAGTTTTTTTTAAGTTTCAAAAAATTTATTGTAAAGATACTACTACAATTGTTTCGCAAACACAGTAGCATCATCAGGCAAACGATTAATTTTATTTACAAATAGTGTATTATCAAGTAAAAGCCGCAATCATCGATTATTATTAAAAAAGAAACGGCGAGTATAAAAAAATCTAACTTGTCTTTATTCTTCTTATTTTTTTAATCTAAACTTACCGGAAGTTAGAAGCAATATGTGAAGTCTATTCATTTCCCCTTCAAATTTGGACATAAAGGAACGCGAATTTATGAATGCTAAACAAAAAATAAAAATTGTAATAAATCAATAATAATAATCATAAGATAATGGATTTATTAAAAAAAAAATTTAAAAATAAAGTGATTGTTATTTCAATAATCACAAAGCAAGGCAAGCCGGCAATATTAGAAGTAGTCAATCTTTGGCGGGAAATTTAAAGTTATATAAGAATATGAAGTATTTGAGATACGTGATGATAAAAATAATTATAAATAAACACTATAAACTTCTCTTCGCTGTTATTATTAATGCATTTCGATAAGAAAGTGAATATTCCCAATTGTAAAATCCAGAAACACTCTTCTTTTCTTCTAACGTTCTATTAGCTATCGTTGCAAGCATAAAAAATGGTCCCTCTTTCTCCTCCTCTTTAAAAAAAACCTGCCCGTCTTTAAGTCCGATAAAATTTGCTTTTCTCTGCATCATCTTCTAGCCGGTTTTTAAACTACGGTCATGGCAATTTTGTACATAATACACATTATTATTATTTCCTTATAGTTTTCCATATCATATTTATTTCTACCTGCACCGGGCCTAATATTCGGTAAAAAATTGTCAAGGTATCTTCATTTGTTTTAATCATCTTTTATGAGATATTTAGCACAAAGTGAGAGAAACCGACCATATTAGAGTAGGTCGAATCTTTAGCAGAAACATTTCCATTTACTTGAAAATTGATACAAATATTTAATGAAAATAATTTACTTTCGCGATAGCATTTATTGCTAATTTCAATGAATCTTCTTTTTTTGTGATTTTTATGAAACATTTACCACAAAGTATCTTACTTTATGGAAAATATTAGAGAAGGTCAAATCGTTAACGAGAAATTTTCAAATTATTTGAAAATAGATACAAATACTTAGCGAAGAAATTTTTCTCATGCGAAAGCTTCTACTTCTAATTTCATCTTCATCTTTCAATGACTTTTTTAATGACACATTTACCACAAAGTGGTGGGACTTTTGAATTATTTCAAAACAAATACAAATACTTAGTAATCACAATTTACTCTTGCGAGTGCATTTATTTAATTTCAAGACATCTTCGTTTTTCAATGATCATTTAATGACACATTTGCCGCAAAGAGAGACAAGCCCACAAAATTGTAATAGGTCAAAATTTTAGCGGGAAATTTGAATTATTTTAAAACAAAAACAAATATTAAGTAATCGCAATTTACTCTCGCGGGTGCATTTACTTATAATTTCAAGACATTTTCGTTTTTCAATGATATTTAAAGGACATATTTGCCAGAAAGAGAGACAATAATATATTTTAGGACAAATAGAAATATTTAGTGATCGCAATTTACTCTGTGGAGTGAATTTACTTTTGATTTTAAGACATCTCAAATTTTTTTCTCTTCATAATATTACTATATGTTATTGAAATTGACATTAAACATGCTGAATATAAAGATAATAAATTTATGAATGCCATATATTAAACTAATCGTTGTTTTCAAAACCACCGTAAGAGCAATATATTAGTCTTTCTATTTGTAGAGGGCAGCTTTCCCTTTAGCCTAATTTTAGTCTAATTAACAATAAGTCTTTATTTATGTTGTATTTAAGCTCAGTGATATGTACTATCTATACTTAACAATGTATTACCACACTAAAATATTTTTAGTTTTAAGCAGCTGGCAGCAATGTACTTTATATGTAAGGCTATGTTAAATAAAGTGAATCTATTCTGAATATTCAAAGTGTGAATACGTTACTCTTAGACTAGTTTTCCCGGGCTGTTTTAACAATTTCAAGCCAAGAAGGTACATACAAAAGATACATATATTTGAAATCAAATGATGTAGTTCAATTTTTGTATCATTGCAGAACTGTATTTCAACTAAAGCAATAAATAACAGTTACTCTCAAACTTGTACACTTTTGTGGCTCCACTACAACATAAAAAAATCGTACAACAATTTGTATTTTCTATACAAAAAATGGTTTATTTATACGTTATCAATAACAAGTTGCGACACAATGAATGTGACAAACGATTCAAGTATCGAGAAACTAACATGAAATTGACCTACCGACAAATATTGATATAACAACCTTTAACATAACGCATTTAATAATTCTAGGACAATTATTCAATTAATTTTCCCAATTCGTTGTTTTTATAGAAATCGGTGAAATAAACAATTCCATAAATCTACCCTTATTAGAATAATCTTGATGGCCAGTTTAGAAAGAATTACTACTTGTGCATTTTTGGACCATGCCTGTGTCAGACCATATTTCCCACCTCGTTGTATAAAAAGCTTTGCAGATAGGATGGAATTAAGACATCATATTAAGAAGAAAATGGAAATGGCACAACATAATTGTGAGTTTTCCATTTAATAGACTATCTTAAAATTTTGAGGCTTTTTTGGTAAAAAATAATACATTTTGAATATTGTTAGATCATTAGAATGATAAGAATTATGGTGATTAAAAGGATTTAGAAAGAGGAATAATTAAATAGATCTGATTTGTTTGAATGAAATCGAATTTTCCCAATATCTCTTCGCGAAGCCTACTTTTAAGAATAAAGATTATTATTATGAACTCATGCAAACGCATTTATTTAAAATATGAAATTTATTTCAATAAATCAACACTTCAATTAATTGAATAAAATCGTACGCAATAAATATAATTTGATAAAATAATCCACTCATTTAATTGGTTAAAAACGCGCGAGTAGCTTATGCAACGGGCAATTGATTATGATTTACACATTCAATGACTGTAAAAACAAACAATTATTATTTATGGAAATATTATCGAGGTTTTAATATATCTTTTTTTCGATAAGTGCCCAATTGGAGGAAATACACACTTGACTCCGTTCAATTTTTGCGTGTTTATCTCACGAGAGGTACGTTGATAATGCTACATTTGTAGGTGATAAATTCTACTTTTATCATTTCGTAAATTTATTGCACAACAGCAGAGGGATTTTTCTAATTTCTTTATCGAGATGAATGAATGATTCATGTTTGAGACACATACGTCAGATTTTGTATTTGGTATTGTTTTAAATATATTTTATTCTTGTTTTAAATATTTTGCCCAAACGTGACCTTAAATTCACTTTACTTCACTTGTATTACTTAATTTTGACTACTCTACGTTACTTTTACTACCTAACAAGTCACATGTATCGCCTTATCTTGCATTTAAAGTCACTGTACATTATTTTTATTATCTAATTCTGATTATAAAGTCACACAATATCTTTCCCTTCTACGCTTTTCAATAATGATTATATTGCCTATTTGAGTGTTTAAAATCATACATATTGCCTTTTAAATCATTATACGTCCATGTTATTGTTATTGTATTAATTTGAACTAAAAACTCATTTTAATTACCTAATTGTGACTTTGCAGTCACTATGTTTCATTACTTTAAAGTAAACACGTTTGTTATAAGTTTAAAAACATATTTATTTTTGTATTTCACTACAACTGTTTCGCCATACTGTGGCTTCTTCAGGTTCAAGTTGTTCTTCATCACAGTGTGGCGAAAAGATTGTAGTGAATGCAAAAATAAACATATTTTGAAAGTTATAAAAAACGTGTTTACTTGAATATGAATATGAACTTTCAACAACTATCAGCCACCTCGATTAACACTATGTTTCACTTGTATTGCCTAATTTTGATTTTATTGCTATTCTTTGTTACTTTTACTCTACCACTGAACTTCCTT
This sequence comes from Philonthus spinipes, assembly GCA_963082785.1. Taxonomy (NCBI): domain Eukaryota; kingdom Metazoa; phylum Arthropoda; class Insecta; order Coleoptera; family Staphylinidae; genus Philonthus; species Philonthus spinipes. The sequence goes on along the minus strand of OY720306.1, from coordinate 14,091,184 downwards.
GCTAATGATTTATTTTATCTTATATACTATTCTAAATTATTTTTATTATCTAACTTATACTAAAGGGTTATTAAAATTGCTTAAATGTGAATTTAAAATCACTATATTTCATTTTTATTGCCTAATATAGACTTTTTGCAATGCTACGTTACTTTTACTATCTTTCCCAATTTCGATTAGAAAGTGATTCTAATTGCCCAAACGTGATTTTAAAGTCACTTTACTTCACTTGTATTGCATATTTTTGACTTTATTGCTATTCTACATTGCTTTTACTGCCTATTTGAGGTCACCGTCATTGCCTAATTTCGACTAAAAAGTCAATTGTATTGCTTTGTCTTGCCTATAGTCACTGTACGCCAATTGCATTGCATAATTCATATTTTAAAGTCATTAAATTCGTACACATTGCCTTTAAAGTCTCCAAATATCCACCTTATTCCCTAATTTCAACTAAAACCTATTTATTTGATTACATAATTTTGTCATTATTGCTACTTTAAGTTAGTTTTACTTCCTTAATGTCACTGAACAGCAAGGATGTTGAAGGCAATCTTAACGCCTATACTGCCCATATTAATTATGCCATCATTTCAACTAAAAAGTTATTCATATTACCTAAATATGACTTTAAATTCACTTTTATTGCTTTCTTTTGAATAAAAAATCACTATACATCATTATTTATTGCCCAATTTTTACTTCTATATATATTTTCATATATTTCCCAACATTAACTGAAAAAGTTATTCTAATATACACATTTATCTTCACTTATTGTACTTTTACCAAATTATTCTTGCAATACTTTGTAAAATGTCTAATTGCAAAGGAAACGTAAATAATGATGATAATAATAATAATACGCAGGTAACTGGAAGGGCTTTTCTTAGTGTCGGTCCCAAGCCGAGAGAAATTCATAATGAATTAGTTCATAACATAATAATTTAAATGATCAAAGCATATCATTAGTTTCAGTATGCTGCTGATATTTTTCAGAGTAACAGTAGCAAAGTAGATATTAGTGCGATTTTGTATCATTATATATAAACAGCTATCATTATTGTTATATCTGTTATGTATTAGGTGCGCTACTAAGTTCTCGCTGCAACTGCAACTTTATTGTGAAAACATGGTTACAAATGAATCATTCAAAATATTGCCCATCGCTAGCGACACCTTGTTCCCATCTTTCTGGAGGAGCTCGAATACCGTCAAGTGTTTGTTTTTAGGCTATTCATGAATCAAGCCATTTAGAGATGTCTTCATATGAGCGGAACTGCTGATTAACCAGAACGGAACAAGTAATAATCGGATGGCACAATGTCTGGGAAATATGGCAGTGAGGTAGGACTTCCCATTTGAGCATTTCTAAGTAGGTTTTAAAGGGTTTGACAACGTTTCGTGTCTCTGTTCGTATTGTGGCCGCTTTGCGCGCTATGCATTGTGATGGTTTCGCTCGGCTTCAACAGCTCATAATAAATAACTTCAATAAAGTTAAACTTAGTTCAGAACAAACGAACAAATATAATTCGTAAATTAAAATATTTAGCCGTAATAACCAACGTAATGAACGTTCATAAAATATAATTGGTCATCCATAAAACCCCAAGTTTTTTTCTCTTTTCTGATATTTTTTCTAAAAAAATATCAGAAAAGAGAAAAAAAATTGGGGCTTTATTGGATGACCAGCCTAACGTTCATTACGTTGTATCATTAATAAAATACTTATAAAAATAATGTTATTGTTAATAAAACAACTTTACAATAAATATTAATATTAGAGTTAACTTATTTGTTTTGCACCAAGTAAAAATCCAATTCATATTTTGTTGAAGCATCATGATTGGAATTAAGGTCAAAATAAATTTTAAGATCGTCCACAGTACTGACACAAGACAAGTGATAAATAACATGTACAAATGAAAGTAGTCCAAAATTAGACCCTTGCAGGTTGTCCGCCGTATTTAGAAAATCTTTATTTCTGAGAATTACATTAAGCTATTTAATTACAACTAATTAAGTCTCAGAAAATGGTTATCGACCATCGGTCTTACTGCCAATCTCAGTCCAGTTCTTGTCGTTTTCTTCAATGACGATTGATTGCTAACGTCACTCTCTAAGTTCTCCAAATTAGTTGAGATGAATTGATAAATGGTCAATGAAGGATGGACCTGTTTAGGATTGATGTTAGGATCACGAGGTATTTTATAATAGGACCTACGTGAGGATTTATCGGTGTTGATATATATTCCATGGATTTATATTCACTACAACATTAGTTCGTTCTTTATTCTTGTAATAACTTTGAAAATGTTCGTCTAACCAAAACTATTCAGTTTTCAAAAATAAAAACAGTAGTAAGTGTTTTATTACAGTTAAATCAGGTTTAAATTAAATGTATTTGTTTGTTCACGTAGTCCCAATTTTACAATCCGCAAGTAAGGCGTAAGTAACGTATTCGCGGAATAAAAGTTAAAGTCTATGATTCCCTCCATTTGATTATCAATGAGACAATGCTGCGAACCGGATGAAAAAAAAATCAGGAATACTTGAGGTTTTAAAATTGGTCCTGAAATAGTTAGATACGAATGGTAGGTGATCTCGAGCAAAGCCAAACGTCAATTAAGATGTTTATGTAGATGACGTCAATTTTGCCGCAGCGGTCAAGAGTCTCAGATCTGTGTTGAGTAATTATTGCCAGGTTAGATAAATTAGAACGCCTCGCTTAAAAAAATCGTGCTGTTTAGATTTAAAACAAAGTTGTTTTTTACATAAATATCCTTAAATGTCATCAGATAAATTTAGTAAGAAAAAAATGTACCGGCCACTTAAATAAATTACTATCACTAGACAAGAATTCTATTTATGATCAAGCCACAATTTAACTAAATACCGGGGTTTATCTACATCCAGCTAGCAGTAATATTTAGCCTTTGATCGTAAATCTGAGAATCTATAGGAAAATAAAAAGTATTGCAGGTATTTTTTAAAAATAATTAAATATAGGTTATCTTAATAGAATAAAGGCAATTTATTAATGAGATTATGTAAATAAGAGATAAGAACATAGTCGTAGGTTTCATGGGAAGGACTTATTATACACATGTTTGAATTATTATACATACACTCTGACGTATCTATATAATCGTTGAATGCTGACATTGTTAGTATTTGAATCATTATTTTGTTGTGAGTCACAAAAAAAAAGATCCTGAGAGGTCACAACTTGTGAATCGGCCGATTTGATTTTAACATAATCAGAGTAAATACGTATTAATTATCAGTGATTATTTCTATAAAGAAAATTATTAAGTTACAGGTTACCGTAAAAATAGAGATACTTAACACTGCAGTTACTGCAGTTACTTAAATAATTAATTTTTAATGGGTCAACTTTGAAATGTTTTTTCTCGAAGTTGAATGAATATTTTTTTCAAATGTGGTCTAGTCAATTGGATTAGCCATACACTGAACTACAAATATAAAATTTTTAGAGAAAAAAAAAACAACCAACCGGACACATGCACGCCGTCTTTAATTCTGTGCGTAATTATTTATTTTCTCAAGATCAACTTTTATTTGAAACATTTTTCTACCCGAATTAAAAAATGAATAATTGTTAAGAGTAAAGTTACACTAACTGAGATTATATTCTAATCAAAAGCTTTTTAGATCAATCCACTGTTATAAAAAGCGATATAATGTTTAGGTTCAATCCGTTTAGCCGTTTATGCGCTATCGCGGAAACACACAGACATTTTTCAAAACTCGATGGAATGGTCTCAAGGGACGTGCATATTCGATAAAATTGGCGATCCGAAAATTGTTACGATTACAAAACTTTCCCTTGGACTGGGGTCCGGAGAAAATCAAAATGTCTATTTCGAATTTTGAAAAAAAGGTAAACGGCAAGGTCACACACATTCAATTTACTATGTTACCTATTATTTTTTTTTTTTCTATTTCTGACACTCTGGGGAGACTAAGGAACTCTCTGTGCAGAATTAAACAATGTGTCTGGTTGGAAACTGGAACCCGTATTTTGGATGTTTTTTTTTTTTTTCTAAAAACTGTAAATTTGTAAGCATTTCATAATATTAATTCGACTTCGAAAAAAAAATCCCAAAGTTTACCGTCAGGTCCGCCTTAAGTTACGATGTAGTAACTAAAAATCAATTTAAACCTAATTATGATCGCTAATCTGTGTATTTAAGTTAAGGTAACAACAACAGAGAATATTCACACTTCTGCCGTTATTTAAATTATAATTAAATAATTCATTTTTACAGCATTGAAAAAGAGAATAATCAATATAAATATAAAAGAGTATTCATTCACTTGGTCACAGTTATTTAAATAAATTAAATAAAAGTGATTTGAAAATAATTATTAATTTATTTCCACATTTAGCTCTGTAACTTTTGACGTAAGTAAGCTAAATGTGGAGAGAATAATCAATTTTGAATGATCATTTTTTTTCTATTAAATTTTAGTTAAATTACAATCTAATAACAATAAACCAATCTAAACTTTATTATAATAGCTAATATCTAATTGCCTCTGTCATGGTGTAATAAGATGAAATCGAATAACGTACAAAGAGGATATTTATATTTTGGTATAATATTTTGATTACGGGAAAGGAAAAAATTATAAACAATATTAAGCGATTATTGTGACATTTTTCGTCAAACATGTTTTATAGTTACATTATAAATTTAATTATTTTCTTTTTAGAAATAATCTCTAGTTATTATTGCGTATTTACTCAGATTCGATTTAATAAAAGCACTAAAAATGAAGGCCATATTTACACAGACCGATAAAATAATTGATATTTTATCAATTTGTTTATTTGCGCTGAGTTTTATCGGCGCGCAAAAATATAAAGATTTTTGGCTAATGCGTGCAAATCCAATAAAATCGATTCGTCACATTGAACAAATAATAATGACTGCGTTAAATATAAATTTAAATACAATAACCTATTTTATTAAATATTTAAACTTTCACGCATTTCGAAACGCTAATTTCAATTAAGCGATAATTGTGCAATTAATTGATAATGAAACTTTTTTTTACATTTTAACAATGGTTTGTATTTACATGAGGTTATTTACAGATTACTTGTTTTTTTTTTCTCTAAAATATTCCAATTCCCCACTCCTTGCAATAAAGATAGTCGAAACTCTCACTTGATATTGATTGATACAATCTTTCATTTTCCTTCCAATAATGATTTGTAGTTATTTATAGAAGCTTAAAATTTACATATTATTATTTGATACTAAAACTACCCCATACTATAATTAAATAATAATTAATAAATGAAGCTTAAAATCATTTGAAATTATTGAAGTAACACAATAAATTAAGACATTATTTGTAATATTTGGAATTTAGTTTTAAGTGTAAACCCGATATCTAATTAAAAATATCCCTTAAATTCAAAATTAATTCAAGGCATTATTTTTAATATTTATATTAAATATATAATATTCAATATTTATTACTGAGCGGGAGGTTTACTTAAAGATAATCTGATTTTATCCAGGATAATATAATTTTGAGTCTAAGCCAGACAATTTCTTGAAAATACCCCTCAACTTTAAAATACATTAAATCGATCGTTTTAAATTATCTATTAATAAAATCAAAACATTAGTGTTAATAAATGGAATTACACCCTTAACTAAGCGCGAGATTTGCTCAAAAATAATATAGTTTTATTCTAGGATAATGAAATTTTGAATTTAAGCTATAAAACGAATTTAAAATATCTCATAAGTTTAAAATAAGTGAAGATAAAAATCGATCGTTTTAAATAATTGATTTAAAGGCATAATTTTTAAAATACCTGGTCCGAGAATTACTTAAATATAATCTATTTCTATTCCATGATTATATAACTTTGAGCCTAAACCAGAAAACTAGTTAAATATACCTCTCAAGTTTTAAATTAAGCTTAAATCGATCTTTTGAAATGATCCTTTAATAAAATCAAAACATTACTTTTAATTTATGGGATTTGAGACTTAACTAAGCGCGAAATTTGCTCAAAAATAATATAGTTTTATTCTAGGATAATGAAATTGTGAATTTAAGCTATAAAACGAATTGAAAATATCCTTTAAGTTTAAAATAAATGAAGATTAAAATCAATCGTTTGAAATAATTATTTCGAAGGTATCATTTTTAATATCCCGGAAATGTGACTTAACTAAGCGCGAGAATTACCTTAAGAGTGTTCGTCACGAATTGGCCTTGAAGCTCTCTTATTTGAGTTGTTAACATCTATCCACATTTCCGCAGAGTTTATTAATAGAGATAATGGCATGCGGTTTTTTATGCATAAACTTGTGTTATTTGACTAGAAGTTGCATAAACTTACTATTTTATAACAATTTTCGTTTTTGTTATACAAAAAATATTACGGAACGTTCAATTTGAACTAATTTTCCCAGTTTTATTATAAAATTCGGTGAATATATGGAATGAATAATAATCGAGCGCGCTTATTTATTTAGTTTAGAAAAGTATCCAATTTTGGAGACACACTCCGCGTTGTGCCAAGCTGCATAAAATCATTTCGATATATAGATGTGAATTTAAACATAGGATTTTCATTTTCTGTAGTATTTTAGATTTTATAATTATTAAAATTGTAATTTTATAAATATTATTAATAATAATTTTACAGATACACATATAGTCGTGTCTGCTTTCATTTTTAGAATTTTGCAAGTATAATTCAAAACTAAACTACATTTTTAGCATAAAAAATGAATTTTAATAATTGGAAATCATAAATTCTTTTAGACATTAATAATTTTTTTATTGGTTTTAAATAGAACAATTATTTCTTTTCAATAATTTATTTTTCTTAAGGCATTATGATATCATATATAATTGTTAAATATGACATGCAATTAATCATTTGTTTTATTTTTTAAATAAGACATATTTGTTTTACAACGATGAATATCATAATTGTCGTTTTAGTTATCATTCATTCCGTCACCGTAACAGCAAAAAAAGTGGAACCCCTAACTGAGTAAATTAACAATAATTTCCCAAAGGTTGTTTGTAAGCATTTGAATTATAATAATATACACTTGTACTACATTCACGTACTTCTTCTAAATAAATAGAAAGAAAAATATAGCGGCTGCAATATAGAGTTATAAGCACTATTTAAAAAGAAACGTAAAAACTAAGGAACCTATTAAAATTGTCTCCTCTGACAAATCCATCAAAAATTGTGTTTACCGCTACACTTAGTGGGTGGGGTGATTTAGGTTGTCGGGAAGCGAGAATAATTTATGACTTTCCGAATAGATCGTCCTTTATACCTGCATACTATTAGACTTCGGGGATGCGCCTTTGCTAAGCCGAATGAAAATGAGATATACTGAATTTCATTTCTCAATTAACAGAATAATCGACTTTTATTATAAAGAATATCTTCCTTACCGAAAGTGTATTTAAAAAAAATATGCTTAACATATGTGGAACTATATTGTCTTAATCTAAGAGCTCGTTCATGTTATTTTAATCTTGTTACTATTTTGTGGCCAGATTGCCAAATGTACATACATTTATAATTTTCACAATTTAATTTATAAATATCGGATTTTGCTTCGATTTGTTTTGGGATAAAAAATAATATTATCAAGTTTCAAGTATGTTTTTGATATTGCAAGTTATTGAGTCATAATAGATTGTTGTTTTAAATGGACCTAGAAAGATTTAATTTTTTGGTAAAATAATTTTTGAACCTCCTTCATCTCATAATTATGAATTAAATTATCAATTAGTGATGTTTTATGGCCGTTTTTCAATGTTATTTCTTTTATTGTATTTTGAGTAGGCTTTATGTATATATTAAAATTTAATTTATTGTTGCTCTTTCCAAACGTTAAATATAAGAAATTAATTGTGTTATTCGTTTTTGTTTCTTCTGTAAAAGTTATTGAAGGGTGTATTGAATTAAGATAATTTAGAAATTGTTGGAATTGTTTGTCTATGCCTTAGAAACATGATAGGGTATCGTTCACATACCTAAACAAACGATTTATGTGTTTATTACCAAACGGAGAATTTAATAATGTATTTGTCATTTTATTTATAAATATTTCAGCCAACTGAAATATTGTTATGCCTTCATGTTAGCTGTAAAACTTATTATTTCATTTCATTTCTCATTTAATGGCTTTACTATTAAATTTAACAATGTTGGATGGTAACGTTACTATTGTCAAAATGGTTAATGATTAGTTCAATATAATCTGATGACAGGATATTTGCGAATATGTTTGAAACGACGCAAAAAACAAATTTAAAAATTATGCATATATTTCACCCCTTTCTACTTTTCAACTTTACATACACCATCATTGTGAAACATATAAGCGTTTATTAGTTACAGCAATTGTTGTCTCGATTTTAAAAACTGATGGAAAATAATTATAGAGTCCTTAATTGAATAAAAAAAGTTCCATTGTGTAACATATCACCGCGATGGATATTTATCAGTTACAGATGCAATTAGTTTCTAAACAATGCAGAAATAAAATATATTGTTCGGGTATCATCAGAAATTTTGTTGCTAACTTTTTGATACTAATTCACACTGATTTAATTATTTCTTACTTTCTTTTGTTTAATATTTAAATATGCCTAAAATTTAATGGTATTGCAGGTAGTCGAACACAACATCATACTTCATTCATAAATTTTCTTTTTTGCTATTCTGTAATTCGATACATGTAAGTGGCTCCTTAGGGTGAGCGACTGGAAGCTTTAGGAGCCAAATCGTGATGGTCCTAAAACGGCACATAAATTCTGCCCAAACATGGCATTTTTGAATAATAACATATTGTGTAATACAACAATTTTTGTTTTCAAAATATTTAATGAAAGAAGAACAACAAAATACTTAATATAAAGGAAGGATAAAATCACGAAACACGTGCCTGCAAATAGCCTTATATTACGTACTTTTTGTTCTTTGCATTAAATATGTTTGAATTAAAAATTGTTGCATTATACAATACTTTATTGTAATACAACAGCAAATGTCCATTATTGTACATTCTTTCTAAAGTACTTATATAAGTCGGAATGGCACAGTAGCTAAAGTGGAAATAATTTTATTAATTATTTTCATATTCTTTTTATTTAATTTATTTAATTAACTGTGATCACGTGAATAAATCCTTTTTTCTATTGAAATTATATATTTTCTAATAAAATAAATCTAATTAGGTCTCAAACTAAAAATTTAATGTTATTTAAAAAAATGACAATAATTGAGGCGCGAACTAAAATGGTTTAGAAAATGTGGTTCCGATTTAAAAAATTCACATTTATGTATCCAGTATTTATTTTGTAGGAATCGACACGGCGCCGAGTGTGTCTCCGAAATTTGATACTTTTCTAAAATAAACAAACAAACCGAGCGCGATCGATTATTAATGGTGTTGTTTTAAAAGCAATAAAAATGTCATTCATTCAATATATTCACCGAATTTTATAATAAAACTGGGAAAATTGAAATTGAACGTTCCGTAATATTTCTTTATAACAAAAACGAAAATTGTTATAAAATTGTAAGTTTATGCAACTTACAGTCAAATAACACAAGATTATGTAAAAAAAACCGCATGCAATTATCTCTATTAATAAACTCTGTAGAAATGTGGATAGAGAGTTTCATGGCCAATTCGTGACGAACACTCTTAATATAATCGAGTTTTATTCTAGGATAATATAATTTTAAACTTAAGTTAAAACACGAAATTCACCTACGGAATAAACCCGATTATCTTTGAACATTTTAGTTAATCTGAAGTAGTTAGTGTTCATTTAAGTCTAGAATTTTTAAATATTTTAAAACAAATGTTATTCCATGTTTTTTTTTTCTAAACCAATATTTTCAAACGATCGATTTTAATCTTAATTTATTGTATAGTAATCTAAGCTTCAATTAATCTTCTTGCTTATTTGAGTATAAGTAAAATAATTCTGTCCTAGAATAAATATAGATTTGTGTTCCATTAATTTTGTTTTTAATAAATTATTTTGTTTGTAAGCGTTGTTTATTTTAAACTTTGCAACTAGTTTTCTGACTTAAGTACAAAATCACATTATGTTGGAATAAGTCTACATTATCTTTAAATCAATTTCGCGTTTAGTTAAATCTCAAATGCCAAAATAATCCCAAATTAGATTAGTTTGAGACATAACTAAACGCGAAATTGATTTAAAGATAATGTAGACTTATTTCAGTATAATGTGATTTTGGATTTAAGTCAGAAAACTAGTTGCAAATGTATATTAAGTTTAAAATAAATAACGCTTAAAATTGGAATTATGTTATTCGTTTTTAAATTTCGATTTTAAGTTTAATTTGTTTTAAACTTAAGGGATATTTTCAATTAGCTTAAAGTCAAAACTACATGATTTCTCGGATCAAAAAAATGCAATATTTTATTGATATGCAACAGCAGGTGTAAATTGCGTAATTCTTCACAAATTATCATCTTTTGGTTTTACGGATAGAACTGTTTCACTGATGCAATCATATTTACACAATAGACGATAATTTGTCCAATATAAAGGGTATCGTTCCGTCGAGTACATTGCAACATCTCTTATTTATTATCCTTATTAATGACATTTTTGATATAATTCGGTGCAACGTGTTCCTATACGCGGATGATATGAAATTATTTAATATTATTGAGTGAATGCATTCAGTTACAGGAAAATATTGTTAATATTCATAATTGGTGTGAATTCAATGGACTGACTTTGAACTTATCGAAATGTAAATGCATGTCCTTTTATCGCAAGAAAAATAGTTTTAAATTTAATTATAGCATTAATAAAACATTATTTGAACGTATAAACTCAATGAAAAATTTGGGAATAACTTTCAATGAAAAATTGATGTTTACTAACCACATTAATAAGATTTGTGACAAAAGTATAAAATTGTTGGGCTTCTTCTACACATGTAAAGACTTCCATGATATTAATGTCTTAAGAAAATATATAATTCATACGTTCGTTCAAATCTTGAACTTGCCTATTATTTTGTCACCGTATCACGAGACTATTATTAATAAGATTGAAGAAGTTCAAAAAAAGTTTTTAAAACTGATATTTTTTAAAATTTTTGGAGAATATCCATTTGCATCCACTTCATATGACGACCTCTTGATAACATTTAATCTAGAAAGATTGAGTCATAGGCGTACTAAATCGCTAATCTTATTTTTATACGGGCTAGTAAGCTGATGTTTCAGGTTCCCAGTTTGACATCTCGCAGCAATATTTTGTTTTATCAACCCCAACGTTAGCTCATTTTAATTCTCCCATTATCAGAATTATAAAAACTTTTAACGATTTAAATGATAAAATGGATGTTTTTTTTTTCGGATACTAGGCAATCGATTTTAGCAATAATATCGAATTTATCAATTTATATTATTATTATATATATTAATAATTATATATATTATTATTATTATGTTAATAATTTATATTATGTATTGTTAAATGTTTTTAGGTTTAATTTTTCTATTATATGAATTTCAGTCAATTGTCTATTTTGATATTTTTAAACTAAGTGGAAACATTAATTTAATTGTTTATTTAGCATAGCATTGTATAATACTAATGTCTCTATAATTGGATATGTATATATTAATCTGTTGGGAAAATAAAGAATAATAATAATTATAATTATTATGTAGTTCAATGTTCGGCGGGGTATTTGCCCGGGAAGTAGTTGTTTTAATGTGCATTTGTTTAAAGTATTTACGTTACGTAAGTCAAAATGTCACAGAGCTAAATGTGGAAATAATTTATTAATTATTTTCAAATCATTTTTATTTAATATATTTAAATAACTATGACCAAGTGAATGAATACTCTTTTCTATTTACATTTTTGTTATATCTGCTAAAATGAAGATAGTTTACTCTTGACTATTTTTGTAGAATTCAGCCAAAAATTTTATTTATTTTATTTCATTTTTTTTTAATATTTTAGTTTGAGACTAAGTAGGAGCGATCCTCAGAACGTGAAGATCCAACTCTAAAAAAAAATGTCATTTACACCTTATGTGCACTCAATCCGTGGACACACTGTATATTAAAGAATGCTACTTAAACTATGATGATTAAAATAACCAACACGTTAAGCTTAACATTTCCCTTACAGAATAGCCTTATTTATTTCATGCCGAAATAACAATATCAAATGATAACAAATGTTAAATTTTAATCAGAATCTAATGTTATATTATATGCAACTCAATTTACACACAATCAATAATTGCATCATCTAATTAAACAAAATAAATTTATTTAATCGTCGTAAGATTGTACAAAAAAAAACATGAAAATTACATTAAATACCAATTAAATATTTGCAGGCTTTAAATAAAAACTATATCTTATAATCTTTCATAAATTAGTGCAGTATTTTTTTTTTAGAATGACATCGAATATTTCATTCTGACCCAATTTTCACGTAAACGCTCAGATTATTCAAATGCGTTTATTGAAGAATGAAAATGCCGGTTGTTTGTACTCACAAATTTCATCCGGTTCGACTTGGGAGATTTAGAAACTCGACTCTTTCGCTGCTGAATGATAAATGCGGGCGGGCGTTTGCGCAAGTCCAAAGTCCACGATTTTTGTGTGTGACCTTTTTTCTTAGTAACAAAAATTATAATAATAATAAAGAGACGCAATCAAATTAATTAATAACAATACAAATTTAATAACTAAAATAAAATAATAATGAATAATATGAATGATTATTAATATTGATTAATAATTTCAGAAAAGTTTATTAAAAAAAATATTTTCCAAAAATAATACATATTTTGTTATTATTCCAGAAAAAAATCGAGATAGAATATAATCTCAATTCAGAAAGTTAATTAAAATGTACAAAGCATTGTGTCGTTTTGATCTGGCGTTAAAAATAATAAATTATAGTAAAAAAATAGCCTGTTATGCCCAAAAATAGTTCTTTTTTCAACTTCTATGCGAGTTGAGGTAGATTGAAAATTCAATTAAAAAAATGGTAATCAAGTTAAAGTCTACAACTACAGAACGTATAGTTTACCATAAAAAAATAATAAGTTATAGTAAAAATGGGAAACATTGGCCAAGATTTCCCAAAAATATCACATTTCTGTACGAGTTAAAATAGAATTAAAATTAAATTCAAAAATCAAGTTAATTTCTACAACCATATAATGTATCGTTTTGTTCTGGCGTCGATAATAATAATTTATGGTAAAAATGGGAAAAAATTGCCCAAGAATGATCAAAAATATCACATTTTATGTTATAACTTCTGTGCGAGTTGTGGTAGAAATAAAATTCAATTAATTTGAATTTGATTCAATTGATAATCAAGTTAAAGTCTACAACTACAGAATGTATGGTTTAGCTCTAGTATCAAAAAATATAAGTTATAGCAAAAATGGCAAAAAATTGGCCAAGAATGCCCAAAAATATATTATTTTTTGTTATAAGTTCTATGCGAGTTAATATAGAATAAAAATTAAATTCAGAAATTGTAAATCAAGTATATATATATATATATATATATATACAGAGAGCTTTTTTTATCAGTATACACATCCCCTATGTATACCTGCAAAATACGCGAGTCAAATGCATTAATGTATGTGTGTTTAGTTGCCTATAACACGCAACTGAACACACATATGCCAAATAGGCAACTAAGCATACACGCATTAATCGGTTCAATGCGTTTGACTCGCGTTTTTTGCAGGTATACACTTCCTCTAATGTATACTGATAAAAAAACCTCTCTGTATATATATATAGTACAATATATCGTTTTGCTCTGACTTCAAAAATAATAAGTTATAATAAAAATGGAAAATATTGGCTAGGAATTCCTAAAAAAGTCACATTTTTGTTATAACTTCTATGCGAGTTGAGATGGAAAAAATCAATTCAGAAAGTTGTAAATCGATTTAAAATCTACTATTTGCTCTGAAGTCATGGAGTCAAAATAATAAGTTATAGTAAAAAAGGCAAAAAATTGGCTAAAAGTGTCCAAAAATATAACATTTATTGTTATAATTCCTGTGCAAGTTGAGATAGAATTAAAATTCAATTATGAAAGTTATAAATCAAGTAACAATACATTTATTCTGGCTTGATAATAATAAACTATAGTAATATTGGTAAAAATTCTCCAAGAACGCCCAGAAATAGCATATTATAACTTTTGGACCAGTAGAGGTCAAATTACTATAAGGTTGTAGATCTTGTCAAAATCCACAAATTTGTAATGTTTCGTATCGCTTTAAGATAAATATTGCTGACAGAAATGTGTTTTTAGAATTTGGAAATAAAAAAATGTGACAGGAACATCAACGGTCGACAGCCATTTTCTGAGACTTTCTGAGACAAGTTATAAATGATTTTAATGATGTAAATATTGTGAAGTAGTTTAATGTAACTCTCAGATTTTCAAGAATAAATCTGGCTAAAAATAAGAAATCTTGCGATTATTTTTTCATATTGCGAAAATTTAATTTAATTTACCAACTACAAATTCTCACCTAATTCAATCAAACACACTCGCGTTTGCGTGAGTGTGGAATTTTTTCGTAATTTTCCGCGCTTTAATGAATTCGGTTTTGAGGAAATTACACACGCAGCCTCAAGACTATTTCTGGGAAGTGACACAATCACGAGCCGTAAAGGCGGCCTCCTCTGCGAAAAAAATAAAAGACGGATAATATAATTTATTTCTTCCTTATTAAAGCTAATTGCCCGCCCGGTTGCAGAATACGCACCGAAAAACCCGGGGTTTTCAGTGCAGTTTTCGCCAGCCACGCAAAAGCCGAACACGACGAAAAGTGCGTTTGAATAAAATTCAAATAAATCACCGTTAAATTTAATTGAAAACAAACAGGAATGAACATCAAACTTAAAATATATTAAAGTAATCCAAGTGAAAAATAAATCATTATTAAATCAGCAGATATATAAATCAAACAATAAGTATTTCAAAATCTCTAATAAATCACTATTGTCATAAAAATTTATTAAAAATACAAAAGTAAAGTGTCAATATAAATTTTGAAATAAAAAAAAATGTATAGATGTAAATATAACCAAATATAGGTAAAATTAATTATTTAATTTCAAGTAAATTGATTTATTGAGTTACGTGAAGATCGAAATTAAATTGATTAAAAGCTTCTTTATATTGATTGTGGAGACTTCACTTATTTAAATAACATTGTTAAATCCATTGACAATTGGTCTATTGCTGACCGAAATGTGCATTTAGAATTTGGAAAAAAAATGTGTAGCAGGAACACCAACGGCCGATAGCCATTTTTTGAGACATTCTGAGACAAGTTATAAATGATTGTAATGATGTAAATATTGTGAATTAATTTAAGGTAACTATCAGAAATAAAGATTTTCTATATATTGTAATAAATCATTTTATTTTATTGAATATAATCCTATGTTTATTTGAATAAAATCAATGCCAACACATTATTAACAAAGTATATGTAATAAACATAGGATTATGTTCAATAAAATAAAATAATTTATATATATATAAAAAATATTTATATATATTATATAATCCATGGATAATATATTTGTGAGAATAAATTATTTCACAATATTTACATCATTGCAATCATTTATAACTTCTGTCTCTCTCTCCTTCTATATATATATGAATATAAAGTGATTAGTGCTTTCATTCAATTTAATTTCAAGTATACATATATAAAACATGTTCATTTAAACTACTTACAAATAAAAACATAGTCATTTTGCTGTGCCCAGATCAAGAATACAAATATATTAAAAAAACTGATTTTCAGAAATTAAATAATTGACTTTTACTGTTTATTTTAATAGGATGAAATTGGAATATAAATCGTATAGTTGAAAATCCATAATACTTAAGATACTTATTATTAAAGTATAAATTCCATATTACATAATGTTTTCAAATTGTTTTAAACGTTCCCACGTCGTTATACTTTTTGCAATACTCTGCGTCGCCGCTTCGGAGAATTCCGATGAATCCACTGGAAACGATACCGAAATTTTCAACAAGACTGCGATCAGCGGGAAAACATATTTCATCCAGCTGAAGAAGCTGAACGAGGGCGAGGACGAAGAAGGCCCCGTTTACGCCAAAATCAACCACTACAAAGACGGATACAGGAAGGAAAGGCAGAAGCTGTTGAAGCAGTACGAGAGAATGTTCGGACACATGGAGACAATTCCGGAGAATTTGAAGGAAGTGGATGATGAAGAGAATTTGGACGAAGGGAAGAAGGTATTTATATATACAATGTGGCTAGAAAAGGTGTGATAATCTTCATGTAAAGTGGTTCCTTGATTAATTTCAAGTATAAAATTTAAGAAAAAAATATTGTACGGTTCTTCATTAACACTTACGAGGCCATTGATTTTTTAATTTAATTTATTAACGGAATCTCCTATTTTACAAAAATATTACTTACAAATTAAAGATACAAATATATAAGAAGAAAAAAAAGTAAATTATTTAGTAGAAAAGTACAGAGTCATATCGTTATACAGGAAAAATCATTGTTGAAACAAATTATATCCAGATTGAAATAATTAAACGTATTGCGAAGTAACGGCTGTCTTTAATGAGGTTAAAGAAACATTAAATAAGTCAAATTCCCTAGATAAATTTAGTTTATTAATATTTCTCATAATTATTTAAAAGGGAGAATTGAAACCATAATTACTATGATAAAAATTTGGTGGACACAAAGATGCGCCACGAATGGGAATGTTATGCGGATAGAAATTAAAGTTTAACATCGATAACAAAGCAGGGAAACTGATATTACCGTGTATAAGTTTGCGAAAAAAACATACGCCTGCAATTTTATGACGACCACTGATTGATTTAAGATTTATTACTGTATTGAATTAGGAAGACAAATACCTAACAAATTTATTTTGATTTTTTTTTCAACTTTATTTATGTGTATTTCATAAATTGGGAACTAAACTAATGCCATACTCAAGGTGAGAACGCACAAATGAATTTTACAAAATTAGTAAAGTTCTGATATTAAAATGTTTACTAGACCGCATAATAAAACCCAATAATCGCATTGCTTTGTTGCAAACCCAAGATACGTGATCAGTAAAACATAGAGAGTCATCAAAGAGTATCCCTAAATCTTTATTTCTATTTACCCTTGCAAGAGTTATATTATTAATTGAATATTCATATTCAATTCGTTTCTTTTTCCTACTAAATGTCATTACCATTTATCTATATTTAGATCTAAATCATTAATATTACACCAATTACAAATTACATTAAGATCAAATTGAAGTTTTGAAATTATTAGAATTCACTTCCATTAAAACTTTCATGTCGTCAGCGTAGAGGTAAGATCTGGCGTGTTTTATATTTCGGGAAATATCATTAATCAGAATAAGAAATAATAAGAGCCCACAGTGACTACCCTGTGGAACACCAGACGAAACATCAATACCTTCGGACACGAAATTACCAATACACACAAATTGTTTTCTAGTCGTTAAGTAGGAACGAAACTAATTCACAACACTATCACTATAACCATAAGCACTCAATTTGGAAAGTAGGATAGAATGGTTGACTTTATCGAAAGCCTTGGAAAAGTCTGTAAATATGACATCAATTTGGCTTTTCTTCTCCATGGCTGACAGAATGGTTGATTGTAATTCCAGCAAATTGGTGATAGTCGATCTTCCTTGATAAAATCCATATTGTTCGTTCTCGATAACCTCTTTTGATAACCAGAATAATTGCCTAGAAATGATCTTGTCGAATATTTTTGGAATAAATGATTGAATCGTCACTCCTCTATAATTGGAAATTATATCCTTTTTTTTTCAGATTTATGTATGGGCATTAGAAAGCTACTTTTCCAGATTTGCGGAAATGTTTCCTATTCAAGTGAGCATGTAAATAACATATGCACTGGTTTCGATAGCGTGTACACACATTTAGATAACAATATTTCTGGAATGCCATCAGGTCCATAAGATGTACCGCTGCCGAGTGAATTTATCTCATTAAAAACTTCACTTAAAGAAATCGAGAATTTTGAACTATTTACTTGTTTCCTAATAGTAAAATCATACAACTTGGTATTTGAGATTTTATAGGTTTTGGAAAAATAGGATGCAAATCCATTTGAAATTTGTTCACCACTATTGAGAATCTCGCCTTTATGTGTCATTCTGTTTGGAAAACTGTTACTTTTTTTTTAGTTTAGACATATGGCTCCAAAAATGTCTTGGATTTAAATAAATGTCTTTCTCAATTCTATCCATGTACGAGTTGTAAAGTTCTGAACTTCTTTTTTTGCATTCCTCGCGTAAAAATACAAAATCATCATAATTTGAAGGAAAATCTGACCTCTTAAATTTAGCGCGAGACATTTTCTTTTCTTTTATTAATTTTATTAGATTTTTGTTAAACAAGACTGAATACTTAGAACATTTTTTTAGTAGGTACAAATAAACGAATGGCCTCAACAATAAGTATGTACAGAGTAGTAACCATGGTAGGATTTGCATCCTATTTTTCCAAAACCTATAAAATCTTGAATACCAAGTTGTATGATTTTACTATTATACTAATAGTAAAATCATACAACTAAAATGTCATCCCACTGAATAGTAGCAAAAAAAAATGTTAATGGCTTTATAATCAGCTCTAATAAAATCAGGAACTTCGTAAGTATTTAGAGTGGAAAAGGTGTCTCTAATCCTTAAGGAGACATTAGTTAGATTATGATGTATTGACCCTTTGCTAAGAGGGTCTTCAGATAAACAAACATTAAAATTATTGAAATCTGTAAATATTAGATCCAAGAATTTACCATTAGAATTAGGAATACTATTTATTTGATTTAAGTTTAAGAGATTATAAGTGTTAATTAATATTTCACTACTTTCATTAAAGCGCCCGTCCGGAATATATGTATAACTATCATTAAAAATAATATAATAAATACGTGACTAGAAATCAGTAATATTTTTGAAATATTTTGATTAAAATTAGTTCTATTAGCATGCAACTGAACATTGCAAATGTTTATTTAATGATAAGTCGATTATTAATAACAATAATAATACATAAAATGTTAAAAACAAATTCTAGTCGCATATTTAGGATATTAATGGCCTCATGAAGCTTATTGAATAATTACCCAATATTTTTTTTAGTTTTTTATTTTATTTAATTTTTATTTTAAAACTTTTTCTTTAGTTTTTTCTACTTAAAATAGATTAACAAACCACTTTAACTGAAGATTATCACACCTTTTCTGGCCCCTTGTATATATTATCATAAAATCCTTATACCCTTTCGAGTGTCAGGTGTATTTATCTAATGAATGTTTTGTCTATATCTGTGTGTCGTAGAGGATGTTTATGCTTGTTTTAAATTCGATTTGAGTAGATTTTGGAGTATGTTTGCTGTGAACAGTTGTAGGTCCGTTTTAATAAATAATAAATGTGTGAAGAATTAATATAATTGAGTTTACCAGCATATTAAGATTAAAATCATTGCCTATATTAATAGTTACAAAATCGATAAATTGTAAGTATTGAATAGGTTCCTTTAGTAATTATAATTAACCTCAAATATTACTTTAATATCCCAAATAATTATCAAGGCCGTGTATTTTACTCTCTTTCCTTTGTTTACATTTTTTTCCCTTCCGTGGTCTACTCTCCATGTGTGTCTTTTTATCAGTCACCTTGAATGACCCCTAGGTGTGAAGAGTGTGTCCCCGTTCATTATTCCCATTTTTTTTTTTTTTTGCACGTTACACTTTTTTTGTTTTAAATTTGCATTATTTATTATTTATACAAAATTAAAAATGGTAAATCTCTGTGGTATTTGTGAACGCGGAGTAACACCAAATACTCCAGTTATAAAATGCGCTGCAAAATGCCAAAAACATATTCACAAAATGTGTACAGGTTTAAGTGAGACTGATTTCATTCAATTGCAGTCATCCAAAAATAAATGGGCATGCCTTAAATGCAGTGTTTTATCTTCATCGAACCAAAAAAGCTTAACGATCGAGGTTGTTTGTAAACTAATAATTGATCAGCTTAACTTATTTCGTGAAGAAATAAAAACCA
Organism: Philonthus spinipes; assembly: GCA_963082785.1. Classification (NCBI taxonomy): domain Eukaryota; kingdom Metazoa; phylum Arthropoda; class Insecta; order Coleoptera; family Staphylinidae; genus Philonthus; species Philonthus spinipes. Next base: position 14,070,941 of record OY720306.1, on the reverse strand, counting down.
GTATTCTGGCCCGTTTTGATAATTTGGAATCCCGCATTACACAAATTGAAAATAAGCAAGCTGTTATTGAAGCAGATTTAATAAATTTTAAAACTGATTTAAAAGTAAATTATGAGGAAATAATTACTGAGATAGATGATCGACGTTCTCGTTTATCCAATACTATGCTGTTTAATTTCAAAGAGTCCACTTCATCCATTCCAGAGGAGCGTATTAATGAAGATTTCTTGGGTGTCACTAATATTTTAAAGGAACGCAAAGTTCATGTACAACCGCTTAAAGTAGTTCGTCTAGGTAAAACTCATACTAATAATAAACCCAGACCTTTAAAAATTATTTGCAAGTCACTGGAAGATGCCAAACATATATTAAAAAGTAATACATCTGATACTACAAAAAATCATATTTTTTATGCAGATAAAACCAAAAAACAATTGGAATATTATTCACAATTGAAGAATGAGGTAAAAAAAAGGCAGGCACTCTAAAGGCGAGACTAATGTTATCATTAGGTACCGCAATGGAGATCCCTACATTCATGAATCTAGTTATAAACCTTCAATAAACCCAGATTTAAAAAACTAAACATTTATTACCAGAACTGCAGTGGAATTAGAACTAAATTAAAAGAATTCTTTATCAATGTTAATTGTAACAATTTTGATATTATTATAATTGTCGAAACGTGGTTGTACGAATCCATCTTAAACAGTCAACTTCAATTATCTAATTATTCTATTTATAGATCTGATCGCTCTTCTGATGGTTCTGTAAGAGGTGGTGGAATTTTAATCGCTATTAAAAAGCAATTTGCCTCTTCCTTTATCTTAAAGAATAATACACTTGAACATCTCTTTGTATTATTTAAAAATAATAATAAATCTTACATAATTGGTGCGGTTTATATTCCCCCTGCTTCACCGATTGAGAAATATGAATTACACTGTAACTGTCTTGAAGAAATATGCGAACAATATATGTGCAATAATTTAATAATCTGTGGGGACTACAATCTACCACAAGTTAAGTGGGACAATTTACCATCCACACTTAGTCCCGCCGCGCGAGTTATTAACAACTGTTTCAATTTTTTAAACTGTAATCAAATTATAAATATTCCTAACTCACGTGGAACTTTTTTAGATTTATGTTTTACCACTCTTACTAATCCAAATGTTTCTCTTTCTGATGAATGCTTATTACCATCCAACTGTCATCATTTTGCATACACTTTAGACATACCTGTTACTGAGTGTGAAAACACAGAAACTTTAGAATTAAGATTCCAATATCAGAAAGCCAACTATGATTTAATTAATCGATATTTTAACTCTGTCGATTGGGACTTCATCTCTAAAATTTCTGATATTGATGAAGTAACTCAAAGGTTTTATGAAATAATTATGTATGCTATTGACCAATTTGTCCCTTACAAATTTGTTTCATATAAAAATCGATCTTTTCCTATCTGGATGACTGCTGAATTAATATCTTTAATTCATAAAAAGAAAATTGCACACATAAAGTATAAAAAAACTGGGTCACCTGAAGATTATGCAATTTTTTCAAACTATCGCATATGTTGTAAAAAACTGAGTAATACTTGCTACAGTAACTACATATCCCGTATCGAATCAACTGTGAAATCCAATCCCAGATATTTCTGGAAGTATGTCAAGGATATCAAGAATGAAAATGGTTATCCTAAAACAATGTACTATAATGATTCAGTGGCTGACAATGGTTCAGACATTGCAAATCTATTTTCTAGTTTCTTTTCTTCCGTGTTTAGTGTTTCAAACAGCTGCAATTCACTTTACAATACTCAGACACTGTCTATATTTGATGATAATATTAACATATCGTTACATGATGTATTTAATGAAATTCTAAAACTAAAACCAACTCATTCATTTGGTCCTGACGGACTATCCAGCTACTTTATTCAGAATTGTATTTACTCCCTAAGTCGACCTATATATTGCATTTTCAAAAAGTCATTCGAAATGGGTCGAGTTCCATCTGGTTGGAAATCTTCTTTTGTTATTCCCATCCTTAAATCAGGCCCTCGACACAAAATTGATAATTACCGTGGAATTGCCATTCAATCCGTCATTCCTAAAATATTAGATAAATTGGTAGCTAATCATTTGCAATGGTTTGCACATAAAATTATTTCTGATAATCAACATGGTTTCATACCAGGCCGATCAACGGTTTCAAACTTGTTAGAGTATAGACAGTTTGTGTCGAGTGCTTTGGAAAAGCGGCATCAGGTAGATACAATCTACACTGATTTTTCTAAAGCATTCGACAAAATCGATTGTGACCTATTATTAAAGAAGCTATCTTGCCTTGGCCTTCACAATAACACATTGATATGGTTAGCCTCCTTTTTATATGATAGGGTGCAGTTCGTGCGAATCGGAAACTTCATTTCAAATCCTATATCTGTTACTTCTGGTGTTCCCCAAGGGTCCCACTGTGGTCCAATATTATTTAATTTGTTTATTAACGACATCCAACATAGTATTAAAAATTGCAAGTTTCTCTTATATGCGGATGATCTCAAAATTTTCAGAATTGTGCAAAACCATAACGATTGCCAAAAAATTCAAGATGACCTAACAAGAATTTACAATTGGTGCACTGAGAATCATCTACTATTAAATGTAAACAAGTGTTACGCTATGTCCTCATCAAGGTCAAAGAGTTGTATAAACTATATATATTCGATTGGGGTTACTACACTTCAAAAAGTGGAAACGATTAGGGATTTGGGTGTAGTTTTTCATAATAACCTATCATTCAATACTCATATAGAAAAAATATGTCTTAAGGCATTACGATGTTGGGGCTTTGTTTGGAGTATTAGCAAGGATCTTGATATTGATTGTATAAGAATACTGTATTGCTCTCTTGTTAGAAGTCATCTTGAGTATGCGTCAACTATTTGGTCTCCCTACACTTCCGCAAACATCGAGCGCATTGAGAGTGTACAAAGAAAATTTTTGCGATGCATGGAATATCGCAAAGGAATTCAACATTGTCGCGGTCGCTATAATAATATTTTGTCAGATCTCAAACTATTAGAACTTAAAGACCGCAGAACAATTGCTGATTTGTGCACTCTTTATACTATTTTAAACGGTTCTTTAGAATCTTCTTCATTACTCAATTGTTTAACATTAAATGTGTCCAATAAACATACAAGAACTCATAGATTGTTCTATGTTGACCTACACAGAACAAATGTATTCTTAAACAATTCAGTTTCCCGACTAATGACTCTCGCAAATGACTACTGCAATTATCCTTGGTTCGACTTATTTGGCGGATCAATTACATCGTTCAAACGAGCACTAAATAAACATTTATTTAACACTCAAGTGAAATGTGATGTGCAGTGATTTGTTTTCTGTCCATACATGTTATTGTCTTATTGTATTGTATTATTTTTTTTATACTATATTTTATATATCATATATTATATTTTATTTGTTATGTATACAATTATATTCTGTATTTATGAAATGGTGATTTACCGTCAATAAACATTATTATTATTATTATTATTATTATTAATATTAAAATAGCTCTGATTATTTATTTTTCATATTTTTTTGTGTATTAAGTATAAAGAACAGTTTGATACGGCGAAGTACATCGACAAAGAGTGGAGTTACACGGTCAATCATTTAACGTTCGATCTGCCGAACATCACGCATGAAATCTACGAGGCTATGCTGGAGAACAACGTCCAAAACACCGTGAAGAACGCGACAACGGTCAAGTTCTTCTTCGAAACGGACACTAACCTGACTTCGAACATCGTCAAGTTCAACATCGACAGTCTGGCCAACGTCACGGATCGGGTCATCGATGCGGAATTACACGTTTACAGGCAAGAATATGTTTGATTACTTTTCAATTAAAGGGAAATGTTTTTCTGTGTTGTTGCTACAAATATTAGGCCAAAGGCGAAACATTCGATTATATCTCAAATGAGATATTAAACTTAGTGTGCAAAAGTTTGATAGTTTTGCGACTGCTTGCTCCATCCTGCTGGAAGCAATGCTTGTTCACTACTTTCCCCGCTTCCCCTTGCCTCAATACTCACTCAAATTCATTTATTTATCAGTGCCCTTATTCCCGAAAAAAAGTATCTAAAGTCTGGGTTTCTGTAGTATTGCTTGAAACAGTTCTTAGTGCTTCATTGCAAAAGGTGCACACTATTTCTGAGCGTGACTCTTTCTTCATTATGGTGCGCAAAAGTGACTCATTCTTCATTTTTGTGAACCATAATGAAGGAAGAGGCACGCTCAAAAATAGTGTGCACCTTTTGCAACGTATCACTCTTTCTAGCCTACATCCTTAAGGAAACCAAAACTTTAGATACTTTTTCTCCTTTACTACCATCATTTTTTAATTTTTTTTTACTGTTTTAATTTTATAACTGTTCATTTTCCAACCCTGAAAAGTCTTGCTGTTGACGATGACATAGTTTCGGAAGAAGAGTGCCTTTGCTTATTGACAATTGGAAATACAAGCAAGGAAGCATTTCCAATTGTCAGGAGACTTTCAGCAACAGCAACGAGGAATGGCAGTAAGGTACGTCTTCGTTCAGTAACGTCTTCATGAACAACATTGACAATCAAGGTTATAAGTAATTTGTAAAATACTTTTTTTCCACCACATGTTGGATTTACGATCCAACTCGTAGCATGTCCCAGTTGGCCAGTGAGGTCAACTCCACTCGTTGTAAGACGTTACCATTGTCGAGCAGGGGAACTCCTTCTTAAATCAATGGTTTAGAGTTCTAGTCGCAGTGCGAATAAATTCGATATGACAAAAACTTCCTTTGTGTCCATCCATTTGACAACAAATTATTCCCTATCTTGTAGTTCGGAAAACCGAATCACCGTGCTGTACTTTTCGTCTTCCTCCCCTTTCCTTCTCCTCTTTTCGTCTGTACTTTCGCAGTCGGAAATGTTGGGGTATTATTTCGTCCTTTCATGAAGGTGTCGAAACATTCATGTACATCAGATTCACCGAAGTGAAGAATCGGCCGAAACAGAGATCGATTTGGAAAATCTTCACTGTAGAAATAAGCATTCTTACAACGTGTTCTCCTGGAGTTTATTCACTCAATGATAATTATTTCCCAGTGTAAATATTGAAGTCGCATACGTATCCAGTTTTAGAATCGTAGCGGGTTTGATACCTCTCTTTGCAGGTTTCTTGGGTTGATATTGCTTTGGACTGTTCCTTCGTCAATTGGCTGTCTTGTGCTATTCGAAAAAGTACTCTTCGAGCAGGAAACTACTTCTTCAATATAGTATAATTCCGAAGCATTTACAGGTTTCTCCGGGAAATTGAAATATAATTTCGAAATGAAAAAAGAAAGCGATCGCCTTTTGAAAAGCGTTTCGACTGTCTGATGCTAAATATGCTTTATTTTCTTTTAATGCTTCATTCTCCAGTTTTATTCCTTCTTTCGTACATTGGGCAATGTAAATGAATAAGCTTTTGACAAATATTTTGAAGAAAAAATCCCTTTCGGTGATTTTCCAGTTTTAGACAACACATGTTCCTTCCGATGCGAAAGGGTTAAAATCTAAAAATACAGCATAGCTACAGCATTTTTAATTTATTATTGTCAACCAATATTACTGGTTTTTTAAACAACCTCTTGGCAATATATTTTTTTCATTTACCTTCTTCTCAACTCGGTTCTTCACCGCTGTAACGGCGATTTTATACGCGATAAACATTATGGCAAATCCTTTGTAAAAGAAAGAAAAAAATGAAAAACATTCTTATTCTCCAACTTCAATCTACTAAAATTTCGTAGTAGTTCATCAATTACCTTCAGTGGCGTAGATATGGGAGGGATAGGAGGCTATAATCCCCCGAAATTAATGACTAATTAAAAAACAAATAACGTTTTAGCAACGCTATTTTTATCTTGATGAAACATAATTAAAATGTGTGCTCAGTGGGTTGTTTATTTGTTTTTTTAAATTGTATTTCATTTGTAATACATTACGAACAGTACAACACCGCGCAAACACCTCTATCATCGCGTCTGATAACCATAAACCAATAATGTTTCATAACCGTTGGCAAAAGAATCCAATCAAAAATAATGACATTGTTTGATTGAAAAGGAACAACAAAATAATATAGATATTGATTGATTGATTGATTGGAAACGAACAATCAAAGTATAAAGACATGTTTGATTGGATTCCAAAGATAATGAGGTCCTAAAAACATTGGTCTACAGTATATTTATTCATTTAGTTTCTAATTATTCTGTGATTTTAACTTTTTTTCTTTTCTTACGTCCATATTGGATTTAGATTACCCAGGGATCACAATGCGACGAAACCGAATTCCACTGAGAACGTCGTTAGGCTGTACCAAATGACGGAAAGCGGCGAGAGTGGCGAAGCCAATTCTACGGAAGCGAAAGCCATACCTGACGTTCACAAATTAGCCAACGTCATTTATATTTCTTCAAATTATGCCGGCTGGCAGGTATGACGGATCGTGTGAAAGTGTTGTGAATATTTTCAGAAGCTGAAAATAGTATTATATTTTAATGATTTTTTAAATAATTTCAGTAATTTTAAGTTTAACATTTTTTTGAGAAAATACTACTACAAATGTAGGGCATACACAGCATCATGATCAGACAGCTGATGTAATCAGCTTTATGATGATATTGTTACGAAATAGGGTTTAATCAGACTCAGAAATAAGTAACACAATGTTTATTTATTTATAATACACTTAACACATTTATTTACAACACACTATCACTCGCGATGTTGAGCACTCGGACGTTCGTGATAGACTGACGAGGACTGACTGACCGCAGCGCCGCTAGCGCGTGCGCTTATATAGCGTGCTTGTTTCTCGAACTTTCCGGAACTTTCTATGACGCGTTTACCGTCGCGCGCTCTGTCGAACATTCTAGAGTGATGTTTCCAGATTCTTCTTTCACTTTCGTTATAATATTATGTATGTTCTACAGTGGTTTCTAAAATAAATCTGTGAAACTAAAAAAAATATATATATATAATGCAGTTTCTTCAAGTAAGAACTTCAACTTTAGAATTTTGAGGATCTTTTTTTATAAGACATTTTTCGAACCAAAAAGAATTGCCTAATTAAATTGATATTCATTTTAAATTATATTTATATCTATGAATTTGAAGAAATTTCAATATCGAGATATAATTTAAATGAATTCAATATAAGTGGAAAAGAAACATCTCTGTTGGGATTTGAACCCATGATTTCTAGCCAAGTGTGTTACAAAATGTTACTGTTAATATTTCATTTCCATAATCTGCTTCATCGCATACATTTTGTCACTCAATTAAACCAGGAGACATTTTTTTCAAAACTTGCTATACATTATAGTATATCATAACTTGTGTAGAATGAGCAATTTTGTGTACACGTAAATATTCATTCCCACAAGTGTTTACCCTATTTTTCCTACGAACCAAAATATATTTTAAATTACAGATACTTTTAATGAATGCACATTTATACTTCTCGTGAGATTTTTAAGGAATTTCATTCCGTATTTTTTATCCTATTTTTTATTATTATTATTTTAAGAACAGCGCAAAGCGCAATCTGTTATCTGATTTTTAAGTTGCAACTTCAACGAATGTAATATAGGCTCCACAAGGTAGGCAACCAAATACACGTTATTTCGTCCGCTAAAGGAAGGCGTACTTGCCCCTTGATTGTTCAAGAAAACAAAATCTATTAAATGAGTTTGTTCAACCACCATTCGGTTGTTCGGATATCTGGTTATCTTAACTAGATGTATGGTGGTTGAACAAACTCATTTATTGAATATTATTAGAGTTGATATACATATTTTAATTCTATAATTTTGAATAAACAGAAACTATGGATTTGTTTCCTATAAAAAAATATAATCTCTCAAATAAACACAAATCTGCACATAAAGTGCTAGTTTCGTATATGATCGTAGACAAAATATATCTCATTAATCCATTTATTGTTTCGAAATTATATTAAAATGTGATTTTAACTGTGTATCGTTTTCCTAACATTCCCCTAAAGGTCTTCAAAGTGAAGAACGTGATCGACAACTGGAGGAACGGCGAGGACAATTTGGGCTTCTTGATTTCAACAACTGATTCATGGGAAAATGAGTACAATGTGGATTTCGCGCACAGGGAAAGAAACGGAGGGAAATACCAACCGACGCTTGTTGTTTATTTGGACAGTCAGGAACCAGGTAGATATAGTCAATGTAGTTTCAAGGAATTGATCTAAAATTGGTAAACGAGAACTTTGTCAAGAAACTTGGTGACAAGTTTACGAGTATAGATACATTTTAAAACACTTCTTCTAGTAAATATTTCATGTATTAAATACAATTTTTCACCACTATATTTCAAATGATTATAACGAGTACCATGACAATGCGAAGAAATATAATAATAATATTTACAGAGTAAGTACAATTTATACAAGTCTTTTTACGGAGTGAGGGTGGTGGGGTGGGTATTTAATTTGAGTTCGATAGTCCTATTTGTTCATTTAAAAATTCCCTGATGATAAGTTTTTGTTAATTTCTTACACTTTCAAGGATGTTTAGTTTTGTTCCTTTGTTGCACACATGAAACACTTTGTAATTTTCATTAAAGTGGTGGGTTTCTTCTAGCAGGTGATTTGAATATGTTATCAGTAATTTTTGCATTCATTTAATATTAAATAATTAAGTTACAATAAGACAGAATAGAATACATATTTTCCTTTAACTTTTTTAATGCTTAATGTTCTTATCTGTTAAAACTTAGTTGTGAAGTTTCTAAGCAATAGCGAGCATAAATAAGCCTTTGCCTGATGAAGCTTAGATAATAGTTTTGTGAGCAATAAATGTAATATTGACTGACAAAGTAAAGTTTCAAGGTTTGCGAGCGATAGCGTGCTTAAAATTGTTTTTAACTACCAAAATTTAGTGTCAAGTTTGCGAGCGATTGCAAGATTAAAAGAGTCGAGTTAAATATCAGGTTTACGAGCTTAAATGAGCTTTTCAATTGTGAAGCTTAGGTATCAAGTTTGCGCGCTAGCTTAAAAGGATCCTGGAGTGGCAGAGCTTAATGTTAGGTCTCTAAGCGATGTTGAGATTAAAAGCGCTCTTGACTGGCAAAGGTTAGATGAGAAGTTTGCTAGCGAAAGCGAGCTTAAATAGAGTCCTGATTGGCAAAGCTAATTTTTCACTTAGCGCAAGGATTTCTTTTTTAACTCGAACTTAATTTAAAACTTTCTACATAAATATTCAGCTAATTTTAAGTGTGATTTAATTAAAATTCGGCCTTCTTTACGATTTTTTAATAGGATCCTGATTGGCAAAGCCTTAGCTTTGCCAATCAGTGTCACCTAGTTCAAGGAGCTTAATTTTAATACACAGGTTTTGAGCTTATTTTAAGTGTGGTTTAGTTAAATTTCATCCTTCTTTGCAATTTTTTCTCCGAATTATTTTTTTTACAAATTCAAGTAATGCAATTCAACTCTAAGCTCCTATAATTTTATGCTCATTGGTTTTTTTTTGCGGATTTAGCTCTGTGATTTTTGATTTACATTACGTAAGTACGTTAAACAAATACACATTAAAACAACTACTTCCCGGGCAAATGCCCACGCCGGACATTGAATTACATAATGTACACCTGCTGTTGCATATCAATAAAATATTGCATAATGCAACAAATTTTAATCCGAGAAAAATTTAAGGCAAAAACAACAAAAAGAACTTTACTTAATTGACAAGGGATAATCCATAAACACGTGAATTTACTTTATTTTAACGCTGGCTTAAATTTTAAACATTCCCTACAGGATTTAAACTAATTTTAAGTGTCATTTAGTTCAGCTTCAAAGGGCTGCAAAGACGAGGAGGAAGAAGATAGTTGTTGACTAGAAGGAAATAGTTCAATTCCTAGGAATATCTCTGAGTGTTACCTCGCAACACTCAAGACAAGAGGCCTAGTTAATTACATTAGGAGCTCCAAATGGTTTTAGAGGTTTATATAGGATACCTTTGCCTACTGTGGTAACACAATGGGCTTAAAATGATTACCATGGTTGCAAGCTAACCTAATTCGGTTTCACCCTCTTTTGCGATTTTTTAATAGACTGGAAATTAGTTTTTATTTGCAAATTAAATTAAATGTAACTAAAACTTAAGCTTCTGAAAATTTCAACTCATGACGCATTTCAATATTGAATCATTGTTTTAATTTCAAGTTTTTTTTTTCTACGACTTTTAAAACACGAGCGATAGCGATAGATAGTATCAAGTTTATAAGCGACAGCGAAATGTTTATTAATTGACAAAGCTCAAGTATCACGCTTGAGAACGATAGCCAGCTTAAAAAAACTGATAAGTGGCAAAGTTACAAGCGGAAATCCTGGACTTGCAAAGCTCTGGTATCAGGTTTGCGAGCGATGGCTAGCTTAAAATGTCTCCTGAGTGGCAGGGCTTACGTATCAAGTTTTCATATGGGAATCCTGGACTGGCAAAGCTCAAGTATCAGGTTTGCGAGCGATAGCGAGCTTAAAATGTCTCTTGCCTGGCAGAACTTAGGTGTCAAGTTTGCGAGCGATAGCGAGCTTTAAAATGACATTTTCATACAGAACTCAATTCTGATAACTTATTTCTATTTTTTTTTTGTTTATTTTAGGCCGTAAGCACCATCATCGCAAGCACAAACAGAAGAAACCCTTCAGGCCCTCGAAAGGCTTCAAAGATCTGCTTTCCAAGAGCTACAACCCGTGCACCAGGCACGTGTGGTACATCAGCTTCCACGAGATGGGCTGGAACAACTTCATAATCGCTCCGAGCGGTTACATGGCTTACAGGTGCAAAGGAAAATGCGGTTCTCCTTTCACTCACACGTACACGAATCACGGGAAATTGGTGAACATGTTCCAGAACAAGGAGGACTTCTCAGCGCCGTGTTGCGTCCCAAACAGTTATAAAAGTTTGCTGATTATGTATTACGACGACGATTCGAATGTTGTTATTAAGGAGTATGATGATATGATCGTTACTGGTTGTGGATGTAGATGAGCTTTTATTTTTTATATGTTATTTTGAAAAGTTGAATGCGCTATGAAACAAATAATTAAATAATAGATTCGATAATTGTTACTAATATAATTTAATCTAACTTCAATAAATATTTAAGAATTGAAACGATTCATATCGAAATAGAAACCACTAGAAAATAAATTATTTATTCAATGTTAATAGTTTAACAATGCACTCTAGTTAATAATACTAACTTTACATAAATGTATAAGGTCACACTAATTCAACATTATTTAGCTTTTAAAAATTAAATGTATCTATTTACAATACCTTTAAATTATTGCGCAATTCTTGATGTTTTGGGCACTTTATATTCAAACTTTATCGTGTTTGAAAAGTTTGACATAAATTATAAACATTTTTCAAAAACCAAGGCAACTATGGAAATTGCCGCCAACTTAGGAAAAAAATATGCCCTTTTATTTTATGAATATTTAATGATAATATCTATTTTCGCTTGAACATGGGGAACGGGAAAAGTAAAAAATTGATAACACTAATACTGATGATGAAAATTTACTTTCTCAAATATGAAGAATTTTTTATTGACGATATTTATGTAATCATAGAGAAAGGATACGTTATATTTTTCTCCATTTGTAATCATAGATTTAGTAGTAAAAAGAGGACCTTACATATCAATTTCAACGTTTCGAAAAATCATCTTCAAGGTGAAAAAAAATTAAGAAAATCCCCAAAATTTAACATTATCCCTTGTATGTTTGAGATGTTTTAATATATGCAACACAAATCATAGTTCGAAAATTAATTTGAATATAACACTTATTGTGCGTATATTGGGTTGCATACACCGCATACACATTTTAAATTGCTTTTAAATAAACAGTAACATTTATTTTATAAATAACTCTTTATGTTAAATTGACAGGATATTAATTCTCGTCGCTCGATTTTTTTAAATTAAGAATTTTATTAAAATTACTTAAAAATGTGCAACAAATTTGGCAACAATGCATACGTGCAAAAAAAATACGGCAGTAACAAGAAAACCGGTCAAAACAAAGTACGAAAATCGTCTGGGCCGGAAAATCGAGCGAATCGCGAAAACAATGATAGATCAGACGGACAAAGCGAAGGAGGATGGCCAGCAGGAGCCCCAGACGAACCAGGACGAGCTCATACTGGCCCAGCAGAGGCAAATTCAGCAAGAGGTAAAACGTTTTGAGGTTACGTTCCTGGATGGATTACTTCGGGGCCCGGTTTTTTTTCCTTGGGTTTTGTTTACGCGTACCCGCGGCTTTTTTGTTTCTATTGTAACGGAGTTTGGCGTCTGGGATTTGTTTGTTGTTGTTTGAATCAGGGAGGAGTTTGGGTGGAGTTGATTTAATTAATGACTGGAAAGATTTTTTTCGAAAAGAATTATGATAATTGCGTTTTGATTAAATTAAAATCATCGTAAATAAACCGTTTATTTGTTTTCCTATTTCTTGCGAGCATAAATAAACTTTATGTTATTAATATTACTGCAAAAATGTCAACTGTTTTAAAACATCAATACATATAACCTAAAAATTGAGGCTATTCTTTATGTAGAAATTTAAATTTTACGTATACGTTATTTAATATCACAATTTTAGTATACGTATCAATCATAAAACTCGCTTAAATTGAGATAGCAAAGTAACATGTACATTAAACTTAATCGGGGTTATTCTTTAAGGGAAATGTTAAGTTTAAGATGTATGTTATTCTTTATCATCACAGTCTAAGCGCCTTTGCAATAGTTGTATATACAAAGAATGTGAAGATAAACAACATAGACGTTGAACTTAAGATTTTCTATACAGAATAGTCTCCAAAATTTCATGTATGGAGCAGTCCTAAATGTTAAATCTTCTATCTAGCTCTCATTTATCAATTGATGAAACATTATAACACTATTGCTATTTAAAAATGGACTATATTGTTTCAGTAAAATATTTTAGTGAAACGAATCGAGTGTGTTTTACAGATATTAAAAATGTTATTCAAGTAAATTATGAATAAATTCGATGTTTGAGGCAGATATACATGAAACTCCATGTAAATGTGCATGATGAAAGTATTGTGAATCGAAACAATTATTGCACAAAATTATGGAAAAAAAAAATAATAATAAAATTTCTATTTTTTATCTCCTATTCATATTTTTCCCCAGATATCAGACACGATCCCCTTAGTTGGTGATCTCGACCAAATAGCCTCACTAGATAATGAATACTCGAATGACGACGTGTACCTCTCGAAAATCAAAGACCTCTCCTCGAAATACAAGTACATCAGGAGGACCCGACCGGACGGTAACTGCTTTTTCAGGGCGTTCAGTTTTGCATACATCGAGAAGCTCCTGGACGACAGAGAGAGATTCGACAATTTTTATAAGTTGGCCGAGGGAAGCAAAAACACCCTGGTCGAGCTAGGCTTCCCGCAATTCACCGTTGAGGATTTTTATGATACATTCATGGAGGTTCTGAAGAGGATCAAGGAAATGGAGAGCGTCGCCGAGGCGAAGAAAGAACTGCTGCAGTTGTTCAACGAGCAGGGTTATTCGGATTACATGGTGGTTTATTTGAGGTTGTTGACAAGCGGGCAGCTGCAGAAGGAACAGGCGTTTTTCAGTTGCTTCATCGAGGGGGATAGAACAGTGCGTACTTGAGTTTTTTTCTTTTATCTTGAAATTTATAATTTTTTTAAACTTTGAATAATTATGAGGTTTAAATAAAAATATTTAAGCCACAAAATTATTTAAGGTATTTTTCCTTAAGGAAAAACAAATATACTTTTAAATGATTTGTTTCCTCAGAATTGTTTAAGACTGTTTTATAGAAAGTTTAAGTAAAATCACAGAATTATCACATGAGCTCACTTTTATAATCTTATAAGAATTAAATTTTATGAAATTGGTTTAATAAAAAAATTGAATAATTTTGTAGTTTCGATAATAAAGTACAGAATTTTTGCTTAAATGTGTTTTTGCAGTCTCTAAAAATTAAATGTTTACCACAGAATTATCTTAAAATTTGTTTTTCAATCGCTAAGGATTAAACTTTTTATGAAACATTGTTTAATGTAAAATTAGCATAACTAACCATTGCTTAGACAAAAAAATAAATATAAAACACTCAGTGTTTTCTCATGACGCAGAATGAGAGCTGTGATTACATTGCCCCAGTTTTCAAACACTGCGTGCAAATACTAACAGCGAGAAGTTAAATGCACGAAATATGAATTGGCTGCCGATTTCAAGACAAAACCCGTGTATAATTATATAGGGTGATATAAAAAAAATACATTTCATTACAAAGAGATTACTAAAAATGGACGAGAATTCATATTCCTTTATAATAAATAAATAATAAATATTCCAACAATTCGTCTAAACTATCTATGAAATCGTTGTTTTTTCCTCCATATTGCACTGGAACTGGTGCACTCACTGCCTGAGCCAGTGTCGGTTTCTTGGACTCGGTTGAGGCGAGTACACATTTTTATTATGCAGAATATGATTTTGTCATCATGCACTGAAAATGTGCACAAGCAGAAAACGTAAAAACCTGAGCAAGTGTACATTGGTGCAGTAAGAAGAAAACGCTATTAATTTAATCAATAATTGATGTTTTATTAAAAACAATTTTTCTTTGATATGAGTATAAAGAAAACTTGGTTTGTTTTGCTCTATTAATTTGAAACAAATCAAATGTTCTTTAATTCTACTTATACCAAAATGTTTCACAAAATGTTAAATGAGAATCCTATTCAAGAAACAGTTTCCTTTTCATTCAATAAAATCCATAATTGAACAATTATTTTTTTTAGTAACAACAGTATTAAAATTATATTCTAAAATTTAAATATGAGTCCACTGTTGATCTGAGGAATTGAAGCCATTATATTTTATTTATATGCAATTTTTTTTTTTTTTTTCTTTATCAGGTTGCAGATTTTTGTCATCAGGAAGTGGAGCCGATGTATAAAGAGAGCGATCACATTCACATAATAGCCGCCTGTTCTGCATTAAGTACAGGTGTCAGGGTGGTCTACATGGATCGCACCGCGACTGACAAGGTGACTGAACACGACCTTCCGGAGGGGACGTCCCCCATCGTTCACTTGCTCTACCGTCCCGGACACTACGACATACTCTACCTCTAGTTACCTAACTTGTAATTATTAATTTGCGCGTCAAAAAATAAACTATTGTTATTGCCGATTTATACAGAAAGATCATGGAAAGTTTCATTTAATTCATCCAATCTAAGTGAAACCTGGGATATGATTGTATTGAAGATATGATGGTGATTTAAAAAAACAAACTTCCTTTTGTATCCTTTCTTCAATTAAAAATTATGTAAAAAGTAAAAACAAAAACAAAAGGGTTACAAAAGTACCCTTTTGCATTATTTTTATTGAAGAAATGTTATATATAGTACAGTAAGCATCAAGAATGGATTGCTGTTTACTGATCAAATAGAATAAATGGAAGGAGAGTGATGACTAAATTAATTATATGAGATCATTAATCCATAACAATCATGATGAATACTTCTTTTTATTCAAATCAACCTAAAATAGTTATTAAGTTATTTTATATTTTTATACTTTTGTAACCTTTCTTCAGTATTTTTATTAAAGAAAGGATACAAAAGTGTTTTGTCTTTTACTATTGTAATCATAAATCATCTAGTCCTCTAGAGAAAGCATACATACCGTTTGTTGACATACAATATACAGGGGAATACACAATTTGTAAACACAAAGGAACGCCTTAGCTGATTTTGACGCCTAACCCAATACATAAACTTCATATACTAGTTCTACGTCTATGATTGTAATCTCCAATATTTTTATAGAAGAAAGGTTACAAAACTGTTTTTATTTAAAACAACCTAAAATATTTATTCAGTTATTTTAATATCTTTTTAATTTAGCTGAGGGTTTTTATTCTTTGTTTCAAATTACAAACGAATTTTATATTAAAAAAAATGGAATCCCATTTAAATTTTCTGCGTCATGGCCATACTAATCTAGGGTTAAGTAATCCTGGATTCGCAAATATTATTTTCGACCCAAGGATTGTGTATAATATGATCCAGTGTTATGTCAATTATTTTTTACACTTTTGGATGCACCAATAATCGCAGCATAATTTTTGTAACAATATAGGATTGATGAATCTGGGATTATTGTCAGATTCAAGATTTGTTTACAATATAATACAGGGTGATGTCAACTATTTTATACATTTAGACACGATTTTAAAATTAATACCCAATTCTGGAACAATCTCTGGCTATTAGAATAAGCGTTACCTCCCTAATCTACGAGGTTTGTTTCGGGACCAAAATCTGCGTTTCCACCTGATTTGTCAACGGATGCAAACATCTATGTTATAAATGAGCAAATTTGTTTACGCTTTAAATTCACCAATTAATTACACACATTGGGTCTTATTATTTTCTTGTAATTAACGTCGTAGTTTACTAATCATGACATTTACACTGAGTATAGCTTTAATCACAAATCCATTTTTATGATTAAGCGATTTCATGTACAAAGATCGCTATCCCACCCGTGAGTAGGATTTTGAAAACATAAAGAGGGTAATTACCTAGTTCCATATTAAAGTTTTGGTAATCGACTCCTCCACCCTGTAAGCTTGAAAAACATGAAATTTAGAGGTTTTGGGGAACATTGCTACCTTTAATGCCCTGTGGGTGCGTGATATTAGAAAATATTCAAATTTAAATGGGGAGTAGTAATCTACATAAAAATTATAAAATTCATTTTACGATACAAATATAAATAAGTCTGAATTTTCAGTGTTTTTATTATGGGGAGACATCTATTGAATTTTTCGTTAATGTGTTTCAAATTAATTTAAAAGAAAATTGAGAGATGGCGCTCCATTGAAATCATTGTAAGCAATTGTGTTTACATTTGCGAATAATAATTTATTTATATTTTATGTTATTACATTGTTAATAATATATAATACAAAAAGTAATATTTACCAATTATAATTGAAATAAACGTCTGTAAAATCTCTTAAAATAATAAGAAAATATGAAAGAAAGCGCACTTCCAATAAACATCATAGAATAACATCAGCAAACACCCACTGGTGAATGAAGGCGGCCGTGTTTTGCTTGACGTCTTGTTTGATTTGTGGCTACGTGACAATAAATGGCTCGGTTTATTGGAATTGGCGCCGTTAATTTCGACACTCGCTGAGATTTCGTTTAATCCCGGTAAGTTTCCGATTTCTGCGCGCCGTTTCGCCCCGAAAATCCGAAAAACGCGGCCGGCCCGAGCTTCCCCGGTAAACATAACCTATACCTCAATTATGTGTCGCATTCCTTCACAGTTATATATCAGGCGACAATTATTTAATTCCGCCGTTTGAATCGAGTGCGTTTCTATTTATACAGCATGCTTTTTATCGGGTGTATGCGGGATGTTATCTTATCTAATTTGTGTTATTTTTAACTATTACAATATCTTTCGAAAGAAAATTATTTTCATTTCGTGTTTGATTATACAGGGTTAGTTAAAATTACCAGAACACACAAATACATTTTGGTTCGATTTTTTAATTCCAATAATTGATTATTTATTTTATAACATAAAAATTGTATATTTTATAAAAACACATAATATATATTAAATATATATATATATATATATATATAGGATGTTCCATTTGTAAAAAGCAACTTTACCCAATTATCTAAGTAAATAGAACAACCTGTATATTCAAAATATATTCAAATGATACCATCTTTATTTCAAGAAACTTTCATTTGTTAGATGTCCACTGTTACATTTATTATACAGGGTTATTATAAATGATGGACCCATTTCAAAAATTCTTATTTTTTAGATTACAAATCCGAAATTAACAATTTTTGTAGCCATGAAAAGAGGGAGTTTCAAAGTTATTTTTAATACTTAATAAATATTCAATGTGTCCACCTTGACAGCAAACTTCAGCTCAGAACTTTCCATGTAGTTGGTCGGGGTATTCCAAGTTTTCTACTAACTTCTCTGTGGGTGACTGTGAGCAAAACTTTCTTCAATACGTCTGACATCATTCTCAGATACACGCGGTGCTTTTTTTTTTTACACACACATCCAGTCTATTAAAGTTGCTGAAATCAAAAGCTAATAGATTTTCTAGTTTGTAATTAAATACTGAATTTCGTACAAAATGCCTACTGCACTACAATTTGCAAATCACTGATTGCATAGAAAACTTTGTGCTCTGCAGTCACAACTGACACTTAAAAAAAACAAACTTTGAAACTTATTTTTTTATGGCTACAAAGTTTGTTAATTTTGGATATGTACTTTAATAAATACGAATTTTTAAAAATGGGTCCATCATTTATAATAATCCTGTAATGCTTCATAAATAAAAATCTAAGTAGGTGAAATTTTGAAATCGTGGTGGCCAAGAAAATAAGTTTCCTCCACCAACTTATAATGTATAATTGTATCCAAATAATTTGGAAAGTTAAAAGAAAATGCCTTCTATCGGTGAGAAAATAAGTTAATTTTGTTATAAATTTATTTTAAATTCCTTTCAACTAACAAATTGTTGATGATGACACTTGAAACTAGGCAAAAGATGGCGCTTCCGCATTTTTTTCAATCATAAGATTTATATCAGGTTATTTAATCACAGCACCAGTTCCGCTGTCTTCATCATTGCACATGGAAGACACTGGTCGGGTGAGGTCTGAAAGACAGAAACCAATTATCTATATGCTAGATAAATGATGGTTGAACAATTGATTAAATCTGCAATTATTAATTTGAAATATTTTTTTTTTATAAATTTGCGATGAGATTAAGATGTGGACTTACGAGTTTGGGCTTGCGCATAAATAAATTAGCTCTGCACTTTAGTTTCTAAGTAAATTTGTTTAAAAACTAAGGATTCTGCAGAAAAATTCTACATTAATAACAATTATCCTGTTTTCATAACTTTAAGTGAAACGAAATTTCGAGGGGTGTCCCAATGACAACTTTTCTAAGTCCCTGTGTAGCTCAGATAGCAAGCCAGCTATGAAAATTTGAAATGCACTTTCAATTGTTCCTTGAAAAGGTAGCCAAGCTTTGTGAAAACAACAACCTTCTATAATTAATAAAGTTGAAATAATCAAATTCTGGACACTCGGTCTGTTTCGAGATTTTGAATCTCATCAGTTTGGATATAATAGTATAGCATTAAGAATGGTGGTTCATTTCTGAGAAATCGAAGAACCGATATGAAGGCATGTTCAAATCTGAAATTTGAATTAATTTACTTACAATTCTAGAAAGACAAAAACATAGAAGTTTTCTTTACTTTAACAGCATGAATTGATTCATTAATAAATCATCCTTTTGAATGACTCTTTCTTTTTTTCCTATTGTATCCGATAATCGTGCGGGATGCAGGATGTACAATTCTAGAAAGACAAAAACATAGAAGTTTTCTTTACTTTAACAATAAATAAACAATCCTTACAGTCTTGGAAACAGATTTGGTAAATAGCCAATAAGAGAAGTTACACAATAAAAATAAAATTGCAGATTTTTTAAAAATATTTTTCCTTTTTACTGTTAAGTGTAAAGAGATTTTTTTATGAAGTATTATTTTGTTTTTATTGTTTATAGTCTTTTTTTTTTTGGTATACAAAAAAAGTCCTTGAACTTAAACTTTATTGTTTTTAAATCTCTCCATACAGTTATGAATTTGAATGCAGAATACCCAATAAATTTACATATTGACCTTTACAATAATGGAAACAATGAAAGATAATAAAACAAATATTGATAAAATAAATATACAGAGTGTATTAATAGAAACGATTGTTTCTAAATTAAACTTTGTATATCTTATTAAAAAAGTTTCAATTTAATATCTGTTAAATCCTAGTTCAAAAAAATAAATTTAAAACATATAGTTTTAAAAAAAATCAATTGTTTATAGGTTTTTTTTAAATTTTATTTCACTATACAGGGTATTCAAAAAATCATGGGAAATTTGATAAAAACATAAAATAAGCTTGACCTCATATACACCCCCATTTTCAAAGCTGTCTTGTAACCGTAATTTATGTATATATACCTGACCAATTGTTTGTTTAAATTACTCTTAGTTTGATAATGACAAGTTAAAGTTGTCGAAACTATAGTCACATTAAAAAACTCAGTTATACAAACAAAGTTTAAGTGTTTTTATTTATGTTAATAACGATGTATAACGAAGTAGAAGCCTCCACAGTTAACAGTTTAAAACATAAAATGTTTCATAACAAAAAAAAAAGTTTAATCAATAACCCAAAAATTTTATAATTAAAAAATAAACTAAGCTACAGGTTTTGATGGTATTAGCCAAAGAATTTATTGTCTTATTTTATATATATATATATATACAGAGAGCTTTTTTTATCAGTATACATTTCCCCTATGTATACCTGCAAAAAAAAACGCGAGTCAAACGCATTGAACCGATTAATGTGTGTATGTTTAGTTGCTTATTTGGCATATGTGTGTTCAGTTGCGTGTTATAGGCAACTAAACATACATACACTAACGCATTTGACTCGCGTATTTTGCAGGTATACATAGGGGAAATGTATACTGATAAAAAAATCTCTCTGTATATTACCAATTGGTGTCGGGGTTTCTTATTTTTTAAATAAATTAAATAGTTTTTAGTTATAGACTAAGCTTAGCTTTTTACATAGATGGATTAAGTGAGAAAATAATTCAACAAAAATTCTACATTCCGTTCCCCTGTGAATCAGGATTTGATTTATGACGAATATTTGGAAACAGTATCTTTTCAAAATACAAAGCCTGTTTGATACTGATACTCATTTGAAAGCATTTTTTACAATGAGGTTATTTGCATGAAAATAGTGCCCTGCTCTGCCTGTTTTAATATATATGAGGGTAAAACGAAAATATTTCTAATTATTTAATAATTGGATTTTTTTCATTTCACACTGTAACTCATAAAAAATTATTTCAACAGCATGAATTGATTCATTAATAAATCATCCTTTTGAATGACTCTTTCTTTTTTCCTATTGTATCCGATAATCGTGCGGGATGCAGGATGTCAAATTGAAAAACAAAACGAAAAAAAAAATCCAGCTATTCCTACACCAGTTGAATGCTAAGTAGCGCGCCAAAGGGGAATTCATCGCGCTCCGTCTCCTCGGAACGCCCATCGCGGCGTCTCCTTCTAAAAATCACGCGATCCCGTACGGAGGTTGGGGATTGGCCAACTCCCTGACTCGCAGGCGCTCGTATGTCGTATTGTCGTTTTATTTTATTTTTCCCCTTCGTCTCTCTCTTTCTTTCTTTGATCGGGTAATTAAGACGCCCGCTGGATTTCTGGCGTTGCTTACCTACATTCAATTGTTTTATTTTCTTGTGGTTGAGTACATAGCCGTAACAATAACAAGAGGAGGTTTAGGGGTTCAATTTTTTTTCGTGTTCCTGTATATTTTTTATCGAATCGCCCTTAATACATATATATATATATATATATATATATACATAATATACAGGGTGTTTCAAAAGTAACGGATAAATTATATAAAATCGTAAATAAACATATTTTAGAAAAAACGCTCTGACACGTCGATTTTTATTTTTAAAATGCTATCTTAACATACAAACGACCCTAAGGGGTGGCAACCCCAACTTTAAAAATGCAAATAGTAAAGCACTCCTTGTAATACATCAAATGATAGATTAGATTAGAATTATCAAAGTCGGTTAATAAATAACGGTGATATTTACCAAAATGTATTTATTTATTAAATTGAGAGAATAACCAAATTTAAGTAACTAATCCTTAACTAAATATTCAAAGTGCGGCCCGTTAACGAAGAGACAATCTATCTACAAAAGCTTGTTGAACATTATCTAACATACCTGGAGTAATTAAGTGAATTTCTGCACGAATTCTTTCTTTTAACTCCTCAATATTTGCAGGTTTATTCAAATAAACTTTACTTCTTAAATAACCCCAAAGAAAATAATCTAGTGGGATTAAATCTGGCGATCTTGCTGGCCATTCAATACGACCTCGTCTACCAATCCACCAATTAGGAAATACTTGATCGAGGTATTCCCGAACTGGTCGTGCATAATGTGGAGGCGCGCCGTCTTGCTGTAACCAAATTCTGTCATCTATTAGGATATTCTGCGTTGGGAAACAATACCGCTAAAGTAGGTAGTACTTCATTTCGGAGAAAGTTCGGGTAACGTTCACCATTCAGTGTTGTGTCGAAAAAATATGGTCCAATAATTCTTAAAACCACACATTAAGCTTTTGAGGGTATTGTGTGTTCTCTTCAATCATCCAATGAGGATTTTAAGGAGCCCAGTAATGAAAATTTTGTTTATTGACGGTACCATTCAGACAAAATGTTGCCTCATCAGAAAAAAACGATGTTTTTAATTAAGCAAGGAGTTTCATTATAGAGTTCCATCATTATTTCACAAAATTGCACTCGTGGGTCAAAGTCATCATCGGTCAATTCTTGTACCAAGTGCACTTTATACGGGTGAAATTTATGTTTTCCGAATAATCTGGACACTGTACTTTTTGACGCACTAACTTGTGAAGCGACCTCCACAAGGGTTGAATGTAAATTTTCTTGCACCATTAAAGTAGCATCCAATTGTCTATTTTCATTTAAGGCCAGTGGACGTCCTGCCTTAGGCTTATCCCGTACATATCCAAGATCGCGAAATTTCGACTTACTGTAGTTTGCGATATGGGCGGACGCTTCGGGTGCGTTTCATTGAACAAAACACGAACTTCTTTATGCGTCCGGCTTCTATCTCCAAACCCAATCATCATTAAAACTTCGATTCCTTCGGTTTCAGTAAGTCTCATTTTGCTAATATTACTTTCATTCACAAAAAACTCTGAATTGTGTTTGACATAAATAAAAACAATTTGCAATTGTTTCAATGATATTGCTATGGCCGCTTCAACAGTGCCTACTCGAGTATTGACGCTCTTCTTTCAATACATTTTGGTAAATATCGCCGTTACTTATTAACCGATTTGATAATTTTTGTTTCGTTGAATTCAGAATAAAAAAAATACCATCATTTGAGGTATCACAATGGGTGCTTTACTATTTGAATTTTTAAAGTCAGGGGACTGAAAAATGTATGTCAGGATAGCATTTTAAAAATAAAAATCGACATGTCAGAGCATTTTTCTAAAATATGTTTATTTACGATTTTATAGAATTTATCCGTTACTTTTGAAACAACCTGTATAATTGCCAGGTCGTTAAGGATGAAATTTGTAGAAGCAAAGTTTGTTAATAAGGACTTATTTTATTCAACACCCAAATTATCTATACACTTTTGCCATTCAAACGGCAGGTTGTTCAGGCCGGTGGTATAAAACCCTAGCGGTGGAGAGTCAATCAATTCCTGGAAGGTCAGTTTTAAAGCGTTGTCGAAATTAAATTGTTTTCCTATTAAAATTTTGTCTAAATTACGGAACAAGTGGTAGTCAGTGGGAATGAGAATGGAGGATGATGAAGTTTCGACTCTAATTCCTGTAGTTTTGCCACAGTCACTTGTGCAGTGTGTGGTAAATAAATAATACATGACTCGATCTGTTGACCAATCTAGGCTGTATTTCTTTAACTTTTTGCATCATTTCGTCCACTTGGTTGCAGTATACTTCTGCTGTGATTGATGAGTTAGTTTCATGTTTGGTGGTCTAACGCAGGTGTGATCTATTATGATTTCATGAAACCAGCTCATCAATCACAGCAGAAGTATACTGCAACCAACTAGACGAAATTATGCAAAATTTAAAGAAATACAGCCTTGATTGGTCAACAGATCGACTTATGTATTATTGCATGATAACACTAGACCACACACTGCACAAATGACTGTGGCAAAACTACAGGAATTAGAATCGAAACTTCTTCATCACTAGATCTCATTCCCACTTGTTCATCATCAGCTTCTTTTTATGAATATTACGCTTTTTAGTGATTATCCTGGTCCAACCAGGGATGAAAGTTTGCAATTGCATATTGGATCCACTTTTTTATCATAAGTGACAATTCGATTCAAAAATGGATCAGATTTGTAACGAGAAAGCAACACCAAGCAAACTTTTCCACTTAGTGCATATTGAACCCACTTATCCAACTTTTTCACTTTACCGATTTGAACTAAATGAGTTAATATTGTTTGTTTGCTAACATCAAATTTCAAAAATAATTCATAGGCACTTTAAGATATGTCAGACTCGACGGTGACCTTTTGTTCGTCTTTCATTCGGGACGACCGCTTGGCGCTTTTGAGAGTTTACAGGTACCTGTATGAAATTTTACTAACTAATTTGATACTGTCTGGTGCGTAGTAACACTAGGGCCAAATGTACTACTAATGTTTCGCGCAATCTGCGATTCCGTACTTCCACGTACGAACTCATACTTCATAATAATGCCAATTTTCAATAAAATTAATTGTTAAAGTTTTTAATAATTCTTAGAGCTAACAATAATTTCTTTAAACAATGCGTAACTTTTCAACAACAACAAAAAACATTTAATGTTGGCAACATTGTTACCTACAAATTTCATCCTTGCTTGATAATTACAAACGTGTTTCATTTTTCGATTATTGCGGCGTCCCTTTTTGAGACTTGTACTGCATCACCGGTGACAGTGGAAACGGCCTAAGCCGGAATGGCTTAGCATCACATGTATCAATAAAATGCTGCGAATGCGTCGTTCTGTCTAACCCTCTTGAACCTAATTCCTTGTAACCCTCTATGACTGCGATCTTCCATGCTCAACGAATTCTCTTGCATAACCGACGACAAATAAACCATATCCTTGGTGGTCCTCTGGAAAACTCCCACGTGTTTTCGTTCAGATTAAACACAATGTTCCTTTTCTTGACTGCATTAACTCCCAATATAATGCCACATTTAAGAGACGGTACAAATAATATTTCAATCGGGGTTATTCTGTAGGGGAAATGTTAAAATTCAACGTGTACGTTATTTTTATCATCACAGTCTGAGCAGATGTTTTAATAGGTATATATATATTCATAGAATGTGAATTTAATTAATAACGTACACGTTAAACTTAACATTTTCCGTATGGAATAGTCCCGATTATGTTTGATTCGCCCTTCTAGACACATAGAAATAATTATCCTACCCTCTACTCTTTGTGAATTACCTTCTGCTGTTTTAACCGAAGATTCTGATGGACGTTTCAATTTAATATTACATTTCTCCAGCAACTACATAGTCTCGCGTTATAACGCTGATTTCTGTGCTCCGGTATCCATCATAGCCTTAATGTTTCTACTAAATATCTTGAAAACTAGGAGGACATGGATCGCCTGGTTGTGCGCTGAAAACAGGACTAAGAACATTACTTTGTTTACCATTACGGTGGTTTCCTGAAAGATCGGTGTCGGTCCTCCTTCTAACCGACTTGAAGCTGCTCACCTATATGTTTTTTGGATTGTATTTGCTCCTTACCACCCCTTCTGCATTACACCCAAAATAATAAACACGCTTCCTTTCCCTGAAATCTCTTGCTATATGTCCTTCCTTTCACAATTGAAGCACTTAATATTCTTCTTCAGCGGCTTGCTGCACATCTCACAGTTAAGGTTCAGTCTCGTGTTCATCTTATTCGGTGCTTCATTAGAGCTGGTTGGAAGTGATGCTTCTATCTTACGACATAATTTATTTAAAGATTCTATTGAGGTTGCGTTACAAAGTGTGAAGACACATTTTTCCTCGTTAGTCGTACTCATTCACGTTCAGGTGGTAACACTATCAACTTGTGGAAAAGATTTTCCATCGTCGCTATGAAAAGACAAACTGGTTCTCCTCTACTCTGCTTCTGGTCTGTTCGTTGGCAAGAAGTCCAATTTGAGTGAAATAACTACATTATTCCAGCATTTGAATTTACTGATTATGGAGCGGAACTAGTCCAATGCGGGTCCTTCGAATTTATCTATGGCCTGCCTCGCGCTATGCCCATCTCGATTACTCTCTCTAGAAAATGAAGAAGTACTTCGGTCTCTCCTCTTCCGTCGAATTTCGATCCCCATTTGAATACCGGCTTGAATTAGTGATCACTAAACGACTGTCAAACAATCTGGTTTAGTTGTTCTTCGTCAAAATTGTATCCATATCCATTTCAGACTCGTCGTCAGATCCACTAATTTCTCCTGGTACTCCCGTGCTTTCAGCCTTCTTACCAGAACTTGCTGCTATAATGTTTAAATACATAAAAACTGCTACTGACAGCTTCGTTTCCAATTCTAACAGAGAATTGCAAAGTCCCATTTTTGTGTCTGCATCCTCCTCTTTGTTTGAAATCCTTGATATGCTACCTTTGATATGAAGAAACCTAGCCCTTATTTTCAATTCATAATGCTTGACATTCTTCTCCGGTATTCTTAAGCTATCTATCGGTTCTTCGGGATTCCCTTTGTGATTGATGGTAAATAATATTTTTTTGTTGAAAACAGGTCTTTCCACCAAAAAAATGTTTTTTTTAAATAAATGAAATAAAAATGATTTGAAAATAATTAATAAATTATTACATTAAACAAATGCACATTAAAACAAGTACTTCCCGGGCAAATACCCCGCCGGATATATCAGTAACTGTGACTAAGTGAGTAAATACTCTTTTCTAGTTATTTAAATAATAATTCCAAATACCTTATACTTTTCGATATATCAATAACCAATTGTAGAACAAGATGATCATTTTTTATGTATACCATATAATGTAAATAATTTTGTTATTTGTATGGAATAAAGATATATAGAGGGTGGGCCACGAAAAGCGTCCATTAAATGTTTACGAGATAGAGGGAAAATTAAAAAATATCTACTTCCCACAGTTGAATGCGATCTCCCTCATGGTAAATATTTCATCATATCACTTCCGGTTGTGCCGGTAATGGCTACCTATTTTGTTGTTTTAAATGGAACACCCTATATATTAATATTTTTTATTACCCGTTCAATTGCTTATTCACTCATATGGTTTTATGTCCGCATTACTCTCGAGTTAAACATTTATTCGTTAACTATTGATCTTAGACGTCTTGAAAAATAAATTCTGGTTATTCTAGAACAAGACGAGCGTCATTTTGTATTGTTGTTTTTAACTGCAAAAGTGTGAATCATCTGTTTTATATATATGCATACATATTTATTTAGAAGAATATACATATTCTTCTAAATAAATATGTATGCAGAACAATTACATATACTTTACAATTAAGCTAAATATACATATTTTCTCCTAAACTGGCTAACGACCAGTGGTCTTTCCGCCACTCTGTTTTATTTTTACGTAAGTTATATTCAAAACATCGTTTTGTATTTGTGATTCTAATCAAAATGTAAGTTGTAACTAAATTAAACAAAAAATGTTAATGTTATGTTTCGAGAAATAATCTTAAAGATTTATATCTACGACATATTTTATTTCCGCTAGCATATTTAGACTTGTTTTTTATTATTATTATTGTAGTCATCGCGAAAAACAATAATAAATTAAAAAATAATATTGTTCAAAGATAAAACAGGCAATTAACCTTGAACTGGCAATGAATACGCAAAGGCATATCAATATCTGGGCGACCAGTGTCGTTTCATTGTCTTTCCTTATCTCTGGAGTGTGTTTTGTAATAATAGATGAACACGAATAGTGTGATTTAAATAATACACTGCGTTTTTTTTTTTTGGAAATGTGTAGCATGGTAACTCGGATGATTTATTCCACTCGCCTATGACTTGTTCCGTAAACTTCATCCCTCTCATATATGGACATTATATTTTATTCACCATTCCAATACAATACAGATACAAATTGTATTAAAATGGATGAGTCTATTCATAGTAATTTCAACAAACACATAACTGAACAATGAATTTTGAGCCACTGAGTATATTCCATATAATAAAGAACATTTTCTAAACTAACTAAAACTCGAGAAACAAAATTAAAGATGTTATGACAAAAAGTCATGTAACAGAAAATACACACTCTTTAAAGGTCTAAAATTTTTATTTGAAATACTTTTCGATACGAAATTAAACATTTCGTATCGAAAAGTATTTCAAATAAATGTTTAATTTCGTATCGAAAAGTATTTCAAATAAATATTTTAGACCTTCAAAGAGTGTGTATTTTTACGTAAGTTATATTGAATCAGCGAGTTTAGATTTTCTCTAATAGTTTTCCATATCTCCCAGGTATTATCAAAAGCTTAAAATATGAAGTTTGAGATCAAAAATTATAGTTATGGTCAACATTTCAACGGATGTTTCCGTTTTAAGGTCCCCTGGGTAAATTGCAATGATTTTTATAGCTTTAGCGCAGAAATACACATTTTTCAAAAATCGTTGCAGTTTCCCTAAGGCACGTAAAACGTAAACATCCGTTGAAATGTAGACGATCACAATAATTTTCATTGAACAAAGGTTCTTGGAAAGTAAAAATGACGTACAAACTTTAAAAATAACATTTTTTTCATTATTCTGTATTTTCGAAATATATTATAGTTTTCCTGGCGTATTGTAGTTAAATATTTAGTTTGTTACGTATAGCAATTGTCTTGATTTGTATATTTCACACTGATTTATGTTAAACTGTGATATTATTATTATCTAATGTTACTTTACTTTAATTATACAAAGTAATATTTAAAGTATCCTTTAATTGACTTTTTGGCTGTTGGGTTAAATAAATAAATAAAAAGAACAAATAACCATTGAAACTACTACCTCCTGGGCAAATACGCTCCCGGTATTTGGTATTTTCCTGGGAAGTAGTTGTTTCAATGGATGTTTATTTTTTTTAAATACTTACGTTATGTTAAAAAGGTTCAGTAGCTAAAGTGAAAATATAATTATATATTTTTATTATATAATTATTCAATTGCATAAATTGATAATTGCCTTTTTATTTAATTTAATTTAAATAACTGTGACCAAGTGAATAAATACCATTTTTCTATTGTTAGTAAAAATTATACTTTCATTTATAGGTTCATCTGCGTTCATGGTAAATTTCTTTTAATAAATGTATATTATTTTTCTCAAGGAATGAACCAACATTTTGCTTTCGTGGATATATTTTTAGTACACAAAAATTCAAATACGCGTAAATATTCTAAAACATATGTAACTAATACGCCGAAATGATAGGAAGTACGTAATCAGTAATAGTGACTTTCATTTGTTGTTGTTTTAAATTGACTTGCAACATTTTATCCACAAACAATTTATGATTTTTTTTTAATATTGTCTCAAACCTTTTGTCTGAAATGTTTTTTTTTTTTAAATCTTGCATTCGATAAGTATTACGGCTACTTGTAAATATTGGGTCATATAAAAAGTATTTTCCTATTTTTTTATCATTTTGAATGATTTTTTTCTTAATTGAAAATCAATTTTGTTTAAGTACATATTGTCCATTATTATCAACGATCTTTTGCCATTTTTCGGGAAGCTTCATAATTCCATGATTGTGGTTGTTCGGTGAAAACTTGGCGACAAGATTTTCGGCTGCACTTTTGTCGGCCATTTTTTTCCATCAAAGGAATTTTGAAGAGACCGAAACAAGTAGTAGTCAGACGGTGCAATGTCCGGGATATACGGTGGATGCATCAAAACTTCCCAGCCAAGCTATGTCATTTTTTGCCGGGTCATCAAAGATGTGTGTAGCCTGGCATTGTCGTGGTGGAACGCAACACCTTTTCTATTGACCAATTCTGGCCGATTATTTCAAATTGTTCAGTTGCTGATAGTATAGAGCTGAATTAACCATTTGGTCAGATTCCACAATTTCATAGTAGACGATTCCCTTCTAATCCCATCATACACACGGCATAACCTTATTGACCGTCGTTTGTGACGTTTGACCACGCTTCGACCACGTTTTAGTTCTCGTATTTTATCCATTTTTCATCATCCGTTATTAATCTCTTAAGAAATGGGTTCATTTTGTTTCGATTTACCAACATTTCGCAGATATCGACACGGTTGATCAAATTTCGCATAGTCAATTCCTGTGGCACTCAAACATCGGGTCAGCCTTTTTAAAATGATTCCAAACTGTTTGGTGGTTGAGACCAAGGCGTCAGCGATGTCCTAGCAGCTTGCATAACGGTCTATCTAGATCATGTCCAAATTGCTATTTCAGTGAAAAGCTGGCCGAAGCGAGACAAATCTTTCACATTAGAATTTCCACCGTAAATGGCACACACTTTTCTGAATGTTTTTGATGCATGCATTTGATGCTTTGTCATCATAGAAAAGGCTACTTCTATGATGACAAAGCATCAAATGACGGATTTCTTCGGAAATATTACTGATTTTCGAACGTTTGTAACTTTTAACCCAAACAATGCACAATAAAACTATCAACATAGGAAATGTTACGTCACATGTCAGCTTTTCAAAAGCGGATATAACATTGACTTAAATAAAAAAAAAAACGTGATTTTAATGGTACAATTTTGATTATTTCTGTTTTGTCAAAATTTGATTATATTTTCAAGAATATTAGGATGGTTATTTAAATATATTACACATTTTGTAATTTTATTTTGAAAATCCTCTAAATTTCCTAAAGGTCTCTCAGAATTAACTCTCTTTACTATCTGTTAACATTTTATGGGGGTGGTTAACCCCATAAAAAGTAATCAAGTGTATTTACATCGGATGAGCGAGCAGGCCATGGAAATCTTGATTGCCTTCCAATCCATTTCTCATTAAATTGTTCATTTAAATATACAACTACGATACGAGCATCATGTGTATAAACCAAGGAGAATTTCTTGTAGCCAAAGATTCCATATTTAAAAATTCTAAATATTTTTCTAAATTTAAACTCTATCGAAATATGTAAGGCCCTATAATTTTTCTATTCAAAATTCCACATCGAACATTTATTTTTCGAAAATATGTTTTTTTGTAAATAATTCAGAATTTTGGATTTTCTGTTGACCACCAACGACAGTTTTATGGTAAAACTACACCATTTGTAATAAATGTAGCTTCATCCTTAAACAGTATCTTCTTAGGAAATGTTCTATCAATTTCTGTACCATGATACAAAATGCAGAACGATTGTCCTATTCGTGTTCTTGGAAAGTTTGAACATAACTTGGTTAAAATGATTTAAGCTTATTCGCCGCTAGTACCTTATGTACTTTCCCAATCCTAAACTACTGGCGCATTTTCTAAGAGATATTTGAGGATTTTCAACCACGCTTTGCAAGACACCCAACGAATTCTTCACATTTCTCACTGGTTTAGTACGTCCTTTTTTTAAAATGCCATTTCAACTAATTCTCTTTTCGGAGTGCCTGCCATTAAAAATTCCAGTTGCTTCTCTGCAGGTTTTATAGTTATCGCCATATATTAGCGTCTGCCCTGTCTTGTAAAGATAATCGCTTAGGAAACAACAACTCTTAATAAATTATTAATTAATTTAATTAATAGTTTTAATATTTAAACATTGGTAGTTCATATTGTATAAAATAAATATGAATAGATAATTAAAAATCGGCCAATAAAATAAATAATACAGATTAAATTGAGTAATTTTAAATTCTCGAATTTTGAATTAATTCAAAATTTTGAATTCTCTTGAAAATGGGCTGATATCCCGAAACTAGTCGAGAATTTAAAATTATTCAATGTAATCTGTGTTTTATTTGTTTTATTGGTTGATTTTTAATAATCTATTTATATTTACACCTCACACTGAGAAGTAGAGACGAACATATGACGATGTTATATAAGACTAAATAAATAAAATATTCATATTTATTTTATACTAATTAATTATTTGTTAATAATAAATATTAATGATAGATACGTCAAAACTACTTGATAAAATTCGCTTAAAAAGTGCAAAAGTAATGAAAAATGTTCATTATCTTGCCAATATAGCGTCGAATATCATTTGTTTTGTATTTTTTGTATATTTTAGATCAAGTACTAATTTTTATAAAGAATACAATTTTCTGAGAAATTATTACTAAAGAAGTTTCCCATATGGACTTACCTGAACTCTAAATTCTATATTCAGACTTATACGGTGTATTTTTTTGTAAGATGTACATTTCTTGAGATGTTTCATTAGATAAATTAAAATGGGTCACCCGGTATATATTTTTAACACTCCAAGCGATATTACTATTCACAGGTGAGTGCTCGTTTGAATCGTTGCGAGTGCCGCGAATAATAAGCGAAAAACCGACATCATCGGAGTTTCTGTGTATTAAACTTCAAACAAATTCGCTTTCAATTACGTTCCTCCCCACCCCCTGGAACCACCACGACCAAACGCGCTGTTTACCTTTATTTTATTTTTTTGTGCACAAACCCGCGAACCATGCACTGCCCGACACCGTTGGACCGCCTCGCCACTTGAGGGCTCTTCCCTATTCATCCCGAGGTGTTTGTTTTTGCAGAAGCGGGGAAAAAATAATGGACGGGATGTTAGAGTTACTGTTTTTTACGTGGATCTTGTACTGGGTCTTCCCCGGATATTTTTTGGAAGGATTTTCAAGGTCAGTTTTATTTTGTTTTTATTTTTTTATTAGTTTAGTTTTCGGATTGCCTGCATTTTGAACGAGAGCGGTTTGTCTTGTATTCCGACTTTTTGTTTTGTACAGAATTGCGGGTTTTAAAAAGACAGCAACGAACTTACCATGCGGTTTTTGCCACCCAAAGTAGGGTGCACGTAAACGTTTTAAAACAAACAGTTTTTATTATTTGTAAATAAAACAATATTTTTTTAAGTTTCACAAAATGTATTGTAGAGACAATTGATGATGCTACTGTGTTGGTGAAACATTTGTAGTAGTGTCTCTAGTAGAGACAATTGTAGTACTATCTCTAGTAGAAGAGACAATTGTAGTGTCTCTAGTAGTAGAGATAGAGACAATTGTAGTAGGGTCTCTAGTAGTAGCGTCACTGGTAGTAGAGACAATTGTAGTAGTGTCTCTAGTAGAAACACTATTATAATTGTTTCGCCAATACAGTGGCATCATCAGGTAGCAATGCCTACAATAAATTTTGTGAAATTTAAAAAAATGTTCTTTTATTTACAAATACTGCATCATTGAGTTTCATCAAGTAAAAGCCTCAACCATCGAATACAATCAGTTTAAATTCAATTAAATCTGATCGAAATTTATCTAACCAAGAAACCATTAAGCCGCAGTTTTTACCACCCAATGGGAATATTTTTTTTCAATGCGTTTTATTTCGTGGAACCTCAAAGTTCATCTAACCGGAAAATCTTCCACCTTGTTTATTTCACTTTGAGCGCGATTTATGTAAACAATTCGAAACCAACAGCTTAAACCAAATTAGATCAGATTTATGGCTTTTGAAAAAAAAAAAGGTTAATTTATAGAAAAAAAAAAAAAAAAAATAGGCGATTTAGGTTAGGTGAAGTATGAGGTTCTCCGAGGCTTTAATTGTTTGTTTCGAAGTGTTCACATTAGTCGCGTTCCGGGAGGAATAAACTGCGTGGAAGGTTTGATGGGTTCTTGATTAGTTTAACTTCGAGATTTCTCAAGATAAAGTCGGTTCAAATTAAATGGTAAAAACTGCATTGAAAATTTGAACCCATCAAACTACAAGATTTCCCGAGATAGAAAGCGCTGAATAAATCTGTTCTAAGTAGGTGATAAAAATTTTGTAGGTTTGATGGATTGTTGGTTAGATGAACTGTGAATTTCCTCGAAATAGAAGTTGTTGAAAAAAATCTGTTTTAATTGTGTGTAAACTCTTTGATTTAATGTGTTTACATATCCCACCTTTCGGGTAATAAAAGCTACATGGAAAGTATGATATTGTCTTAGGCCGAATTTATAGTTGCGCAGCACGACGTTAACTGCATGATACTTTGAAAAAGACATTTTTTGGTGCGCGCAGATACGTAATTCTGATTATACACACAGTCGCTCGTGTGCTCTCAACAAAAATGATCTTCTTTCAAGGTATTATGCAGCTAGTAGTTTGCATCCTGAGCGCAATTCCTGTAAGCCTTTCAAAACAAATAATTAAAACATTCAGAGCAGATTTTTCAACACATATCTCGGAGAACCGAGAACCTTGTAGTTCATCTAATCCATCAAACCTACACAATTTTTAGCACTTAATTAGAACATATTTATTCAACGCGTTCAATCTTGGGGAACCTTGTAGTTCTTCTAAACAAAGTTCGCGGATGCTTTTATGGGTTCAAACATTCCACGCAGTTTTTACCATCTATTTTGAACAGATCTTTTTGGTGGAATCTGCCCTCATTTTGTCTAATCTGTTGGCTTTGAAGGGTTTACATAAATCACGCTCCGCTATCACCCGGAGCGCGATCCGAGTGGAATAAATTGCGTTGAAGGTTTGTTGGTTTCTCGTATCGAATTATTTGCATTTTTTATTGTTTTTGAATAAAATTAGAAAATTACCACTGTTATTAATTTTTTGTTGTTGTTAATGATGGCGTGTTTAATTCGTGTCGTATTGTGTAATTGGTCGTATTACTAGTTTTTTTTGTGTACATAAAATCGATCAGGTGATGGTGTAGAGGATATGTTTTTACCGTTTGTGTAATTAACCATTTGTATTTGAAATAAACGTGGTGTGATTTTTTAATTATTCCGTATTATTTATGAACCAGTAAAAATTAACATTTGCATCTTTAAGACGGTTTTCATTTTATTTTTTTGGCCAAAAAATTCTAAGTTATTTTTATTATCTATATTTAAAACACAGATAGTTTTAAACTATATTACCCCAAAACTGTAACTTGAAAGTCGATAAAATAATCATTGCAAATGTAATCAACGCTTTATATTATTTAAACAAAAATTAAAGACGACGCAAGCGCCACCTTTTGCCTAATTTAATTAGGCAAAAGGTGGCGCTGGCGTCGTCTTTAATTTATTATGAATAACATCAGGTATATAACCCCAACACAATTTCCGTTCAGTCGCCTTCATCAAGGCATTGCACATGGAACACACTAGTCTGATGAGGTTCGAAAAACCGAAATGGCCATCACTAGTTATCCATACGCTAGATGAATGGTGACTGAACGTTTCATTAAATGTAAATAAAAATGGTTGTCATTTCTCCTACTTATTTTTTTATTGAATTAAACATATTTTTGAAAATATATATTGATATGTGGAAGAACAAACAAATGATCTAACTGTACTGTACTAAAATTAATGATTTTGTGAAGACTTCAACATGTTTGATAGATAAAAAAAATAATTGACAAAGTCGAAGTCACCAATCCATGGCCTTAAACCAATAGTTGGCTGTCCACAAGTTTTTGTAAAATGTCAAAAACGTTTTATTTTATAAAATGAGCAAGAATATGCCTATAATATAATAATATTGTATTCCTTTCTTCACTTTTTTTATTTTTACCACTATATGTACATTTCAAGCACAATAGCTTTTATGTAGCTATTGATAAAGAACACGTTTAATTGACAAAATCGAAGTCACTAATCCATGGCTTTAGACCAATAGTTGGCCGTCCACAAGTTTTTGTAAAATGTCAAAAAAGTTTTATTTTATAAAATGAGCAAGAATATGCCAATAATATAATAATATTGTATTCCTTTCTTCACTTTTTTATTTTTACCACTATATGTACATTTTAAGCACAATAGCTTTTATGTAGCTATTGATAAAGAACACGTTGTGCTTGAAATGTACAAAAAGTGGTAAAAATAAAAAAAGTTAAGATAGGAATAAAATATTATATTATATCAAGAAATTTCACGTACTCACCAACAAATATCTTCAAGAATATGCTTATTTATTTTATTTTGATGTTTTTTTTTTTTTTAGTCGAAATTACAGGTTTAAAGTAGGTACTCACTGTCAGTCATTAGTGACTGACGTGTCCTTCCAATGTGTTACTTCAGTGTAAGTTACCGGTGACTGATAAAGCGGTCAATAAATAATTATGAAGTATTTTATTTAATGGACTTGGTTGTTCGTTTCACTAAACTTTTATATTAGTTCCTTGAAAATGACCACTGATTGAAACTAGTCGGAACTCAAATATAAAATTTAGTGAAACGAGCAACCAAGTGTATTAATTAAAATACTTATATTATTATATAGAAAATGTTTCACCGCGGGATAAGTGAGAATTTAATTCAAAATAGTGTTACATAAACTTTCAAAAGTCACTATAATTTCAAAAGAAATGAAAAAAAAAAATGAATTGAAGAAACTTTAGTATTTTTAAAAACATTTTTAATCGAATATTTAGTTCGTGAAAATGAAATCAAAATTTACATAGATTTGACTAAATATTGTAACACTTTCGAAATTAATGACATTTTTTTTAAACAACATTTGGAATGGCAATGGGAAATTCTTTGTCTCTTTTCTTAGCAAATTTATTTATGAATAATTTAGAGAATATAGCCAAATCAAAAATAGTTAATTTTCCTAGAATATGGTATAGGTATATAAATGATATTTTCGCTACCATTAACAAGATTTTTAAAATTGAACATTTTATTCACGAAATTAATAATATTAATAAGAATATTAAATTTTACGTATAAACTTATTTATTTATATTTAGTAAACCAACTCACACCTTTAATTGCATTGATTCAGATTCTAACACACATATAAACATAAATGAACAGCTTATTAAATAAAACTATTTTTAGCTTAATTTGTATAACTTGTTATTTTATTTTAGTAACTGAAGTTTCGAATTATAGAGCTTCTATGGAAGTTATACAAAGTCAAAAAGTGTTTTATTTAATAATCTCAAAATGTATAACCAAGTGAAAGCCTTAACAATCAACAAATTAATAAATTAACAGTATTTAATTCAATGATTTAGCCAGCCATTTTTTATACAATAACTGAAGCAAATGGAAAGTCAAAAATTAATTTAATATACAATATCGCCAAGAAATTAAATTTTGATTCGAAAATAACCACAAAAATAATTAATGAATGTAAAAACAAATTTTTCATTAAAAAATATATAACTTTAACACCAATTTATGAAAAAAGTTCAAGAAAAATTATGCAAATTTTGTATTTAATTCAAGCCTAAATTTTAAATTAAGCCCAAATTTACCTCTTTTGTTTATCTGCTTTGTTATTATGGGAGTTGTTTTAAAGTCAGAATACTGTCTTAATATTTAATTCATTGTTGTATCTTCTTACCGTTTCTATAATTCCTCTAATATTATACCTTCCCTTTTCTTCAGCCATTTTTATCAGATCTGTACTTCCGGTGTCTGTTGTTTATGAAAATAAAAAAAATAATCTTGAGGAGAATAGTGTATATGATGTAAATTTTTACGTACAAATCGAATTATTGAAGATTATTGCTCCTTATAGTTTTAATCAAATATTTTTTTTATTTCAAGGTAATAATAATTATACAAAATAGTAAATGGTTTATGTGATTGTGTTGAGCTTCTTAACAGGATTAATTTTAGTATCCCTAACAATACTAGATCCAAACTAACGTTTAGAATTAAAATGCATAAATCAAATTATGGGAACAATGAACCACTTTCTTGAATGTGTCGATATTGGAACAAAATATGCAATAGTAGTAACATTTGTATTTTTGGTAATACTTTTAATCAATTTAAAAAATCATTATTAAATACTGATGTATATGTTTGTGTATAATGTTTTGTATTTTTTTAGTCTAGTCTTAGACTTATATGAATGTATTGTTATATATATTTTTTTAACACTACTCTCATTTGTATCTATTTTTTATTTGTTTTTTTTATCATTAAGTATCATGAATTAAACTTATATTGTATTATTGTAAAATGGTGATAAGCCGTCAATAAAGTAAATTTATAAATTACAAACAAAAATTGAAATAGTCTCAGGTTTTGGTATATCTAACATATATAGATAGAATATTTATAGATTAAAAGTGAAATATTAGAAAATATATTTACAGTTTTCTAATATTTCACTTTTAATCTAGAGGCAGTTTCAGAAGTTTTTTTTTAGGGATAGGGTTTGACGGTCGATTGACAAAATTGCCAAACTTAAAAGGTCCTTCCCTTAAAGCTTTTATTGATAGACATTTTTTGAATTTGCTATATTACTTGTATAGACATTTTCTAAACTTCAAATCACGGTGAAGAATAAATTTATTGTTTGAGTTACATGTTAAATTGATAAATAAAGCACTAATAACCTTTCTTCACACTTTTTTGAATTACCACTTTTATTTGAATTATGAAATGTACATTTGGTAATTCAAATATAAGTGTGAAGAAGGGTTATTAGTACTTTATTAATCTATATTAAATAAAAATGATTTGAAAATAATTAATAAATTATTATTTATTTATCAATTTACGTTGAAGAATTATGAAGATGTAAAGAAAAAAATAGAGCCGATATGTTTTTTTCACAAACTTATACACGGTAATATCAATTCTCTTGCTTTGTTATCGATGTTAAACTTTAATTTCTATCCGCATAACATTCCCATTCGTGACGCATCTTTGTTTCGACAAAATTTTTATCATAGTAGTTATGTTTTCAATTCTCCCTTTGAAATAATTATGAGAAATATTAATAAACTAAATTAATCTAGGGAGTTTGACTTATTTAATGTTTCTTTAACCTCATTAAAGACAGTCATTACTTCGTAATACGTTTAATTATTTCAATCTGGAGATAATTTGTTTCAACAATGATTTTTCCTGTCATAACTGAATGACAGGAAAAATCATTGTTAATGATTTAATTTAAATTTAATTCTCATGAATCATTATTAATCTATTAAAATGTATAACGATATGACTATTTTTCTACTAAGTAATTTACTTTTTTTCTTCTTGTATACTTGTATCTTTAATTTGTAATACTTTTTGTAATATTTTAAAAAAAAGGAGATTCCGTTAATAAATTAAATAAAATTAAATTAAAATTTCTTTTAAATTTCGATTGTAATACACACTATAATTTGGTTCTCATTGATCACTTGGTGAAACATTTTAACTAATTTTTAAAAACATTTACAAGTTAAACATTTTGTTTTGTTTCACTATACTTTTTATTTATCCGACTAGTTTCGACTTGTCCTTATCAATATGTAAAAGTTTTAAAAAATCACGCTATTTTTAAAACCTCCTTATCTTTGTCGCTTCTTTAAAAAAAATCACATTCACGAATTTTAATTGCCTGTATGTAAATTCAAATTGACTCATCGGATCAGCTGATTTTTTTTAAAATGTATTTAATTCCTGACGAATTACAATTCCCAATTTGGACTTTGTGTTTAGGAACTACAAAGGTTACGACGATACGTTATCGGTTTCCAAAGAGCAACGCGTGTTCGTTACTCATTACTATATCCGCAAATCACTTTCGTTAATTAATACCAAAAGTCGACTTGTAAACATTATTGTAGAATGCGTTGATAAATAATCAGGTTTACTTGAAAGTTATATGTGTTTTTTTTTAATCTAAAAAAGAAACTTTTGTTGTTTTAACTTTTTTGTTGCTTGCACAACTCAATTTAAAGAAATAGTTTCATTTAATCGTATTGTATTGAGTTTTTCCAAAAATATTTTTTTTTTATAAAAATTAACAGGCTGAGCGCAATGATAAAGATATAATAGAAAAATTGGGGGACGCCAATAAAAATTACAATGAAATTAAACCAGGAAAATTTCTGGCAATGATCAATAAAATTCGATCAAACCCTTTTTCCAACTGCAAAAAATACTTACACTGTAAGTTTTACAAACATCTATTGAAACAACTACTTCCCGAGCATTTACCCCGCCGGACATTGGATTACACAATAGATATTTGTTGTTGCATCGCAGCACTGCTGAGAAATTGCAACGGTTTAATTTCATTGTAATTTAAATAGCTGCAAATGTGTGAATCATCTTTGTTTCATTTTATTTAACCAATAAAAATGTCTTCAGTGAAACACTATTTTTATAAAGGAAGAAAACAGCTATCAGTAGCCTAATACAAGTGTTCAATAGATCGAGGCTGTAGCGGAGACATAAGCATTATGGATTCGATATATTTTTACACGTTTGGTCCAGCCAGGTTGATATGCATTAGGATTTCGAGCGGACACCGATAATCGCCGTGGCACATTGGGAAGACACTTTTGTCCGCCATAACGCCCGCCCTGTTAAAGTTTATTATAGTGAATTAACATTTAATTCAATTAAAATATTGTCCATTCTCATCCTACACATTTTTCAGGCAGTAGCGTAACTCCACGCAAATACATTTTTTGTTATTTGCTGGCAAGAAACTTGTATGTGATTTCGCATTATCCCGTCAGAACACTATACCTTTCCTATTGACCAATTTTGGCTTTATCCTTTAAATGAATTTAATTTGTCCAACTTATGACAGTACACTTCAGAATTGATTGTTGTGTTGCTCGGTAGAATCTCAAAATAACGATTCCTTTGAAATACCACCAAACAAATAGCATAACTATTTTAGCTTTCAAAGTGCTTGGAGCCGGTTCATCTTTTATACTTCAGGATCTGGAAAAAGTTAAAACAACTAAAGTTTCCTTTTAAATTGAAAAAGCTAACTCGCTTCAACAGTCATTAAAATGTAGGTTATAATTATAATTGAATGGATTATCGGCCATAGGTCTTTTTGCCCTGTGCAAATTAAAACAAACTATTGTGAGGGTTTTGAGTAAATTTTGTGGAGAGCGTAAGTATACGCTGGAAAATGGGAGTTATTTGGGTGGATTCGTAAAGAAATTCGTTAGAGGAATTATGGAGTGGGTTATTACGATGCTGGAGTTTAGTGAGGGTTCTTAGGGAGGATATTCAGATACTTGGAGGTGGTATAGGGTTTTAGGTTTTATATTGGTGAAAAGAATAGCTCCGTAATCTAACAAATATCGATTTATAAATGTAACTTGCAGTGTTAATTTATTAATTATTTTCATACTCTTTGTATTTAATTGAAAATCCTATGTTCGCTGTACATGAATTTAAGTGAGAAAAAGAGACAGACATACCAAGATTTTAAATTGGTTCTAAGTTAAATTCAATATTTACTTTTATATCACGCGGTCGGCTCAATGGATATATAAAAAACAAATATGTACTCAAGTCGCAAATGGACGCGTGCCGAAGTGCTCATAAAATTGAAAATAGTCCTCCACTGATAATCATTATAATTAGGCTAACAAAACCTTTGTCCGTACAAAATAAATCCAAATATTAACCGGTCAAATCAATTTCCCGTATACACTGGATTTATTTATCTAAACTATAATTAGAATGACAATCGATTTAAGTGCGTGATATGAGAGGATGAACAATACAGTTTAAAGGTTATTTTGAATGTTTTTTTATTTTATAGTTGAGACTGTTATTTGAGGAAACGTCATTTTAACACTAATAAATCTAAAAAATAATCGGGGCTATTCCGTACGGAAAGTGTTAAATTTAATGTGTACATTATAAATTAACATTACATTATGTCGGTGTATATCTCTTAATGAAACTGCTTAGACAGTGATGATAAAAATAATGTACTCGTTAAACTTAACATTTCCCTTACAGAATAGACCCGAATATATGTTACACAAGCAGAAGTAAAAAATATTTCTCTGGCATCAAAATCGGACGGGAAGTGTCACATTTGATTCCGAGGGGCAACAGTAAGTACTTATGCAAAGAGCAGAGAGTAACCAAACGATAAAGTCAAATGGAAGGGATAACCAAGGACAGTATTTTTGCTAGGTGGCGCTGCTGTCATCACATTTTTCAATTTATTTACATTTATTTTATGTTTTTTGGGAAAAATAATAAAAAAACGCCTATTAATATTAGTAATATATGTGTATATACAGGTTGTTCGTATTTCATGGAAATACATAGAGATCTCGGTTATTTGGAGAGTGGTTAAATTAGGGCAAAAATGTGAAATTTGGAGCTCAACAATAATCCTAAAACAAATTTGAAATATATTTTTTTTGTTTTCGAGGTATTGACAAGAAACTGCTTATTTAAAATTTCGTTTTTATTTTTTTATTCAAAAACTATTGGATCTAGGAATTTGCAACTTGTATATTATACAGGCACTTTTTAATCATGAATTTAGTAGTATAATTACATTTAAATAACATTAATAATTATTAAATAATACAATTTTTGATTTAAAAAAAGTGTTTTATTTCATAAACTCAAAATGTATAACCAAGTGAAAGCCTTAATAATTAACAAACTTTAATATTTGTATTGGAACCATATCCAACTTTTGTTTTTCTTATAGGCGCCATATTGGTTTTTCCTATTAAAAAATTCTAAATTCAACGGTATATAACACTTATATTTATTTTGCTTTTCATACCACCTTTTGTTTTTTTTTGCCTTGGAAACAGTTGCACATTTTATAATTTCTAAATATATTTTTTTAGCGAAAGACCAACAGCAGATGAAGTTATTCCTAAATCTAAAATAATAATAAACAAATTAATTAAATATCTTCATGAACTAAAAATATCACGAACTTAGAGTAAGTGTCCAAATACATCACCATTCACCTCCAAACATAATTCTACTCTTTTTCTTAAATTTTGCACTGCCCGAAAATGTCTCTTCTTCTTAATTGCTTTTCAAGCCAAAAAAAGGTTCAGAATGAAAAAGTAAACGACTTTTATAGAAAGGTTTTTTTTGTTTTGTGTATGTAAAATGAGTAGTTTGAATATAACCTTAAAATTAATGCTTAAAACGTCGATATCTCATTCGTTTCGACAGTTACGAAAAATTCTTTGAAATAAGAGTTGTAGTACAATTATCTACAACTCTTATTTCAAAGATTTTTTTTTCTACAAATTTTATTAGAAACAGTTTTTCGTAACTGTTAAAATAAACCAGTTATATATAAAAAACATTTTCTCACTCGTTTAGAGAGCTGCGGAAACATTTTTCAAAGAAAATCTGTCGATAATTTAGTTCCAAGCTTATTTTCTTTGAAAAAAAAAAAATCCTAGCTGTCCAAATAAGCGAGTTATCCGTGATTTTCCCAAAAATTTTGAGGTTACAATTTTTCATAACTGTAAAAATAAACAAAATAATTTAACATAACCCAACTTTTTGCAAAATAGATTATTTTTACAGTCACGAAAAAACTTCAAACGAAAGACGTTCAGAATGAAAAAGTAAACGACTTTAGTTATGAACATAACCTTAAAATTAATGTTTAAAATGTCGACATCTCATTCGTTTCGACAGTTACGAAAAAGTATTTCAAGCACTAGTTACAATTGAATTTTCTACAAGTTTTATTAGAAACGTTTTGTCATAACTGTAAAAATAAACGATTTATTTAAACAAAATTCTCGCTCATTTTGACAGCTGCGGAAACATTTTTCAAACAAAATTTAATTCCGAGCGTCTTTTGTTTGAAAAAATGTTTCCTAGCTGTCCAAATAAGCGAGTTATCCCGATTTTCCCGAAAATTTCGAGGTTACAATTTTTTGTAACTAAAAATAAACAAAATAATTTTACATAATCCCACTTTTTTGCAAAATGGCTTATTTTGACAGTAACAAAAAAACTTTTCAAACGAAAAACGTTCAAAATAAAAAAAAAACGACTTTTGTTAGAAATGTTTTTTTGTATATGTAAAATTTGTCGTTTGAACATAAAGTTAAAATTAATGTTTAAAACGTCGACAGTTACGAAAAATGATTTCAAACAATAGTTGTAGATAATTAAATTTTCTACAAGTTGTATTAGGAACGGTTTTTCCTAACTGTCGAAATAAACGAGTTATTAAAAACAGCTGCAGAAATATTTTTCAAGCAAAAGCTGTCGAGAATTTCTTCCGAATATCTTTTGTTTGAAAACATTATTCCTAGCTGCCATAATAATCAAGTTATCCGTGATTTTTTCGTAAATTTAGGGGTTACAATTTTTTATAGCTATAAAAATAAACAGGTTAATTTTACATAACCCCATTTTTGCAAACTGGCTTATTTCGACAGTCACGAAAAAACTTTTCAGAATGAAAAAGTAAACGAGTTTTGTTAGAAACGTTTTTTCGTATCTGTGAAATGAGCGAGTCTTTTGAAGATATTTTTAAAATTAATGTTTAAAACATCAACATCTCGCTCGTTACGATAGTTATGAAAAATTATTTATTTAACGGATTTACCTTTTTACAAATCTACAATATAATTAA
Organism: Philonthus spinipes; assembly: GCA_963082785.1. Classification (NCBI taxonomy): domain Eukaryota; kingdom Metazoa; phylum Arthropoda; class Insecta; order Coleoptera; family Staphylinidae; genus Philonthus; species Philonthus spinipes. The sequence continues at coordinate 14,026,485 of OY720306.1, read as the reverse complement.
TAATATTTATATATAGTGGATTGTAGAACAAAAATAAAGAAATAATAACAAAAAAAAAAATAATTGTCGCCGCTAGATTATAATAATGTGCCTTGCTTAGATTAATGACAGTCAGTCTTACGCTATCCAATAAAAGTTGTAGACAATTGAATTTTCTACAAGTTTTATTAGAAATTGTTTTTCATAACTGTCAAAATAGACAAGTAATTAAAAAAAACTATTTTCTCGCTCATTTTGACATCTGCAAAAAAAAACTTTTCAGACAAAAGCTACAAAAGCTGTCGAAAATTTCCTTCCGATCGTTTTTTGTTTGAAAAAGCGAATTATTCCGTAAATTTCTAGGACATGTTTCCACAACTCACATTTTCATAGCTAGAACATTTCTTTTTCTCAAATGAAAATTGCGCGGAATTCAATTCTGAATGACTTGTGTTTGAAACATTTTTTCGCAACTGTTAAAATAAAAAAGTTAATTTTACGTAATCCCACTTTTTGCAACTCGTTCATTTTGACAGATACGAAAAAATCTCCAAACGTTCAAAATGAAAAAGTAAACAACCGTCGTTTGAGAATATTTTTCTCAGTTTTTAAACGAGATAAGTGAGTAATCGTTGATTTTTCTTGTAAATTTCGAGGTTATTTAAATCTTCTAAATACTTGGCCTTAACTTTAAAACACAACGCTACATTTTTATAATTTTAATAATTCTTCACTTCATAACATTTCATGTATTATGTATTTGATCGAATTCACCCTTCCCGGTGAATACTATCGCTGGTGAATTCGGTCAAATAAGTTTTTGAATGAAATTTTATAGTAAGTGAAAAATTATTAAATGAAAAAAAAATGATTGTTGTCTTTTAAAGTGATAAGACACTTCACCATTTTTATTGACATAAGCCATAAATCTCTAATTGGATATAGGGTGCTATTCTGTAATGGAAATGTTAAGTTTAACATGTAAGTTATTTGTATAATCACCGTCTAAAGAGCTTTTATAATAGATAAATATACATAGAATGTGAAGTTAATTAATAACGTACACGTTAAACTTAACATTTTCCTTGCGGAATATCCCCTAATAACTGTTTATTTTGAAGTGTTTACATGAATCCTGGGTACGTGGAAGATTTGTTGGGTTCCTCTGAATAGGTTTGAAATCACTGTAGTTAACCGAAATACGCATACGCAGATACCCTGCACAATTACCCATTAATATCCCATTAACACCAATCAGAGACTACCTATATTGAAAACTAGAAAGTATATAGCCACTGAACTAATCTAAAAGGTCACTTCTTAGTCCGGCTCGAACTGTTCATTGAAAGCGAATCACGTCCAAAAAACGTACGTGCGGGCGTTATCACAACAAACCACCGACGATTAATTGTTTTCCACTTCTTGGCCAACGATCATTTCGTTCTTTGTTTTTGCATTCATGAGGCACTTTAGAAAAAGGTTAGTGCAGAACGCGCCAGCGACCTTCGTGAAAATTTAAAATTTTATGTCACGGTCCAGTTATTGGGCAACGCGTGTCTGTGAACTAGCCGAACACGTGATTTTTGTGAACTATGACCTAGGTATCACGCGTTATTTTTTTGTTTTGTTCATGTCTTTATTGATAAATGTTGTTTGTTGTGTTTATCTTTGAACCGGTGATTTTTTTTGTGTAGAAGTGCGCGATGATGTAATGTCGGTTGCGATTGTTTCATTTCTTGCTTGTTGGAATGAGGAAATTACCGAGATAAACTATTGAATCGTTAAGTTACATTGATTTTGCGAAAATTTGAATGAATGACGTAATAGTGTTTTTGCGTTAAATTTTTGTTGGGTCCTCTTGCTTGTTGGAATGAGGAAATTATTGAGATAAATTGTTGAAAAAAATATTAATTTTAAAGAATTTTTTTGTAATTAAAGTGAGTCAATTACAAGCACAAAAATGTGGGTAAGTTTGTCAATTCCGAAAATTATAAATATTGAGGGTTTCTATATAAAAAAACACTGTAATGTTCCAATAATAGTATTAAATATAAGTTTGAAAAAAATATTGAAACATTTTTTTAATAGAAACCCTCAATTTTTATATCTTTCCCAATTGACAAACTCACGATCTAGATACATCCTGAGACGTGTTGGCGTAAGTTCATTGCAATAAATAACCCCTACAGAAATTTAATAAAACAAATGGTGATGTATTCATTTAGTACTTTCTCCGATGAATTCGGTCAAATAACTTATTAATGTACATTTAATGGTAAATAAAAAAATGTTATCTTTTAAATTTAAAGCCATATATTTAGGAGAATGTTACAATTAATTTTATTACTGTACAATGGGTACAGTAAGGAATAACAAAATTTGCAAAAATGTCCCACATTATTTTTAATTTCTTGCACATTTTTTAGATGTTAGTGAAAGATTTACTAAGTTATTGAAATATGACACCATTTGATGTAAAAAATTATAAGGCAATTCATCAGGCAGACGAAATTTTTGCGTTTATAACATGATGGCTAAAAGTCCCACAAAAAGTTAATTATATAGCAAAGAGTATTTATTTAATAAAATTTTCAGCCATGGATAATGATGCCATATGAGCTTAGACGAAAGATGGCGCTTGCGTCGTCTCTCATTTATAATGCTTAAAGAGTATTTAAGTTATCAAGATTTTCAACTTTTATTTAAAACTTTTTTCTCTCCGAATAAAAAAAAGAGTAATCGCTAAGAGTGTAACTCAAGAACTGAAGATGATACAACAAATAGTTAATGAAAGAAAATACTTATTTATTCAAGATATTCAACTTTAATTTGATATTTTCTTCAATGCGATCAATATTTGCCAAACAATTGTGGAAAATCAACAAAAAATGTTAAGAGTAAAGTTGCACTTAATGAGCTTTAATTCTAACCAAAAGCTTTTTAAATATCACCACTGTTATAAAAAACTAATTTTACAAGTAAACCACTGGATTGTTTTTAAGATTTATTGCAGAAAACAATTGTAGCAGTATTTTCTGCAATAAATTTGAGAAACTTCAAAACAATCCAGTGTTTTATTTATAAAACTGGTTATAATGGAATTTCGCCGAGTAACAGTCTCGACCATAGAATTTTTGAAAAAACTTAGATACAAGGTTTGATTTCAATCCATTTAGCCGGTTTGCGCTATCGAACTATCGAAACACACAGACATTTTTGCAAAAATTGATGGAATGGTCTCAGAGGACCTCAAAATGTTTATATTATTGAAATTAGCAATTCTATTTTTTTTTACGATTATAATACTTTTCATTAGATAGGGGTCCGGAAAGTAAAAACCACTTGCTATTGTCAAAATTTTATTATTCATGTAATTTTTGACAAAAATGAAGAAAACTTTTAGGTTTATTATCATGAACTATACCTACAATTTTGCGTAAATATATTATATGGGGTATCCCATTTAAATAAGCAAGTTGACATTTACTTCAGATATAACCGAAAGTGTTACTATTTTGAAAATATTTTAACAAATTTGCCCCATAAATGTCTATTAATTACAAACATGTTTAATGTTTTCTCCATTATATAAAATGATACGGAATTACCATGAAATACAATGTTTTGTTGATATTTTTACACCTTGTATAAAACAGTTTATGTTTGTCATTAGCGAATCTTTATTCTGAATTCACTATACACCTGTACTCACACTGTACAACTATATTTAGTTTAGTTTATACATATATATTTCTCTGTAATTAGGCTCTGCTTGTTGAGAAACAAATTATTATTATTATTATTATTATTAAATACCCACTTTTCGAGATTCCGTATCTTTTAGCTAACGGTGGGACCATTAGAATGAAAATATCGATTTTTTCGATTATAAAAATAATCAAAGTTTTCTAAACGAATCATGACGATTCGAATATGTATATGAATTGTAATGATTCGACTGAGCATTCGAATCAAAACGATTAAAATACGCATTAGAATCATAATTCAAATCGTCATGATTCGATTAGAAACTTTGATTATTTTTATAATCGAAAAAATCGATTATTTTCATTCTAATCTTTCGAAATGTGAAGATTTCGATAAGCATTTTAGTCATGCTGATTCGAATGGGCATTCAAATTACGAATGCAGTTTTTACATTATTTGTCACCATAAATGTATTTATTACTTATTGGTAAATGTATAATCAACTATAGCAACTATTTTATATATATATATATATATATATATATATATATATATATATATTTGTAATACTTAAGGTAGCGATAACGCGCCTATTTTTATGCAACATTTTGGGGGAATAATTTGATTAATTGCATATATTACAATACCATATTTTAATGAGGCAAAAAAATCTAATTTCAATTCTAAATAATAAACAATTTTCACATGGTAAATTTTTATTTAGTTTTCAATTCATATATTAATTTTGTTTATTAGATAATATTTATATTATGTAGATCACGAAATCCTATTGCCCAAATAATATGTCATACATTAAATTAATTGTGACATCTATAAAAAAATGATTGAACTACTTAGCCCTTTAAATACTTAAAAAAACGCTGCAAAAATAATTTGTGTAGAAGTAGATTTATTGCAAAATTAGATATTCTTCCAAAAAAATCTTTCATATATCGGAAGAAAGGTATTTTTCACATAGTTCAAATTATTTTTAGTTTTTAATTAATGTTTTATACTTTTTTGTTGTTAATATGTATGGATAACTAGTCATGGCTATTTCGTTTTTTCGAACCTCAGCAGACTAGTGCGTTTCTTGTGCAATCTTTTGTTTAATTTCATGTGACATCGTCAACGATTATCCAAATGCTAAATGAATGATGGTTGAACATTTTATTAAATGAATTTCGTTGTCTGTTCTCATAAACAGGACAAGTTCGCCTTCCTTTAGTGGACGAAACAACGATTCTCGGACCCAAAACGTTGACGATGCCACATGAAATTAGGCAAAAAAAGGAATACCCCATTTCCTCTTATAAAATATTTTAGATTTGTCGAATGTATATTGAACCTAATAAAAGGCATTTGAGCAATCCCGCCCTTAACATATTTTAATTCTTTTAGTTAAGTAAGGAATTTAAAAACATTCGAAATAATCGATTCGAAAAATAATAATTTATTTAGACTAATTTAAATTTTCTATGATTAAAATAATCTATTTTAATAAAATGGACAATGAAAAATCAGCCATTCCGTTTAATAAATGAAAAATAAAAACAGTTACGCTTTAATTTGCGCTATAATTATTCATTCATTGAGCAATTATCATTAAATATGAAATTATTAAATAATCATATAAATTTTCAAATTTAATCCACTATTATTTGTAATTAATCTGTCATGCCTTTAATTCATATCAATTTCGTTTGAATCAAACAACAACGTTGATGAATGTAAATTGTGACAAAAAAATTACCAAAGAACATTTTAAAGACATGCTGCACTTGAACGCAGTTTTAAATTTTATTTTCGTGCGATCACCGTAATTGGGAAAGTAGTTCAGAAAGCCAAAGTCATTGCCAATTAATTTAAATGAAAATCGCACGAATCTTCATCAGCGGATGGACGGCAGGATGTTATTTGATTCGTTTTGAATTTCAATAGAATTATTTAATGAAAATGAAAACTTTAAACTTTTTTTTTTTTCGTTTTCATTTTCATTAAATAATTCTATTCTAACGGTGTAATTTTTGCATTTTTATTTCAATATATATATATATATATATATATATATATATAATAGTCTTTATTGTGATATTTACAGTTACATTAAGTTTACAGAAACACTATATTTGGTAACGTTTCCGAATGGTGTCACGGGATATATAAAATTTTGAAAAGGGAATCTTGGGTAAACGTGCGTGAAATGAACGAATCCGAAATCAAAATCTGTAGGAAACTTACCGTTTGGTCACAATTTGCATTTAAAGTCCCACTTTTGAGGTTATAATTGATCCGATTTTCGACTAAATAAGCACATTGCGAGTATAAATCGTACACATGATGAAATAATCTTATAATTTATGACGAAAATTAACAAATTTGTTGCGATTTTTTCGTTTACTCAGCCAAAATCACGATTTTAATTTTATACAGAAAGTGACGTTTATGTAAAAAAAATAGATCCATTTTTTAATAATAGATGTTTCAATTTACGATATATGTATACATTAAAAATAATTGGGGTCCCAAAATGGAACCTTGAGGTACACCTCTGTATGTTTCCAGCTTATTTGATTTTACATTGTTTAAACTTACGAATTGTGACCGGTTATTTAGATAGTTTAAAAAACATATAGCAATCTCATTAAAACAAATGTAGGACAAAATTGCAAGCAGTGTGCTGTGGTTAAGGATATCAAAGGCTTTCGATAAGCCCAAAATTATGAGTATCGAAAGAAGCCCTTTGTCTTGGTAAGTGATTATTTTATCAACGATGTCAGTTAAAGCTGTAGGACAGCTTTATACTGTACAAAAACCTGACTGATTAGCAGAAAGAATGGAGTGCTCGGATAAGTAACATTGAATTTGAGGTTCGATAACTTTTTACAAAAATTTTGAAAGAGCACATAATAACCTAATCGGTCGATTAAAATGTAAGAAATTTAATGAAAGCCGCAAGTCTATATCTTAATTCTATCACAGGTTATAATTAAAAGAATTTTTTAGAATTAAAAATTATTAATTTTATTTTTAAGAAATTTATGTTTTAATTTAAAATAAAATAATTTATAAAAAAAATGTTGCATGTTGCAATATGTACAGGTGTTTTAATGTGCATTTGTTTACAGTACTTACGTAACGTAAGTCAAAATGTCACAGAGCTAAATGTGGAATTTATTAATTATCTTCAAATCATATATATATATATATATATATATATATATATATATATCTTTATTCAGACTATATAGATAATTTTAACAATATAACAATATAAATAATAACAATACATGTAAGTGTTAGTCTGTCTGGGCTATCGACCAAAGGTCTTTCTGCCCTGTCGTGAATTTATGATGAAGTTAAGGAAAAATCTATGCTAGCTAGCTGAACTGTCCAGATGATTTGCGCAAATGAATTGATGAATGGTGATTGTAGGATGTTTGTATTTAGGAAGGATATTAGGGTTACGGGGAATACAGAATTTTGTAAGAAGGGGTAGATTATCAGAATTATTGGCAATTTTTTTACTACTTACGCTGGGATATGGGTGGGATTTGGGTGGATTCATAAAGGTATTCGTTGGAGGGGTTGTGAAGTGGGTTGTTGGGATGCCTGAGTTTGGTAATTCAAATCATATTTATTTAATTATTTAAATAACTGTGACCAAGTGAATAAATACTCTTTTCTATTTATATATAAAAAAATAATTTTTATTTCCCCCCTTTTTAACTTTAAAAATAGTTTTCCCATTTTTAGTATTGAAATATTTCTTACAAAATAGATGGGAAGAGGATTAAAAAATACATTTAAAACTCATAGTTTATATCAGACATTACAATCGCCTAATTTTTATACAATTAAATAAACAGCGACTTCCACTTCAGCAATAACGGAATTTTCTATTGCTGAGATTATAGCATTTCAGATCTTTAATGATATGATCATTCTTCGTTGTGGCCTTGAATTGATAAACAATATTCTTTATTAATTTGCTACATAAATATAAATATTAACCGCAAAGAGTTTTTCAAATGACATTTGCAATTTAATTTGAAATAACTTGTGATAGAATTAAGGTATCGACTTGCGGTTTTCACTAAATTTCTTACTTTTTAACCCTCTTCCTATTGAAAATGAAAAAAAAAAAAAATATATTTAAAAATTTGGAAAAATTATCTACATAGCGGGGATAAAATTACTTATTTTTGTCAATATTTGTACTCAACATGATAATTTCTTTCGTATGACATCAAAATCATTAAGAACGTTTGTTTGTTAAGAAACAAAAGTAAGTAAGACTAAGAAGTCTCCAATATTTTTGTTTCGTAAACTCATCATAATTTCAAAAAGTCCCTGTTTAGGTTACTTTTGTTAAAACTTTTTTTTGAGATAATCGTATTGCGTTTTTTGTTGTTCATGGCAACCCCTACAGAAAGAGTTACAAACTTATTTCCAGCATTTTCTCATGACCAATTTTATTAACAATGTTTTTACTTGAAAACTCGAGGACTTATAATTTCCGAGATTTAGCCGGCGGATTTCTTAATTGGAAACCCGGTTAAATATTAAACATGAAAATGCACAGGATGTTTTCTTTTCGATGAGAGTAATAATATGAGGGAAAATAATAATAATGAGAGAGAAAAACATATTTTCAGGAGCTATTGTTAGTGCTGATCTAAACAAAACTTGGCTATTTTGTTTTCGAAGATATTCGTCAAAATTTAAAAAGTACATATTTTTCAAATTAACGTAACTTTTATTAATAATATATTTAGATTGTTTTTTATTTATTTATTTTTGATTTTAATTTAAAAATCCGGGGATGGCAATATTCCAGGATATTTATTTTTTATAAAAAAATGTTAGATGCGTATGATTTTGTATTCATATATAATTATGATCTCCTTACACCTAACGGTAGAAAGCAAAAGATTTAAAAAAATGATCATGTATTAAATAAGGTTGTTTTTAAAATCATTGATGGTGTAATTTCTCTTATCTCGTTAAAAAAGTGCGTGACTCGTCCAACAACTGTCCAACATAAAAACATAGTGTAAATTTGCGTTTAAACACCAACGCATTATCGCATAAAAAACAATTGGGCATGCAACAGCAACAAGCAAGTACATGACGATTTCCTCTCTAGTAATATCCGATCAATCAATCTCCAACCCAGTGCACTTGTTCACACTGACTTGAGTACACGCTGTAATCTAATCTATTAGAACTTTGTTCGTATCGGGGTATCACCGATTTTCGACCTTGTTACAACGCATGCAATGCCCTAATTAAGGCTACAATTAAGAAACACGCTTTTAAAAGTTATTGAAAGCGACAAAAAACCTCAAATTACACCGTGTCGACGGTGTTTGTGCGTAAGGTGTTTTTTTTTTAGTTTTTCGGTCGCGGTAATCGAATCTGGATACAGACTTTTAAATACGTAAAATTTCCTTTGGAGCATGACACGGTTGTTTCACAATAGAGCTAATCTACACCAATGAGCTATATAACAGCTTTATTTTATCAATGACCTGTGACCATTGAAGACGATCTTTCATTATTATGTTTCCGATTGTGCTTTATTAGTGTGTTAGCCACCGTAATACGTTCGACATGTTTCTCCAGTAATGCAGTGCAGCGCGTTGCGCGATCGCCTCCACATGGTACTGCTCCTTGTTTGTGTTCCCGAGGATGTCGCCAATTATTTCGCCCGGGATTTCGGGACAATAAACGGGGCCACGTGATCGGTTCGCGGGTTCAAGTGGTGTTTTTTGCGTAGATTTTTACAAATGATAGCCATCTTCGTGTGTTATCAGAAAGCGGAAATTATCTGATTGTGCGCTTGTATAAAAAAAGATTGTCACCGGTGTTTGTAGTTTATTTTTATAGTTGTGTTTGTGCGGTGTGTGTTTTTTTAATTGTGCACTGGAATGATGGGGTTGTTCAGCACCCTGTATGCGGCTTTTCAGCTGGCTACTGTGGTGTTTTTTGTTTATTTGGTACTGTTTGTTAAAGGGTTAGTACTTATTTAATTAAATTTTTCTATGAAATGAAATATATTTTTTTCTATTTGATAATAAAATAAGTTTATTACTTTAGGAATTAGTTACCCGCTGAGCAAAATTATCATAAAAACGTTGCATCAAGGTGACATTTACATATTAAGTTTTTTCGTTAGAAAGAACAATTTTTTTTATTACCATTATATGAATAAAAATGATAATCGTTTTTATAAAATAATAATAAAAGTGGTTGTTCTTTCTCATACTTTTTATTATTCAATTAAAAATATATTTTAGTACGTTATATATGATTATATTTATTCATTTGGTCACAGTTATTTAAATAAATTAAATAAAAATGATTTGAAAATTATAAATTATTTATATTAATAGTGCATAGTTAAAAATATTTATAATTATTATAATGTTATTATTATTACAACACCAAATAACTCGTTATTTATATTTATTTATAAAGATTTCTGTATATAATCTTCATTAATGTGGTAGTAGTTAATAAAAACTTTAACTACTGAATCTGGAAACACAATTTTCCAAAATACATATATTTACTTCAATAAAAAAGTAGAGGAAAGGACAATAATAAAAAGTCTCCACAACCAACTTAAAGAAGATTATATACAGAAATCTTTATTCAGGACAAATATCTACAATAGTCCTTAGAATATACATACTATACAATACAATAATACAGTATATGCCAGTCTCGAAGTGGCTATTGACCAGAGATCTTTTAAGAAAATTTACTTAATTATGTTTTTTAAACTATATTTCCTAAAAGCGCAACCCGAAATTCGAATCTGCATGAGTTACCGCCGTCCAACAAAAGATTTAGACCAATGTATTTCATTGAAAGAACTTTAAAACAATATGTCCCAAAGCGATTTTTGTTTTCAACTGGCGGAACTTTAAGAAAAACGACTAAACTTATCTTGACGATTTTTTTAATTTTCGTTTAAATCTTATGTAGCTATGATTCGAATCTAAAAGTAACATTTTTTCATTTCTATACAAAAAAATGATTAATTTTCTTTTTTTTGTAAAGGCCGTCATTTTAAATAAATGCAATTATTTCACATTTTTTGAGGCTTCAGCCAAAGTTATATCTATGTCAATTGTTCTAATACAAGTTGGTGTGACTGTACGCTTGCCTAGCTTAATTTATTCCACATCTTATATTAATCTGTTAAATGAAGATTGTGTTTTTATATTATAATGGTAATTAGAGATGGGCAAAGTCGATCTTTTTCGTCACTTTAAAATTAAGTATATGCAACATATTCTATTACTACAAGTAACTGTTTCCTATTTATTGAAAAACATCAATTTATTATTACTTTTATTATTTAAAATGGCTAATTTAGAAATATTTTAATGAATGATTTCGCCCGTCACTAATGGTAATATTAAAATTGTCATTATGATAAAATTCAAAAAAGTCATATTTAGAATTTTGCAATTACCATTATAACATAAAAAACTTAACCTTTGTTTGACATGTTAAAAAAGAAGTAGCGATTTTTTTGTTGCCAACTGCAAACAGTTGGCAACACTAATGGCAATATTAAAATTGTCATTATGATTAAATTCAAAGAAGTAATATTTAGAATTTTGAAATTACCATTATAACATAAAAAAACGTAACCTTTGACATGTTAAAAACGAAGTAGGGATTTTTTTGTTGTCAACTGTAAACAGTTGATATTGATTAGTAGTATCATTAATTTTTTTATAAATAAAACACTTTTAGCTTTGTTTAGTAGTAGTCATTATCAAATACAAATGTTTATTATTAATAGTCATTGTCAAATAAGAGTGTTTATTGTTAGTAGCAATTATAAAACCCGAGGGTTTGACTAGATACAATGAGTCGGAACTATAGTAAAATTCCAAATGAAAATACAGTGATCGATGGTTGAGGCTTAAACTGCATAATAAACTATTTGTAAATAAAACAACAATTTTTAAGTTTTACAAAATTTATTGTTGACATTTCTTCAATTGTTTAATATAGTGATATCATCAATCAGATGATTAATACAGTGGTTAAACAAAATTGAAATTGTTTTATTTACAAATGTATTTAAAATATACAACAAAGTTAACCCTTATAACACACAACGATCACAAGATTTTGTATCAAATTTGCAAAATTAGATATTTTTACTTTACCACAGGAAGACAATCTTAAAAAAAAACTATCGTATTTGTCATTATTTTTAAAAAAAATTAGTGATGAGCAAGATTGATAAAAAAAGATCGACTCTTCGATATTTTTGAACGGCTCGATTATTTCAAATCGCTTGATCAGATCTATCCTTCCAACAACTCTATCTTTTTTTTTTAAAAAACTTTTTTTGGAAAGCATTGCAGGGAATGGACTGAACAATTTGTTAAGGTAATTAAGTATTGTAAAATAAAATAATCTTTAGTATAAACTAGTTTTGCGGTTAGGTGGTGATATACGGCCGTGGATCCTAATATTGACATTAGAAACATCGCAACGATATGTAAGAATTTCAAAAAGATAACTAGGTATTTTATATTTAATTATATTGGAAAATAAACAGTGCCTTTGAATTATGCAGTGGTTTTCCATGTTTTACCAGTTTAAGTCTAACAGTTTGTGGCTTATTCTATTGAATTTTCGTAGTCTGAAAATTAATCTGAGAAGAGTTTTGTATTCATTCTATATAAGATTTAGTCATTTGGTCTAAACAGGAATGTATTAATGGGGAGCAATATGTAAATTGTGATAGTAGTCTTGATTCACACAGCAAAATTTTAAGTTTGTGGTTTTAAAACTCTCGATTATGGTAAATATATGGTAAGAATTGATGCATTTGGTAACAAACTAATGATACAGAAATTATTATCTAGTGTGACACCCAGATTTTTTGCAGTAGTACTATATAGAATTGCATTATAATTTATTGCAGATTTAAAATTATTAACTAAATCAGAGCATTTATTTTTTGGCCAAAAAGTAAATATGTAGATTTTGAAGGATTTAAGACAAGACCATAAGAATATAATATTTCATATATAGTATTAAGGTCTGAATCAAATTTTTATAAGCCATCATCGGACTTATCTGAGGGAAAAGAAATATATAATTGCGTATCATCAGCGTATATGAGATACTTGCAGTATTGTATTTTATTACAATTAATAAAGTGTATATAGAATATACAGGCCCTAAAATGAATACTAGTTCCTTGAAGTTTGATGTACAGCAATCAACTTTCACTGCTTGATACAGTCATGTTAAATAATTACGTAATAAATTAATTGCAGACTGATCAAATTCAATATAGAGATGTAGGGAAAACAGAACATTGTGATTAAGTATGCCAAACACTTTGTTGTAATCTAAACGTACAAGTGTTGTTTAGCCTGCATAGGGCCCTTGTAGGATATCATTAGTAATCTTAAGGAGGACTGTTCTTAGCTAAAATCTTTCCTGAAGCTGAAATGGAACTTGGGTAAAATGTAAAAATCTGGTGTTTTATTATTTGTTTATTCATGATCGTTTCAAGAATTTTAGATAGTACGGGCAAAATGCTTATTGGTCTGAGATGGCTAAGTTTAGTAGGGTTTATTTAATTTCATTTAGATTGTGTAAATGTTATGAGGTTAAATTATCCACTCTGAAATACATAATAAACTTGTTGTTTTGTTTTATTCTGGATTCTGTGTTTTTTGACCTAATTCAAACAACATTTTATTGATGATTCAAGAAATGGATTTGTTTCCGTCTCCATTTCTTGAATCACCAATAAAATTTTTTTTGTCTTATGTCAAAAAAACACAGAATCCGAAATAAAACAAAATGACAATGTTATTAATTAAGTTATTAATAAACATCAATTAAAGAAAATATTCTGGCTAAAATTTTGTTGTATTATTTTCATCTTACAATTTCATATAAATTTACTGAAATTGTTCGATATATTAAAAAAAAGAAATAATAAAACAAATAGGGCAGATAGACCTCTGGTCGATAGCCCATGACAGACTACTAACCTACGGATATGTATTATAAATATAAATATTTGTAAAGAATTGTAATTCTGCTGTCTGAATAAAGATGTTTGTATATATAAAACAAATCTAATAAACTCAATTTCTTTACTTAGTTAGGTTCTAATATACTATATGAGTGGGTACAGTCCTCTAAATTCACACTGGTATACATTTCAAATACTAAGCAATTATATAAAATAATTAGGTTCAGTTTTTCATTCAGTATCAGGAGAGCGGGAAATACCCTCCATTTTATATTGCGAATTATTTGTTGCATATAAAAACTTCAATTTCATAACAAAGATAATGTGTATCACGGAATATTTAGATAACATGCAATCTCAGAACTAGTTTGTTGATTTAAATTATTTGAATTTTAAATATTAATTCCAAAACTTATTAAGAAAATTGAAATTTTTGAAAAAGAAAAAATACATGTGCTTAAGAAAATTTGACATTTTCTATATCCAATTAATTATTTTTATGGTAATTATATTATCGTACGCATTATATTATTTAGTTGATAAGCCGAAATTTACACACAAAGATAAATTGGAAAAACTTATGAAATATATATATATATATATATATATATATTCACACATCTTTATTCAGACTATATGAATAATACAAAACAATTTAACATAAATAATTACAATACACACCTACGTGTATTGTAATTATTAGGTTAGGTTAGGTTCGAGTGGCAGCCTTGTTATGAATTTATAATGATGCCAAAAGAAAAAAAAATCTATGCTACGAAAAATATTTTCTTAATTTATGTAATCTGTTTTAAAACTGCAGATCTCTATTCTTTTCCTTTTTTCTATTGCTCACCAAGGCTCATTGTGTTACCACAAGAAGCAGCATTTGCCCTTGAATTATACCCTTAAAACCGCTTTGAGTGCTACCAGTCTCCCATCTTACTGGTGTGAGTTCTACCAAGTCATTAATATGGGCCTGTTCCAAAGAATTCTATTGTTTCCTTTAAATCAGGAATCTGTATTAGGAAATATATGATGGACTATAAACACACATCTTTATTCAGACTATATATATAGTATAAAACGCTATAACATAAATAATTACAATACATGTAGGTGTGGGTCTGACTGGGCTATCGACCAAAGGTCCTTTTGCCCCGGCGGACTATATTTTCAATTTTTTTTGTTGAAAAAAGTCACAGAATAACTTTTCATTTTAAAATGTAGTATATAAAAGTTATGAGTTTTTCTTTACTGAATATTTTTGTTGAGCAAAATCATGCAATTTTAGTATTTGAGTATTTTAAAATCAGCCAAGTGTGCAGATGAAGTTGAGAAATTATAATAAATTATTGCTAATCAAAAATATAGGTTAGTTTCTGATATTAATATTTTATTTTTATACATTGTTTTTCAATTAATGGAAAAATATTTAACTTGTTTTAACTGAAATTGATTTAGTTTTCAATGGTAACTGCACAAGTGTATTGAAAATTATCAGTAACAAGATCACACAATTTCAACAAATGAAGATGTATTGCTGGGCAACAGGCTTGAACTAAAGTAATATGACTGTTTCATCGAAAGAACTTGTGAATAATTACTAATGCATGAAAGCAATTTATCAGATTTTATTTTTTATCAGTCTTAATGAACATTTAATGAAACGTTCAGTCACCATTCATCTAGCGTGTGGATAACTAGTGATGGCCATTTCGGTTTTTCGAACCTCATCAGACTAGTGTGTTCCATGTGCAATGCCTTGATGAAGGCAACTGAACGGAAATTGTGTTGGGGTTATTTACCCGATATTAATCATAATAAATTAAAGACGAAGCAAGCGCCACCTTTTGCCTAATTTCAAGTGGCATCGTCAACAATTTGGGTCTTAATAAAAATATTACAATAAAAACGAAGACATTTATACAATATAATAATTATTAATTATACAATTATTGAATGCTATATTTTACTTATCAGGTTCTTTATATAATTGCTGGGCATCTTTTACTTGTTCGTGAATTATTTCTAGAGGTGTACTACTGAATTGTGCGATCATTTTTATAGTGTTCACGAAAACTTAAGTTCGTAATAATAGTAGTTTGATGTTCAGTTTATAAACAATAAATTGGGAACCAATCACGTCTCAGAACATGGTACGAGTTTAAAACCAATCACAGTGCCGAAATCGAAATCTATATGAATTTATTGCAATTTCTAGAAGCTGATTGGTTCTAATTAATTCTTGTTTCGGCTTGCCGTCTTTGGTGGGATATAGTACAAATAATTGAAATTTGTTTAGAAATTATAATAAATTTCAGTTTTAAAAAATTAGAAGTGTTTCAATCATCCCATTATTCTAAACAACTGAAATTTGCTTAGAAATCAAAGTAAATTTTTAGTTTTACAAAATTAAAAGTGGTTCCATCATTTTTCGTTCTAAAATTCAGAAAACTAAATAAATTATTTCATTTATACAAGTTAAAAATTTAGAGAATTAATTGAATTATGTTGTACGTTTTTTCATTATTTAAATAAAAATTATTATCACATTTTCATTAGTTGAATACAATTTATTATTTACTTTACTGCATATTAGTCTTTATAGTCATGCAAAACAAAACAATATTGAAATGCAATCTTGCAACATGATCATATTATTATCACATTTTCTAAATGAGTCATGAAATATATTTTTATTTGTAATTGATAGCGTAGACGACGTGTTAATTAAAAAAAATACTCTTTAATGGATAAAAATTGTTTGCTGATTATTTAATTTACACTAGATTAGATACAGTTTATAGAAATAATAATAATAATAATTTAACTGGATGAGGTTTCTTCTATAATAACACTTAATAACAATAATGTGTTTGAAATTAATGATTTTATTGTTAATTAGGAAGAAAAATTCATCCCATCAATCAGACAGTGATGAGAATGTTAACAATCATGATTGTTGGATTACAGACAAAGACAGGTTGAGAGACGACACTGATTGACAGCCAATTTCTTTCTAACTGAATTTATATGTGTTATTATTATAGTCCCTTTTAATTTTGTTTAACTATCAATGGCAATTTATCAATTATAAAATTGATGTTATAATCCTGTTGGAAATTTGAGAATTTTTCCAAAAAAAAAAATTGTTTTTATTTTAATTTAAAACATAATTTTCTGACTGGAAAGATTTAAGTGAAAAACAAAACAAAAAACACCCTTTGGTCTTTAGCTGAACTCTCAGTTTAGTGTTTACCTCATAACTAAGTTCTGAAGTCATTACTCCTTGTATTCTACAAAACACAATTTGGGAATTTGTCTGGACTGGACTCCCGCTCTAATAGTCCAGTCCAGCCGAATACCCAAATTGGGTTTTGTGTTTATGACTTGGAAATAAAGATGTTTATTAATTAGGAATATAAATTTAAACTTTAGTAATGTATTTTTTATGATTATGACTTTTTTATAGTTCATATTATAATAATAAATAAATTATTAAAAATCTGGCAATAAAATAAGGTTTAATGAAATCATCACACCATAAATTAAGTAACTTCAAATAACACAAAACTGTTCAAAAATTTATAGTTATTCAATTTAATGTGTGATTTGATTTCATTCCATTGGTGGATTTCATTTAATTATTTAAATAACTGCAATCAAGTAAATAAATACAATGCATAAAGTGATTTGATTAAGCAGATAAGATGATTATTTGTTGCTCATCCAAATAAAATGTGTAGAAATAATTGTTATCTATATGTTTTAATTCATTTTGATATATTTTTTTTTATTTATAGACTGAACAAAATGGTGGACGTCCTCTCCAGACGTATCATCGACACATTCAACAGGTACACTCCGGGGGATAGCAATCGAAATGATTCCTTGGCGAGCATATCTGGCTTGAAGAGGTTCACCCTCGACCAGAAATACAGGAAATACAAAGATGTTACAGCAGTATGTTTTCAAGTTTATATGTAGTTTGTATTATTTTTATTATCATTACACATTTATTTATGGATTACTAAAATAATTGTATTTAATTAGGCTATCATTAATCACTTAATGGAACATGTTTACAATGTTGCTTATTAAATAAAAGACACTTTGTTTTACTATTATTTGTATTCTCTCTGATTAGTTTTTTCTTTTCATCATTCTCAAAGAATGAGAAAGATTGGAGAGAATAAAAAATAGTAGTAAATTTAGTAACCGAGTATTTCTGATTAATCAATTTTAAGTAGCTAAAGTTAACTGATAACATTGAATTGAAGTTTATTAATAAATAGGTGACACTTCCGAATATTAATTAATATTAGAAATAACATGCACTGCAAAATGAAGTATATGATTTTCTGATTGAAAAGATCGATTTTGCCCATCTCTAAAAATTAGTAGCAAAACAATCCAAGCGTCTTATTCATTTATCAATAATAATATAATTTTTTTATGATAATCAGTGGCTAAAGCTTTTACTTGATAAAACTCCATAATACACTATTTGTAAATAAAATATCTTTTTTTTTTTAAGTTTCACAAAATTTATTGCTACAATTATTTCATTAACACAGTGGTATCAACAAGCAGATGATTAATCATTGTTTTTTTTAATTACAAAGGCCAATTGTAACCATATCAATCTAGTAAGATATGGTTACAATTAGACTGACGCTTATGTGTAACTGATAATAAAAAAATCTTTTTTACATGCTATGAATTTCAATAGTATGTTTTTTAATTTTTATATAATATTTTCAGAATGAAGAAAACCTGTTTGCGATTAAGGAAGACACAACACCGTTGATTATTCCTCAAAGGAAGTACAACAATGGATTGAGCTGTTACTGCACAAAAACATCATCAGCCAGCATTTGTGTAAGTTTTACCTAAAATTAAATCAACTTTTTAAATAAAACACTTATTTACTTTGTACAACTTTGATTCAAACTTAAAAGAATGTATAACGAACATATACGCCTTTTTTATCAATCAACTTTTTAAAAGTGAAACTTCGCAATGCTATTATGTGATAACTTAAATCCGACAGGGGGGATATAAAAATAGAGACCGCCTCTATTTATAAAACCCAATAAACAAATAAACGGACACATTTCTCTCTTGGTTGAGAAACGAAGTTCAAGTACAAATCTGTTAAGTGCAGCAAGAAAGCCCACACGCACGCACACACTCATTGAGATCATTTAAAAATAACAGTGGGAGAAACTAGCAACTTGCTATTAATAGTGGCCGGCACCGAAAAGGCTCCAATGAGAAGTATGCCGTATAAGTTTCGAGGTTATAATGATCCTCCGTGGGTAAATAAGCGTACAATTTGTTTATACTCGAGCGGGCTTCTCTGAATAAATTTCTTGCAATGCTTTTTGGTGAAAAGTTGCGAAAGTCTACACACACGACCTGTTATCTAACACACATACGTTGCAAGGCTTATTAAACATAACCTATTTTAATAATTTGCATATAAATTTTCACTAAATTTTAGGAGAAAATATAGAATTATGGACTTTTTTTATAAAAGTTTAATAATTACTTATTTGTGAAATTAAACTAATTACATTTAAAACAGCATTATATATTATCTAATATTATAAAATAATAATAGAAAACATTTTTATCCACTTGGTCACAGTCATTTAAAGTTACAATTAATTTTATTTAATTCATCACATAAAATAATTTAGTATTTCACAAATATATATAAAGCAAGGTGACAAATATACTATAAATTGATTATTTTGTTAAATATTTTATGCACTTGGTTTGTTTCACAAGTTAATTTAGTTTTTGAAACAAACCAAGATTTCTTTATTTATTCTTATGCCAAATTATTTCAATAGTTTCACCTACCAAGTGTTAAGTTAGAAAGTTAATCAGATTTTTTACTTTTTTTTACATTCTATTATGAAGGCAGCATTTTCATTGTACATGTTTATTAAAATAATATATATAACTGGTGATGGCCATTTCTTTCTTTTGCACCTCGTCAGACCAGTGTGTTCCATGTGCAATGCCTTGATGAAGGGGTTTGAATGGATCTTGTGTTATGAATCATAACAATGGATAACACAAGCACCATCTTTTGCATAACACAAGATTCATTCAACCATCTTTATCAAGACATTGCACCATCACCAGTTGATGTGCAATCGTTTCTTATTTTCATTAACAAGAAAAATTCGCCCTTCTTTAATGGACGAAACAATGATTCTTGGAAGTCTACCTTGTAGACCAATTATTTAAGCAAAAGATGGCATTTGCGTTAACGTTCCACTTATTATTATTTTTTTTGTATAACACTTTTATATTTAATTGTAACTGTTATTTCAGCAAATTCATACTTTTTTATAAATAACACTATTTAAACCCATTTAAAAATATACTTTTTGAAAGTGTTTAAATTGTTTTATTTACAAAAAAGTTATGATGAACTTTCAATATTTATCAGCATTATTAATAAAAATTTTGAAGTGTTTTCATTATTACATTTTTCAATATATAAATGGGATATTGTTTATAATAAATAAAAAATACTTGTTATCTTCGTATCTATGTACACGATACAAAATTGTATCAATATTTTCTTTTTTACAGGATCCACAATCAAAAACCACAAATTTAGCATTGAAAAACATCCTGAACTACACTCCGGCGCAAAAGAATTACAATCTGCTGCACAAGATTTTCAATCACCTGTCTCAAGTGTACGAGTTGAAAAAGTATAACTATCCGCAAGTCGAGGGCATTGTAATCAAAGATGACAGGGTCAAGATCGCCATCGACAGGACTGCGTACCAGCAGTTCAAGGACTGCGATGACAGTAACGACGACTCTCTTTACCAAGAGTTTGTGCAGAAGAACAAAATTAGGGCTTCCCAGTTGCTGCACGATATGCGATCTAAATTATCAGATTTTCTACTTAGGTTAGTACTGTGAAATTTTACTTATGAATTTTTTTTAATACAGTTAAAAAATTAATTTTTAATTTAATAGGTCTGTTTTTTTTTGTTTTTCAACTTGAACTGAATGCAAGTTTGAGAAGTCTCCTATGATTTACATTGTTGTCTGAACAGACCTATGTTCGACAGCAAATCATATGGGTTTCGTCATACACTTTCTGCACTATCAGCAATATAAATCTTGTAGATAATGTCTGGAACTTACACTTAGCTCAAATTAGTGCAGAACAAACATAATATTAGTTAAAATAAGAACCAAATTATTGTTGTAATATCTTTCATTGATTACTTGACATTATTTTAAAATAATCAGATTTAGTGATGGGCAAGATCGACCGGCTTTTTTTATTGGCTCAAGCGGCTCTATTTTTTTTTTATCAGCTCGATTTTTTCAAGGACTTCATCTTTCCGATGGCTCGATCTTTTCGGACTGCTTTTTGGAGTAGATTGATCATATTGTGCGGCTCAGCTCGAGCAATGATCCTTTCGAGGGGATCGATCGACTTAAGTAAGATCGATCATTGAATCATATTAATTGGAATTATTATATAATTACTGCTCTCAGACACTGTCAGTTATTTTGTAACGTTATACAATCATGATTCACGAAAATTACTCTTATTTACACTGGACACTGAATTTTTGTTATATATTGGAAGGGCGTGATTGTTCTGCTACTGGTTGTTTTCCAGGAAATTTTGTGAGGTATATTATTATTATAAATAACAGGCAAAGTTTTTAGAGGATGGTTTTCCAATAATGTTTTTACAAAGGGAGTTTTTGGGGGTAACAATTACCCTCTGGTAGGGGATATTTCAGGGATGGAGTGATTTTCCAGATACTTTTCACAATGTAGTTTTCTAAGGGAGTGATTTTCGAGTAAGATAATTTTAGGGTTTTTCTTATTAACTCAATCGCCTCGATCTGTTTGATCCTGCTGATCAGCTCCATCGGCTTGATTTTTCTAATCAGCTCAATATCTTTGATCGGCTTTTTTTATCAGCGCCATCTATTTAATCGGCTCAATCCTCAATCCTTCTGATCAGCTAGATCTTTTCGAATTTTTCTAATCGATCCTTGAGAATTTCAATATGAATTTTTTTAATTTTCAGGTTTACATCTTGGGTCTTATATAAACTGTTTCCATGTTTCCTGAAAGCAGTGGTCGTCCATCCAACGCATGTTGAAATGCTGAAGGAAGCCAGTAAATCAAACCTTCCCATGATATTTTTACCACTCCATCGCTCCCACCTTGATTATATCCTTATGTCGTTCATCCTCCTCAACAACAACATCCGATCCCCTCTTGTGGCATCTGGAGACAATTTGAGAATTCCATTCTTCGGGTAAGAATATATTGATTAATTTTATTTATTAACATCTTGTATTAATTTTAATAATAATTACAGATCATTACTTCGTGGATTAGGTGCATTCTTTATAAAACGTCGCATCGACCCCATCATGGGTAGGAAAGATCATCTCTATAAGGCCATCCTCCATACGTACATGAACGAGTGTCTTCGTGCCGGTCACAACATTGAGTTTTTCCTAGAGGGTGGCAGAACACGCACTGGAAAACCGTGCATGCCGAAATATGGTATTCTGAGTGTGATTGTAGAGGCCGTCATGGATGGAACCATTGAAGATGCACTTTTGGTTCCTGTCAGTATTAATTATGAGAAACTGATCGACGGCAACTTTATCCACGAGCAGTTGGGACAGCCGAAACAAATGGAGACCTTTGGAACTGCCATGAAGGCAATATGGCATGTGCTTAATAGTAATTACGGGACGACAAGAGTTGATTTTAATAAACCATTTTCATTAAGGGTAGGTTTTTAACAATAAAACGTATACTCTAAAAAAGTTATTAAATTAATGAATTGATTTTATAATACTTTTCCATTTCTCTGAAAAAGTTGACTTTGTATAACAAAACTTTTTATTTGTCACCATTATTTCAGCGTCATTATCAAACTGACAGGGTGCCTAGTAGGAAATGTTGATTTATAGGCTATTAGGCCATGGTTTGTTGGAGTTTAATCCAAATGTTTTGCTGACATTTGCGGTCGGCATCTTCAGTGGCTCCGTGGACGAAGGGTGTACGATGTCTTCTCAGCGAGGTCAGTTTCATCAATCACCGAAGAGATATTGAAGAGTTTGTATGCCCTTCCTCCATGGAGCCACTGAAGATAGCAACCACAGTTGTTAGTGAAACGTTCATGGCCTAGTAGCCCGGAAATCAACAATTCCAATTACACTGGTCGTGAAAGCTTACACAGTTTGATAGGTTGATTAGTGTTTTATCAAACCAATGATACGTTAATGACTTCGAAACTACAATCACAAATTTAATTTCAGTTAAACAAATTGTTTTCATTATTGCAAGGATTTAACTCCGTGACTAACAATTTACCCCCATATATAGGCTTGGTATAACTTTCGTTTTCACGATAATCGGAATTGGAATTATTGTGGTATTTTGGAGTTTGGGGCAAATAAAAATCAACATTTACTCTTAATATACTATTTTTTATTATTGGCATATGTATAAACTTTCAACAATCCAGTATTTTGGGCAGACCAAAAGATGATCTGTGTATCTTCGTTAATCACATATGGCAAAACCAACATTTAATATCAACACAAATTCAAATGCATTACAGTTATTATGAATGAAAAAGTAAAAAAAAAAGTTTTGTGAATATATTTCATCCATCATTAATGTCTCATTATCAATCTAGCAATGCAAAGCATTGTTAATGATGTTGAATCTGTAGTCACAAACAAAATCAAAGTGTTTTCTATTGTTATAAATTACAACAATTAAAATCATACATTTCATTAATCCCTATTTGTGATGATTAATTTAATTCATTTTATTGTGTTTTTTTTTTTTTGTTGTAGACTTTAATTAAAACTTTTAATACAAATGGAAAAATCCCACCAACATTCAACAAAAAACTGAAATCAAATCCTTCCACAACGAGTTTATACGGCACAGACGTCGTCTCCGATGAACACAAAAGTATTGTGGAAAGCATATCAAAGCACGTCCTATACGGTATGTTCAAATTAATCGGGTTTAACAAATGATTACTCACTTACTTGTTCTAGATTGTGCACACACACAAGCCATTATGTCTACAAATGCGGTTGCTTTCCTGTTATTGAATAAATTCAGAAACGGCGCCAAAGTCCACGAGCTGGTCGATGCATTAGCAGAACTTAAGAGGCAGCTTATTATCAAAGATAGGGAAATTGGTTTCACAGGGGATTACTTAGATGTCATCAATTATTCTGTAAGTATATAACTAAAATTTTATATAATAATATTTTATAAAAGCAGAGATTTTTAAAATTTGTATTTCAAAAGTTAAATAATTGATAAAAATCAATTCATTATTTAATTATATATCTATGAAATGAATGAATTTTCTGTACACAACATTGATGTATAAAATTTGAATAAATTAAATAAAAAGAATTTGAAAATAATTAATAAATTATTTCTATTTAATTTATTTAAACAACCGTGACCTGAATAAATCTTTTTTTCTATTATTAATTAAATTCTAGTGAAAATCCTACAAGAGAAGTTTTCTTTTCACTCGTATTTAATTAATTTAAATTATATATATATCACTGTTGTACACTGAATATTCTTTGATTTCATATATAAAAACTTAAAATAAAAATACTTTTTTTTTATATGTATAACAGAGTTAAGGATTTTGGAGGGATCAGCGGGTCAGCTGTTTATAATAGTATTAAAAAAGTACTTTTATTGTAATCTTACATAAAGTATGCATAATGAAGTAGAAGCATCAATAATTGAAGTTACCGATTTTATATCATTATTTTTCTCAAATTTCGATTGTTCATTTGTTTGTTTAGGTGGATATCTTAGGACCGGCTTTAGTGCGGAAAGAAAAAATCAACAATGAAGAAATTGTGAAACCCGTCTCAATGTTACCAAATGTCATAGAATTGGCATACTACAGTAATTCCACACTGAACTGTTACAG
Organism: Philonthus spinipes; assembly: GCA_963082785.1. Taxonomy (NCBI): domain Eukaryota; kingdom Metazoa; phylum Arthropoda; class Insecta; order Coleoptera; family Staphylinidae; genus Philonthus; species Philonthus spinipes. Next base: position 14,001,751 of record OY720306.1, on the reverse strand, counting down.
CCTTGATTCCGTTGTGGCAATAGCTCTGTGCTCGCTCGACTTAAGTTCGGGTTATGTTTACAAGGATGACTTGGTCCAAGCTAGTCTTGAACTGTGCGATTACCTACAGTATGAATTCATCTTCTGCAAGCCGTGCCAAAGTTTGGAAGCTAACATTGTCGATGTAATCGAAACACTAACATCCATCCATGAAATATTTTCTGTAGTAAGTATAAAATAATAATAAATATGAATAGAATATTAAAAATCTACCAATAAAACAAAATAAAAACACATATCCAATTTACTGGTAGTATTTTAATATTATAATAATAATCTAAAATATCCACCAAATAACTCCCATTGTTTTAATATTAGAAATATTAAGTATACAATTGTGATCAAGTTGATAACTATTGAATTGTCATTGATTAATTGTGACAAGTGAGAGTATAGGTATACCAATATGTGAAGATATTCCAAAGAAAAAAACTTTTGAGTCATTATTGTGAAAATAACTAGTCATTAAAATCAAAAAAAAAAAAAGTACTGTTTACATTATTTTTTTAAGCCCATTTAATAATTGTTCGTGTTTTGCTCATTTTATTAATTTTTTCAGGAAGATACGAATACAAATGAAATAAGGAGGCGGACTTATTTAGATATCGATGATGATGATGACAATCGGCTTCCCGAAAAATCAATTAAATATTACCTTAACTCAAAAGGTAAAGAACACCTCCTGTTCTTAAGGTCATTGCTGATGCCACTTATTGAGGGTTACACAGTGACAGCTTCCTTCCTAGACAGTTTAGTAGGAAGGACCCTTTTGGAAAACGAGCTAGTCAGTAATATTATTGAATCAATGAAGAAGCAGTTGAAGAATGGTTCATTATTATATGGTAAATACTAGTTATTATTTAAATCCACATATTACTCATTAAGATTATTTATTTTTTCAAATAGAGGAAAGTGTGTCTGTGGACCCGGTAAAGAATGCTCTGAAACTCTACCAAAAAATGGACATACTGGAAGTGCACCAGGAGAAGAAAATTAGAGTGTACTATTTGAAAGAGAACTATGATAGCATGGATAGTGTGAAAAGTGTATACGAAAAAGTAAATGTTTACAGGAGAGTACAAAATTTCGAAAAAGAAATATTTGATAAATTGCAAGAATAGTGCCTTCAATGATTAACAGTAAATTTCTTATTTGAAGATTTATTAAGAAAAGAAAAAGAAAGAAAGAAACATACAAACAAGTAGTTATAATTTGAAACGGTTCTTATTTTAGTTTATTTTCTATAAAAGTTCAATGTAGAATAAGTTTTTCATTTTATTTATTTGCTAATTATTTCTGAAAATTAATAAAAATATTAATGAATTGTTTCACAGATTGATTATTTGAAATATGAAGGTGATAACAGAAGTAAAAATTTATCAAGCATTCTGATCTTTAATTGGTTTTAATTATGAAAATAAAAGAAAATCTCAATAAGAAATTGATGAATTGAAACCGCACAATCAAATTAGATAATCTCATTTTTAAGTTTAGGTATGTATTTTTTTTCACTGGATTTACCCACACAAAAAAGAAACACCACCCATTTAAATAAAGTCTGATGATATTTTCGTTTCATTACAAACTGTAAAGCCAGTACCGGGAGTCGAGTTCTGTGATAGAAAATATTGAAATGAAATGTTAATTTGTATATAAGAGGTAAATTATAAACATTTTTTACCAGAGTTTTATTTTAACCTTGTGTACCATTTAATACGAGATATACTTTCCGAACAATTGTTATCATTAAATAGATCAAGTGATATTTATCGGCATAAGACTGTTTTTTGAACTTCACTCACTTTGAACCATCCTCGATGACATTGCTCAAAGTGATTTTTTTATTATTATTTTCTTCTTTCGAAAGAGGTTGGTTGAAAACGAGTGATGTTTGTATTATCAATGTTTATAATAGTCCTATGTTTTATATAGAGTTATAAATGATGGATTTTTATAAGGGATTATGTCATGTTCTGTGAATTTGACAATAATAATATATTTGGCAATTATGTGTGTGTTGTTTTATTTAATTTGAACTACCTATTATTACATTAATTAAGTCTTCAGGTGTTGGCTGGCTACATACACCAAATACGTCCATTTTGATTTCCTTCATTGCAGCTTCCGTTGTAGGGCCAATTGCTACAATCTGAATAAAACAAAATGAATATGATCATTATTTTTTATTACTGATTTAAATTTAATTTTTGAAACTCCATCATAATTTTAAAGTAAACACATCTGATTTTCACTTATTTAATACAAAACTGAGTTTAATTTAAACTGCTCAGAATCATAAAGATATAAAAAAATACATTCAATTAGGATTTTATTTCATTGAACATTGCTCGGTTTATTGTTCTATAGCAATGCAGTACATATTCACGTTTATTACCATTTATGACATTAATAAATTAATTTTATTAACATCATAAATAGTAAACAGTAGATCTATGTTCCAAGAAATTAAATTCTCACTGCATATCATCAAACATGTATATTATTTATTTTGTTGTAAAAATGGTTGTTAATTTTATTTAAATATATAAAAGTCTCTATAACAAACATATCTTTTATTTGATAAATCACATATTGGGTGCATTTTCTACAATAATTTCTTCAATATAGTAAATTTTAAAATATCGACAAATACATAATGTGATTTATCAAATAGAAATTTTAATAATAAAAAAAAGCAATACCTTTATCTTATCCAGAGGTAAACCTTTTAAAAAATTCATACAACCCTTCAAACCCGACGGACTAAAAAATACCCAAAACTCTGGCAATCCCTGTTCCACAATTACACGCAATTCTTCCTCGATCCTAGGATTCGTCACAGTATCATAAACGCAAACCTCGCACAACCCTAAATCATTGCCAAACCTCCCTTTCAAAATATCCATCTTCAAGTTCCCATGCGGATACAAAAACGGTTTTTCATATTTCCATCTATCTAAAACAAAAAACCCTTCACTAAATAAATCGTTTCAGAAAACATAAAAATTAACTCATCAACATTATTTCAGATAAATTATTAGCATTCCCGCTCTCCTTTCCCAAACAAGTCAATCCCAAATCCTCTTCGGCTTTAGCAGCTGTAGAAATCCCCACAACATAATTATCTTTGCCCATCCATTTCAGATTCAATTTCTCCCCGTTTAACGCCAACACTGTCGCTTGCACGCACCGCGGACTCGAGAAAACAATCCCGCTGTAATCATCCGGACTGTCTAAATATTTTTTATAATCATCCAAATTTTTATATTCGAACTGCAAGGTTTTCACCTGCGATACTTCGTAACCTCTTTCTTTTAATAAAGTTTCATATTTGTCTTCGGTGTCCTCAGGTTTTGGGACTTTCAACAATAACACTGATTTACTTTTAATTAACATTTTTGCAGTGGCTGTAAAATTTGATTAAGAGAATTGAATGAAGATCAATTATTGTTGTAAATACTTACGTTAATTTCAGCTTACCATATTTTGCATTGTAATTGTTTATTTGACTTGGTGCATAATTTGCGGTTAAGTAATCATTTTGATAAATTTTATGCTTCTGTTCAGCTAATGTCAAAAACGCGACACCTCGGTTTGATTCCTGTAATTTGCTTAGAATTCTTACAGAAAACTTAATTGCATTTTAATTATAGATTTCTGTAGCAAAAAATTACAGAAAAATAAATCCTAAAAAATTAAAGAAATCTGTATGTAAAAATTACAGAATCCTGTATCTCACAGAATTACAGAAAAATGTTTGTTGTAAAATTAAAGAAATCTGTATGTAAATAAATTACAGAATTCTGCAACGAACTAAATTAAAGAACTCTATGTTTATTAAATGACAGAATTCTGTATCTCACAAAATTACAGAAAAATGTATCCTATGAAATTAAAGGACTCTGTAATTCAATAAACTTAAGCATACAATTCTACATAATCTTGCATATATTTTTAAGTATTTGAAACAAAAAATATACTATTAATGTTTCTTATATTTAAATATTTATAGTTCATATTATTAATAAATAAATGACCTATCTTTCTTCTTTTAAGTGTGCTTTATTTATTAATTAAATTTTATCTTCACGTAACTCACCCAATTATTATATTATTATAATTAATATGAGTAAATTTACATATAAATCCAAATAAAAAATACATAAAAAACAAAAAAAAAACACTAAATTTTCTATTTATTAATTATTTATATATATTTCGTACTTATTACCATGAATAAAATATTTTTTATTATATAAGAACTTATATTAATTATTTAAATAATAATTATTTAGAAATAAAGTAGGACTGTATTATTTTTAATAGTATATTATTTTCTTTTTTATAACGATGAAATATCCATTTCATTACGTTCGAATATAATACAATTTGAATTAAAATTATAAATCAAATTGATTTACACAAACTCGTATTTGTTCCACTGAATTATTATTTGCAATAATAGAACTCTCACTTTATTTAATTAAAATCTTAATACATTTAAACAGACGTCACGGCTAGTAATGTATATTGCTATCATTAAATATTTTGTAATGAGAAGGCAAAATCCTTTTTTTGGAAATTGTAAGTTGGCATCAATTCCCACTGAAATTGTTTGAAGTTTGTATCTAACATTTTAAACTGAGTATTTCTTAATCTAAAGTACAAAAAAACTTTGGGAATTCGTGTACACGAATTTGTTATATTTCTTGTGCTGTATTTCAACAGGACAATCGACAGCCATTTTGAAATAGGATCGTTTGAGACGTAAGTACTAACGAATAATAAATTACGGTAATCATAAAACAGATGTTTTTAAAAGGTCCCTATCACATAAGCTTAGTTAACATTGTTTAGCAAGTGACAAGGACAATCTCTTAGAAGTTCTAAAGAAAATCATCAGAAGAATAAATCTGTGGTTGATATTAATGTAACGTATAATGTGTTGGCAATGTAGTCACAGCCCTCAGTAAAGGGCAACGTAGTAATTTTCCTATGTACGACGTCAATTTAAATTTATCTTGAATGTATTATAAATAACATAACTCTTTTACTTTATTTTTACGGTCTATACAAATAAAGTAAAAGAGTTACATGATAAGTTTAAAGTGATGCAATGGATAGTAATTTATATTACCAACTTTATATTATCAAATATTTTATAATGAAATGGTAAAATCTTTTTTTATAAATTCTAGGCGGGCAGTAATTTTCATGGAAATTATTAGAATTTATGTCTTATCCCTGTCTTTCAAACGTTTTTTTACTAAGGAATCCTAAAACGGGTAACTCTGGTACAACAATATATTTCTTGTTCGGTGTTTCGAGTAGGAAGAGGACAACCGGCGACCATTTCACCATTTAAGTTCCGCGAGAGACGTAAGTACACGAATAACAAATTATGGTAATAATATAGCAGATTTATCTGTCTGTTTTAAAACAAGATTATCTCTTATTACTATAAATATAGAGCCTCTTAGAAGTCTTAAAGAAAAATATTTATTTGTAAATTAAATATTAACTGAAAGATAAACACGGAATTGGAAAATATTAAGTGAAACAAAAAAATGAAGATAAAATCATGGATCATAAAAAAATAAAGCACTTTTTTTGTGAAGAAGTGTTATAGTTTAAAGTCATAATACGAATAAACACACAAAATCTTCAGGCACTTCTATTCGTTTAAATTGTTGTTTAGTTCTTGTTTAAACCTAATCTTTTTTGTGATGACTGGACCCATTCATCGATTTAATTTAATATTTTAGTAATCAACAACTCGACTAGTAAAATAATCAATTAAAAATTCATGATGGAAATTGGTGCTTTTGAAAGTTATTTTCGAATATAAATATTTGATAACAATGGGCTTTATAATTGAAAATAATTATTAATTTAAAGTGTTTTGTGATTATAATTAAAATTGATAAAAAATAATTTGTATATCAAATAGGTAATTGTATTAAAATAATTATTATTTATCAACGTTATGTATAATTATTTTCTTGGTGACAGTTTAAATCAAATTAAATAAAAATAATTTGACAAAAAGACCAATGGTCGATAGCCATTTGACAATTAAATAATTTACCGATGTGAAGATGGCCGCGGAATACTCCAGCTAAGGATTTACTCGGCGCATCCACCACGACCAAGAGAATTATTTAATATAATTCATGATAAACAGCAAATAACGAATCTAGAGTGAGTATTCAACTTTAAAATAACCTTCAGAATTCGTGTCTGGAGAAAAAAAAATCATAAAAAATAAATAGACGAGTTCTCTCAAAACTGTTAATTGTTTATGAATTAGTAAAAGCAAAATAATAAAGAAAGAAAAAATTAATCTAAAGTGCGGACAACTTTGTAATTTTCAACTTTGAAACCTTACCTTTAATGTGTACGTATTCTGATTAAAAAACGGAAATGTTTAACGATGTCAATACAATTGCTAATACGTTGCAAGTAGTAGTATTTGTTATACGTTACGAATTATTATGACACTGTAATATTTCCTTTCGCATAGCCAACAAATTAATTCCATGAATTATAAGATAACATAAGAATAATCTTAACCCGATTCAAAACACAAAGCTTGAATTACACACGCTAATTTCTTGATATGTTAAATTTGAAATTACTTTACATAATTTTTAATTGAAAAAATGTCGACGAGATGATCCCTTTCCCTTATTTATTCAATCCGGCTCGGGATTGAGAGGGCGGCCGGGAACGGGGACGGGGAGGCGGGGATCGAGTCGCAACACACATAATATGAATTAAGAATGAAGCAATTTTTGGCGCGGTATTCATTCCGTTCGGCTGCGTATTATAGGCGGTGTTTTAAATTCGAACCTAATCCAACTTAAAATGCCATTTCATAGATCCGACTCCATCCGCCGTAAGTGCTACACTTTGAAGGATTTTACGTAAAAGAATTTTAAATTCTTAAGTAGCGATCGTCGTCCGTCCTTCTCGGGGGCCTCCGGGACGCCGTCCCTTCCGTCCCTCTCTCGCGGGGGAAAACACCAGATTTTTTAATTCCCACAGTATTCTGACGGCTACATATATATTTTTCTTGCCGCCCTCACCCTCGATCCCGCGTCACGACCTCAACTTTCCTTCGCGGGAGGGTGAACTCTCGCGATTTTCCGCAATAAATGCCATAAATTTAAATGAAATCCTCCGGGTATACAAAATTACAACAAGAGAAACACTTTTGGTGTATCTATTCATTAAGCAAATTTTAATATTTGTTTTTTTATTGACTGTAACGAAAACTCTCTTACATTGATTGTGATTGTTAAAGAAAATACAATTATATAGGGTGTTTGAGAAATATAGAACATTACATTGTTTCTGACAAAAATCCAATTATGCAGGATGTTTAAAAAATATGGAATCAATTTAATATCTTTCGTACTATTTGTTGGATCGATATGAAATTGAGAACTTGTGATTGACTAATTAATATCTATTCATGGGTATGCATTGTTAAATAAATATTATAATAAAATTTGCTTTTAAATACCCGTCCAATTAAGAAAAATAATAAAATAGATAACCGTTTCGAATTTTGATATGAATAGATATTAATTAGTCAAATACATATTCCAAATTTCATATTTATCCAAGAAATTATTCCGAAGATATTCAAATGACTCCTTACTTTTTTTAAAAAACGTATATAATAATTGAAAGATTCTTATTGTTTTTTTCTTTTTCTCTTCTTCGGTGCGAGTGAAAGATGTTTAATAACTGTATACATTCTTCTGAATTCCGATTTCCATCGGTCTGTGTTTAATAACATGCTCACAATTGCAGATAGCAGAATAATGTATATGAATTGTTTATATGATATGTGATTTTTATTGGCAATTGTAAATGAGTTCAGTTTTGCAACTATTAATTCGAATCTTAAATTTCAATTAATGGTTACTAAACTGAACTCATAACTAATAAAATTCGTAAGTAAATAAAATACAAAATCAGATAAAATTCGATTTAAAAAGATGAAAACATACAGAAACATTTTAAAATTTCCGTAAACGGCCATAATTCAATAAAATGCAGAAACAATCAGAATTCAACTGGTAGGAAAAAATGCAACTGATAAAGCATGAAATCAGTCAGTTAATCCGGAATGGTCGAAAAAGTTAAATTCCGATGAATAAAGGACTGAAATAAGATTGAATTTAACTGTCAAATGACTGAAGCAGAATCCAACTGATAAAGGTCTGAATCAACTAAAATAAGTCTGACTTTGACTGATACAGAAGTGAAATAGACAAACACTTACATAAACAAAAAAGCTCTCAAAACTATTAAGAATGAAAAAGTCAATTTTTGTCAAATTTAAATTAAATGATTTGTTCATTACAATTCAATGAACAAGTCAATTAATTTTATTTGACAAAAATTAAAGAAATAGACTTCAGCTGATAAAAGACTGAAACAACCTGTTGAAGTAGACTGATAAAAAACAGTAAGATTAATTTATCTAAAGATGCCGTTGCGTTGGCGAAATAATTGTAGCAGTGTCTCTACAATTTCTTTTTGTGAAACTTAAAACAACGTTGTTTTATTTACAACTAGTATATTATGGAGTCTCATCAGCTTCAACCATCAATTAAACAAGAAAACTTGAATATTCAAATTTTCTAGAAACACCTAAATTTAACGTTTAGAAAGGTGGCAAAAGCAACTGATTGCTCACCTCGTTTGAAAAGGGAAATAAAAGCAAGAACATAATTCGTTATGGACACACTATACCATAGCAGAAAAGCCCAAAATTTACCTGTGAAAAGAGCAAGCAGAATGCAACCGATAAATGACAGAAACAACAACATCTTCCTGAGTTTTATTGAAACAGGAGAGAGAAAAACTTCGATAAACAGACAAAATTCAAGTAGAATGAGCGAGAATTCAACTGGTAGGGATCTTAATTCGATTGATAAAGAACGAACAGGTCCAGAATTCGAATAATAACCGCCATAAGTCAAGAATTGATAAGAAGCAGAAATAGTCAATTATTATTATTTATAATCTTTATTTACGGATACATCCTTTTTACAAAAGTAGAATAAGCAATTTGTATAAATATAACGCCGTTTGTCTATTGTTCCTACTAGAAGTTATTGGCATTTTCAAAACGTCTATTTCAAGTTAAATTTTGTCAAATAAATTTTTAATTGAAAAAATGCCAGAGTTATGTAGACATAAATCGATGTGAGTGGGTAGAAAATTGAACGGGGAATCCAATATAGGGTTTCCATTTAAAATAACAAAGTGGCTACGAACTTTGTTATTTTAAATATTTTAAATATTTTCGGTACAATAGGAAAGTGAAAGTGAAAGAAAGTGAAAATATTTTCCATGAGGAGATCGCATTCAACCGTGCAATGTAGATTTTTTTAAGATTTTCCTTGGTTAGGAACCCTATAATCTTTTAATTGCCGTTATTCATTGACCAGGATGCTCTAGCGAAATAAAAAAAAACGTTCACTTTTTATGTGAACCTTTTTAATGAAAATATTTTTAGGACTATACATTTTTAGGTTATACCGTTAACTTATTTAACTGTTAAACGATAGAAATAGAAGGAATTAGTCCGAATCCGATAGTTGAATGAAAGAAGTAAAGGGAAATTACAGAAATAATCATAATTCAATCGTTAAACGAAATAAAAACTAATAATAAAAAGATAACAATGATGATAGTAAGTAAAATTTAACATTCAAGGTGAGACGATGCTGTAGTGATGAGAGTTAAAACCAGAAACGCGTGTCTGCAGATAACTTTATAATCATAATTTTTGGGTCGATTCATGTTGTTGCAATACGCATGCAACAACAAACATCCATTGTGTAATTTGTATTTGCCCTAGATCAGAAGTTGTAGTTACAATGAATGTTTGTCAAAAACTTACGATGTAAGTATTTTTTGCAGCGATTAAAAAAGAAATGATCATTTTTTCTTGAACAGTTTCTATATTTCATCCTTATTTAATTTTAATTTAATTAAACAGAAAAAAATCAATCTATATTTGACAAATGAAGGAAATAATCAGGCAGAGACAGTTGAAAGTCGAATAATTCAGAGCAAAATTATGAGCACAATCAGCTATATAAAAAAGAAAAAAAAATTAATAATAGACAGAAACTCCAATAATTCAATTGATAAATGTCAGATATCAAGCGATCTTTATGTTAACATTAAAAATTCACGAGTAACATAGAGCCTGTTTTTTATGATCTTCCAAATTATATCTTTTAGTATTTAGTTTGTGTAAAACAAGCTGTATGTTCAAAAAAAAAGCAAGATTACGAGATAACAGTAATGCAAACTTACATTTTTGTTAGTTATCTGAGGGAAATCTTATAATAAAAATAACATTTCATACAAATTGTCAATAGGATAATAACTGTTTGTAGCAAATATAATCCATGCGTTGTCATATTTTGACTGGTAGATTTTTGATTGATTTATTCATATGTATTATTACTTGAACAACCAATGCTTAAATATTAGAAACATTAATAATTATATTTAAAAATATCTATCGTTATCGAATATTTATATTTCAACAACATTTTGATATTAGAAACTCAAGAACATTTTTTTCTTCATTTTGATATTTTTTGATTTTGTCCTGCAGAAACCTCAAGAATATTTTTATAAAAATCACTTATGAATGTGTTTTTAGGGAAAGGGAGATAGATGGTCCGATAAAAAAATAAATGACCCTCTCCCAAACCTCTGGGATTTATTTTTGCATTAATTCAACAGTCTCTCTTGAGGTAATGATAACACTTCGACTTTTTTTATATCATTTAACTTTATTTATTTGTGACTAGAATTATTGTACAGTTTGGGAATAATTACCATGTAATCTAAACTAGTCACAAGTAAATAAATTAGTGATATAAAAACTCAGTGTTTTTACCTAATACAAAAGGCTTCATTGTGGATTTAAAGTTTATTGTAATCCAACAAAAAATATTTTCAAAGCTTTTTACATTTACACTTTTGATAGATTGAGTGGTATAAAAAAAGACATGATTTTTGTTGAAAATGCTCCATAATGTAAATGAATTGAATATTCAAGAAGATTGAATTTTAAGTTTACCGTAATCTAACTAAAAACGTATCCGAATTTTTTTGTTTGTACAGGGTGGTGCATTTGGGTGGTACCACATATGGAAAACTTTTTTTAAATTTCAAAAATATAAATAGAAAAGTGTGTGTGGAAATAATTTATTAATCATTTTTAAATCATTTGTATTTAATTTATAAATAAAATATATATGTTTTCATTACCTAATGTTGAAAATGCACCATGAAGTGAATACACCAAACATCTAAGAAATTTTAGCTTGACTTTTAAGTTTACTGTACTCCGACTAAAAAGCTTTATATTTGTACACTCCTGATGGACTCGATTTAATTAAAACTGAATCGGAATAGAAAAAAAAAACATCAACAACAGAGAGCAAAGAAAGACCGGTGGGTTATTTAACGGCGTTTACACTATACTGTCGTTAAAGGGCCGTAAGGTATCGTTAAGGCAAGGCCACTGCATAACGTTTATCTGCTAAATGACCCAAAACAAGTAACAAACTAGTCTTCATGGGCGGCAGTTTCATGCTCTTTGCGCGCGCCCTCCGTCCCTCCGCCCTCCTCTCTCCTTTTTTTATCGGCGACTAATCCAACCGGAAAATGAACGCTCCTGTGGTGACAAAAGAACATTCCATCATTTCCGCCAAGATGGCCGCCATTAGGAATGCATAAACGGGGGATTGTTTGACCGTATTTCACGATAAAACCGGAACATTTCGCCGTTATGTGTCGCTCAAATGAAACGGAAAATTGAAACAGTTAGTATTTTATCTACAGAAGATAAAGAATAGTCAAAAATTAAAGAGGGGGGAGTTTTATTTATTCGCGTTTATATTAATTATTTAATGTAATTAAATGATTAAATAGTTGAACGGAGTTGAAATTGTATCCGCTAGGATGGAAAAAGGATTATAATTGAGCGCGAGCTCCATAAATATGATTATAATGGGTAATTAATAAATCGGAGTTCCAATTAAGTAAGAGCACTTAATTAACTTACTAATCGGATCCTGGAGACGCTCCAGTTACGGGTGGGAGCGTCGCGATGCTGCGGCGTCTCGGTTTCCAAGAATCGCGCTCGGGTGCGAGAAGGACGGTTGGGTTTTGTGGGTGGTGGGGAGTTCCTGAGGGATGGGGGTGGAAAGAGAGAGAGAAATAGAGAGAGAGAGTTGGTGGCGGTTGCGACGCTCGCCCTGGGGATCAACAAAACACTATCGCCGCGTTCAAACTTTTTTAAAAGCTTATTATCGGATCCCCCTCGGCAAACCTTTTATTTTTTCTCGTGTTCTTAACACTTTTTAAAACTGTATTATACTTTTTTATCTGAGAAAACGCACAGAGATTTTTAAAATGCCGTCCCGCTCGGTTTTGTTTCCGTCGAGGCCACTAATTTAACTCCAGTGTATAAAAATATCGATCAATTTACTGCTTGAATATTTTATTCAATATAATTACTAACCTTTTATAGCAACAATAGAAAAATGTATTTAATTATATTTCATAGTTATTTAAATAAATTAAATAAAAATAATTAATATACACATGTCTACAGATGTCCTTATATTACGTAACGTTTCTTGTTCTTTGCATTAAATATTCTTGAATAAAAAATGGTTGTATTATGCAATATATTATTGCAACAACAAGAGTCCATTATGTAATTTAATATGTGGCGGGGTATATGCCTAAGAAGTAGTTGTTTCAATGTACACTTCTTTTAAAATACTTACATAACGTAAGTCACAATGTCACACTAGCTACAGAGGAAATAAGTGATTAATTATTTTCAAATTCTTTTTAACCTTTTATAGGTTCAATTAGTAGAAATCGTGCCTCACTAGTTATGATTTCACCACTGGGCAAAGATTTAGTTGTGAAGAATGTTTTAAATTTTTATAATACTTTCATTTCTTTTTTTTTATTTTTAACAAAATATATTTTAAAAACGTAGTTTTCACAAATAATAAGTTTAATATATATACATATATCCAGACTATAGAAGTAATTCAAAACAATATAACATAAATATTTACTATATCTTTAACTATTCTCTTCATATATATATATATATATATATATATTAATATTAAGAATATAAATATTTACAATCCACATCTGTCTAGGCTATAAACAATAATTTCTTATAATATATGTTATAGTGATAAAATTAAAAAAAAAAATACAAAAATTATGTTAACTGAATAAATGTTATAAATATGTTTACAATAGAATTGGTAATGTCTGAAAGAGGAAATAAAATCTTCTTTTAAATTTGTGTTTGAAATAATAACAATATTTAAAAAAATCAATATCCTTTCTTCATTTTTATTTACTCCAACATATTTAATTGTGAATCATTTTAACATTTTGAAAGTTTATCATTTTCAATTTAAAATGTATACTCTGTATTTATTAAATGAAAACCTGCAGCAGATTTCTCAGAATTATTTTTTTCAATGGCATCTTTCAACTATTGATAACGTTACGTCATGATCAAAATATATATGCATTTGTTGTCAATACAAAAAATGAGGATAAGTATAAAAGTTTTTAAAATTTTTCGTTATTTTAATTAAGTAGTAATGATTTATATTTTGGAGTTTTAGTGTAAGTTGTATTTATTTATTGTTGTTATTGTTAAATTTTGTGAACATTTTTGTTCAATGATTTAATTTTCCGTTTGTAACAATGATTTTCGTCTGTATTGTTGTTATAAAACAATACTTTGCGTAATTTTGACAAGAATTTTGTGTAAAAAATAATGAGAATGTATAATTAAATATTTGTTTTTAATATTTAGTTTTTAATTAATGTGATTGTTTTTCATATCTTAGCCATATAAATTGAATTAAATGATATACGAATAATTTGAAAATAATCTACGCACTCAACTGAATAATTAATTAGTTATTTTCTATTTAGTCTGCATTTTTTCTTTAGGTTAGCCAAACAAAAAATAATTAATCAATTCAATTAAGTAAATTATTTATTTTAAAAATCTTTTTATTTGATTTCATTTATATAACTGTGACCGAGTGAATAAATAATTTGAGTTTAATATAATATTCAAATCTTTGTTTAATGTTGTATTATATTTTATACTTTCCCCGGACCCTGTTCAAGGGAAAGTATTGTGATCATAAAAATTTTCGAATCGATAATTTCAACTCAGTTTCCCTGAGTCCATTCCATCGAGTGTTGAAAAATGTTTTATTACAAATAATTTGTAATATGCTTCCAAATATTTGGCGTTAAGTTTAAAAGACGACAATTCATATTTTCATTTAATAATTTTTAATTTACTATTAAATGTTCATTCAAAGACTCATTTGACCGAATTCACCGGGGAAAATACCTTGATGCCGTTTTATATTTTGAATCATGGTGTAATTTCGTAAATAAACAAAGAAATATAAAAATAATAGAAAATATTTTTTATTTGATAAGTTATTTCAATAATTTTCTAAGAGAAGAATTTATAAAATAATTAATAAAATTTATAAATATAAATATGCTGTTTTACACCGCGGCAATTTGAAAACCATGTATTTAGTTCTATACAAGCAAATTAATTAATTATTGTTGTTATATGTTTCTTTACAATCTAGAATACTAAAGTAAAAGAAAAAGTTTAGAAAATAACAACAAAAAATTAAGAAAATATAATAGAAATGGGAATTAATATATGGTGAATGCGCCGGGATCAACGTATTAACGTTCCTTATTAAAGCAGAAATAAATTTCAAAATAGAGCAGATATTGTTTGCAAAATACGATTTTATTTTATTTGGCTTCAATTTCGTGTGGGATTTTCAAACATGAAGTCTATAACGAAGTAGGAGCCTCCGGAATCCAGAATTAACAGAAGTAATAATAATCTTTATTACCATATATCTGTTAATAAATATATGAAAATATACAAATTAAGTAAAGAAAATTATAGAATCAAATATATAATTTATGATTGGCCATCGACTAGTTGTCTTTCCTCCCATAGAAGTAAATACATAAGAATTAAATAAAATGAAACAATGATGATTCACACATTTGCAGTTATTTAAATTACAATGACATTAAACAAGGAAAATGTCTGGCAATGATCAATAAAATCCCGAAATACGTGTCTACAGATAGCCTTGTAGCTGTTATTTGTTGTTTCCTTTCATTAAATAATTTCGACCCAAACCGTTGCAATTCGCAGTAATGCTGCTATGCAACAACAAATATCCATTGTGTAATCCAATGTCCGGCGGGGTAAATGCTTGGGAAGTAGTTGTTTCAGTAGATGTTTGTAAAACTTACAATGTAAATAATTTTTTGCCAGTTGGGAAAAAGGGATTGATCGAATTTTATTGATCATTGCCAGAAATTTTCCCTGTTTAATTTGATTGTAATATATAAAAAATTGTAATATAAGTTCTTATTATGTAATAATTCAATTATGAAATTAAATTAATTGGAAAAATTCCTTAGAAATAGAATTTAATTATTGTTAACAGAATTATATGTTTTTAATATTATCTTTCAAATTTATTTCAAGAATTTACCTTAGTAGAAATCCATATTGTATAAATATTGATATGTTTTACCTACATTGATCAATGTGCATACAATATTAAATACGGTTCCAATATTCACATACAATATTAAAACAAGATTTTCAATATTCAGAATAAAAATATAGAAATTCAGTAACCGTAGGGAAAAGTTGCGCAGTATGGTATGTTTTTTTGAAATGTTTGTAAAAATTAGAACAATGATCTTATATTGCATAGACGGCTTTCTTATATAGTATTAGCCAATTTATCACTAAAAACTTGTTTATTTTATATATTATAAAAAAAAATATATACCTGAAAATAACAAATTGCAATTGCCCCATATTATATACACGGTCTCCTAATATAATGTAATATAGGGTGTGTAATATTTGCTTAAAAATTCTGCAGGAAAGGAAAACAGAATTTAATATAAAAATTAGTATTTAAACCATCAGCTCTCAACTTTTAAAAATAAAGAAGTTTTCTTTGCGAACATTTGTGAACAGATTTAGTGATTTTTGTATTTTTATATTATTCTAATATAAAAAAATACAAAAATTTAATTATTGATTATTGAAATTTCCATAAGAACAAAAAAAAAACATATTTTTATAATGTCCTATAAATAGGACATATAGGATAAATAGGATGCCGGCTTATAATGCGTTAAACAAAAATTCGTACAAAACTACAAAGTAGGTATACTATGCATAGAAACATTATTTATTTATTTGCGCCAGTCGCTTTTTAGTCCACATCTGCACAAAGTGTATGGCTCCAGTTGTAACAAATGCTGCATCTGATCCAATCCTCGCCTTCATTATCATCTGAAAATAATCCGATACAGTACAAACATTCCACTTCTCCTTCTTCACCTGATCGTTATTCCTTTATCCTTCTCATCGTTAGAATTAATAATCTGAATTTCTTCTTTGTAGGAAGATTTGGAATTTGTGTCATTTTTTTTCTCTTAATTTTTTGACATGATATGCCGGTTTCAATTGATTAAATTGTGTTTTCGTATTTTTCTTTTTTAAGGATATTTTTTGGTATTCTTAGTATTGGTCTACTTTTATTTTCAGTAGCTGCCTTTTTTAGCTGAGAATTTAATTCTTTTCATATACGAAGGGTTTGTGATTTCTGTTGATTACTCGCTACGAGAGTAATAAATATTCAAAATATTAATAAAACCAGCAGATTGATTTCCTAAAATATCACGTTTAAATTATATAAAATTTGAAAATAATTAATTTACACAAAGAACAATTAATTAAATTAAATATAATGAAACAAAGGTGATTCACACATTTGCAGTTATTTAAATTACAATAAAATTAATCAAGGAAAATTTCTGGCAATTATCAATAAAATTCGATCAATCCCTTTTCCCAACTGCAATTGATTAATAATTAATTACTTCTTCTTTAGCTTCTGCAACTTTTTAACTTTCATAACGTAAGTACCTAAAAAGATCAATTTAAACAAGTACTTATCAGACAAGTACCCCGAAAATGAATAACAATCATTTGTTATGCAACGGCAAATATTCATTGTGTAGATCAATGTCTGGCGGGGTATTTGCCCGAGAAGTAGTTGTTTTAATAAACATTTGTTTAAAGTATTTGAGTAACGTAAGATAAAATGTCACAGAGATAAATTCTTTTTATTTAATTTATCTGATAATTATTTGAGATTAAAAAAATGTAGAAATTGTTTACAATAATAACATATTTGAAACAAACGTTTCAAATATTGTACACGATATATTTTATAAATTAAATAAAAAGAATTTGAAAATAATGAATTAATAAATTATTTCCTCTTTAGCTACTGTGACATTTTAACTTATACAAAAGTACTTTAAACAAATGTTCAATAATGGATATTTGCTGTTACGTAACAATAACATATTGTATAGTGCAACATTTTTTTAATCAAAAATATATATATTTATATATATATATTTGTTTCCAAAAATAACTTCTCAAATAATTATTAGATGTTTTTACCGATACTATAAATAGGTCTAGATACATTTTTTCTGAATTAAAAATTGTTTAAGTACATATTTCAGCAACCTCAAATTTGGTCATATTAAAATAAACCCATTTTACTTTATATAATTTGATATAAAGTGGATGTAATAAATGGTGAATGCGCCGGGTCAACACAATTAACACATCGAATCAGAAAAAAAGCAACAAACTCCAATTACTTCCGAAATAAACTGAATCGAGTTTTTTTTTCCAGTTGAACCGTTCCGAGATACGGACCAAACAACTCGGAGCCGAGCCGTATTTGATCGGCGTCTATTAACAAATGTACTTATGAAATGGTAATAAGCGTCCCGGGGGCATTTGTCCCGTTCAATTTGCGTCGTTTTTATCGAGTCAAATGACCAAATCAGCCCGCATTGTGAAATATTTACGCCTCTTCCGAACGGGTGAGGCAGTTCAGATGTGCGCCAGAGCGGCGAAACCGCGGTAACTCCAACTAATACCTAATTCTATACAGGCATCATTAATTCAACGGTTAATTACGGCAGACGCTCTATAATGCAGCCCAATATTTAACTAATCGTTTCGCCCATTATTAATACGATCCGAGTGGTTTCTGGATAGCAAATATTCGCGGAAAATGGGGGTTTGAAATTGAAAATAATTTGTACAGAAACATTTATTTACTTTATTTTTTTATTATTTTCATATCAATTTTGTGCTTATTGCTTCAACAATTTTATTAGTTAATAAAATAAGTAATAAGTTGTACAAACTTAATAAATGTTTTTATTTCAATTGCACTTTATTAACGGAATCTCCATTTCCAAATTACATATTAAAAATTTTACAAGAAAAGTGTGACGCACTAAAAACATTACAAAACATATGTATAAAAAAGATAAATTACCAATCACAAATTACGACAAAATACATAATAAGAATAATACGGATCAAAATAATTATTTATCAATCCCAAATATTTAAACTAAAACAATATATAATGATTAAAATGAATGACTTTAAATAATAATATTGTAAAATTATTTATGGAAGGTAATTTTATTTATTTAAGTAATTAATGTTTAGAAATTAAGTGATTAAAATTGGCACAGGTCTTCAACAATGCGCATAAATACACTTTTAAGGCTGAAAGACCACTGGTCGATAGCCAGTTTCAGAGTTGGAAATATATTGTGAATGTTAGTGTATTGTTAGATATTGTATTGTAATTGTATATTCCAATCCCAGAAATAAAGATGTTTATGTATGTATGTATGTACTTTTAATTTGCTCATAATTAAAAAAAAAACAAAGTGTAATAGATTTTTTAATGAAAGGAAGTACATTAAAACAATCCTTTAAATTAATACCATTTAAAGAGATCATATGAAAATAAGGAAATTGAATTGGAATTGGTGGGATTTACTCGGGAGTTGCCGCATATAACTTCCCCCGGGAGAGGGGTGGTACGGCGGGATATCTGTAGGTCTATAAAGGCGTCCGGCGAGCAATTAAGGTTTAATCGAATAAAAAATGCGATCCCGACGCGAGCGGAAGACCCATAAACCCTGTTTCAAAAATGGAACGATAAGCACACTTGATTACCCGGAATGGGCCGGAGATTTAGGCCCCGGCCGTATCTCAAAAAGGGGGCGCCCCTTTAATACACGTGTCTGCCAAACTATTGCTAAAGACATCAACGATCTCCCAAAACTCCATTGGATCGACTTTTATCACCTCTATTTCAGCAATAAATACATTCTTGAGAAAGTTTCAATAAATTATTTAACGTTATTTTTGTGATATCGACATTTTTTTATTATGATATATTGATACTTTTATGTTCCAACGAATATTTATTTATAATATTTGAAACACATTTATTAACTTACACGTAATTATTTAAATAATCACACATATTTATTCAGACTATACATATAATACAAAACAATATAACATAATTAATTACAATACTTGTATATCGAAGAAGTTTCGTTATTATATATTTCGCGAAGCAAAATACATTGAAATATTTTAAATAAACTAAATAAAAATCGAATTAGATTTATCAAATTAAAAATAAGATATGTACAAGTATTTTTATTTATGAATGAATGAATGAACAACGAAAATTTATTGCTGTAATAAATTTTCGTTGTTATATTTTTCGCAGAGCGAAATACATGAATACACTTTAGTTAAACTAAATAGAAGTCTAATTAGATTTATTAAACTAAATAAACATATTGTAGAAATTATTGAGTTTCGTTATTATAACCGTTTGTTATAATTAAATCACTTGGTTTTGTTTTACTATCGCTATTATATTTTTCACGAAGCGAAATACATTGAAATACTTAAGATGAACTAAATAAAAGCCGGATTAGATTCATTAAACTAAAAAAATATTTCATAGCATATATTTAGTACGGTGAAATCTAATTCGAGTTTTATTTAGTTTATGTAAAATATTTTCGCTTATTTCTCTTCGCGACAAATATTATAAGAAAACTTCTTTATCTCATCATTCGATGCAAAGCGTTCCGCGTTAGGCCTAATGATATTGTCATTACGCGGTGCGGGTTCCGTTTTGCAGGGGAAAATCGGAGCCCGCCTCCTCCCCATCGGCTTGATATCGGCCCCAAACAGGCATGAACATACACGAGCCTAAACAAAACACGCGGCACCCGCGAACATCCGACTTCTTTTGTCGTTCCCCCTCGTCCTGCCTCGACGATGATAAATTGCCTTTCAATTGGACCAACAACATCCTTTTCCTTCCGTGCTTCTTTCCCCGATACCTTCAGTTACCCCCTATAGAATACAACCAGAGGCGTAACGTGGAATTGTAATATGGGGAAAAATTGGAGCAAATATTTGTGCTGTGTGGACCGGAAATTCGTGTTGGTTATTTATTTGAATCTCGACGTTTAAATAATTAATAGTTAATTTTTTTAATCCATGACATTTATATAATAGTATATTTTTCAACAAGTGGCGAAAGTATTTTTTTAAACGAGAGAACAATGTTTGTAAATAAAAAAAATGATTTCGATGAGTTAAGTGCTACAGTTTTTCTTCTACCTCGCCTATGACACTATAAAAACTTATAAAAAAATGGATAAATGCATACTTTATTTCAAATTAACAATTAAAAAACAATAGATAATATTTAAATTACTAATGATTTGATTATTGGTTAATTGTGAACAATTATTAAAAATTATGGGTGTTTTACAATTATTCTTGTATGCATTGAAGTAAACGATAACATATTGGTTCTGTTATCAACTAATGTCATTCCAGATGAAGATAAACCGTAATTGGATTTTGTCCCAGATGTTTTTGTATTTTGTACAGATAGTAAAATGTTGGCCTCTATTTGATTTTTATTACTACTCGATTTATCAACAAATTCCTCAGCAACGATACTAGATTTCCATCCACCGCTCTGTTTTGGCAAAAGCAAGTCACCTTCTGTATCCACCAGAAGTGTAGCGGAAGTTTTGCGTAAGCAATAACTGCTATGGCAAATTTAAATACTACACTATTTCTAAAGGAAGTTTAATAAATTTGTTAACTCCGACCACTTGCTTAATACACTTTCCATTCGGACAGTTAATTAAGAATCTTGAATTATTTTGATGTACCTTCATGTATGTTTTAGAAATGTCATAAAATTTTCCAGTTTTTTTTTAATTTTTATTTAACTTGTGAGGCTGTGGTGGCACTTCGACCTAGATATCTTTTGTACCTCCCCTTACGAAAAATAATTTTAATTCAATTTGCTACCTCACAGGATATACCTAGCCTTTTGAAGAACCCTAAAAGGTTTTAAATCTTGAAATATCTTAGTTCATCAAGAGTGGCGAACTAGTTTCCCAAGAATCTTTGTCTTGTACGAGCTGAAGACTCGTATTCTGTTAGGAGATGGATAACTGTCCACAAAACAGAATCTACACATTTTATCAGCGACTAATCCCATGTTTTTCAGGTGGCCCCTAACTGGGACATGTCCTGTTAGAATTCCTGTTAATAGTTTGAGGTCTTTCTTGTTTAGTAGCCAGAAATCCCTATTGGAAATGGAGTATGACCACCCAGTGAGGATTTTTGCTGTCTCAGCTCCTCTATACTACTCCCAGTAGCGTTCTTTCTCTCTAGCTTCTATGTCCCTTATTTCTGCCTTTAGAAATTGTTTGGTAAAGGGACAGATCGGTTCAGGGCCTATTGGAACAAACTCAGTCCCTTTTTTCGCAAGGGCATCTGCCATTTCATTGCCCTCTATTCCTCCATGTCCTAGCACCCATATTAGGCTTAATCTGTTCCAGTTGCATCAGAGAGTTATGGCACTCGAGAACCAGGCTCGAATTATTCGCCGGATTCCGAAGAGCCATAAGTTCAGCCTTGCTGTTACTAGCTATATTGATGTTTGTCCCTTTATGTCCCTTCATTAGGACATATCTGGAACATAGTAAAATTACCATGATTTCTGCTTGGAAGATGGTGCAGCCAGATCCCAGCGCTATGTGGATCTCAGTCCTTGAACCACTGATTCCTAAGCCCGCCATTCCATTTCTTAGGGACCCGTCTGTATACCATCCCAGAGATCCCCTTACCTGTGTGGGGACATTACCTTCGGACCAGTCATCCCTTTCAAGCATCATGATTTTGTACCCATTTTCTTCAAATGTGTAGATGACATCCCATCCCTGGGAATCCCAATTAAATGAGAAGCTTCGTTTAGGATGCTTAAGTAACCTATTAGTTTTTATTTCCTGAAGTTAATACTTTTGTGTATTCTTAGTGTTTCTTCGAGAGCGACTTTCTGTATGTGTATGTGTAGATGCGTTACGTCTAGTATCACCTTCATCTCCACTGTTGGAGCCGTCCTCATTGCTCCCGTAATACACAAACATGCCAATCTTTGAATATTGTTTAGGATTTGAGTGCATCTTTTTTGCTGAGTTTTCGTCCACCAGATGGACGCTGTATAAGTGACAGTGGGTCTCACTATCGTCTCATACATCCACATGGACATTTTAGGATTGAGCCCCCAGGTCTTTCCTAGTAGTTGCCTACAGGTGTATAAGCCTGTAAGAGCTTTTTCCTTGACGTGCAGCAATTGTCTATTGCAAGAAAGTTTTTGGTCTAGATAAATTGCCAGATACTTAACTTCCTTGGAGCTCTATCCCTCTCAGGTGAGGATTGTTCATATCTAGCTTCCTCTTCCTAGCAAAAGGAACTACGATCGTTTTGTGGGGATTGATGCCCAGATTTTTGTTTTTACACCACTTAGCAACAGTATCAAGACCATGTTGGATTATCTCCATCACAGTTCTTTCAAATTTTCCAGTCACATTTGTCTTTGTGTTGGATATTTCAACGAGAAGAATACTTTATATCATTCACTGTCAAATCTTTTAATTCGTGTCATCGGCAAGGGCAAGAAATTCTAAAAAATAAGGTAACCTAAAACATTTATACCACTAAGTATTTGTTGAAACAATATGTGATTACCTTACTTTTGATCATTAAATATTTTGAGTCGGGTGTATTCATTAAGAACGTGTTTATTTCTTGGACAGAAAAAGTTTTTGCCTTTTTACTTTTTTTTGTTTTAGAAAAGAACTTATCTTGGGAAATTTACTACTATTGGTATCATTTTTTATTGATAATTTTGTTTTTAATATAGAATATGTAGACCATAAAGTCTGTCACGTAGTGATTGAGTATTTTTTTAATTCCAAGGTTTATTAGTGAATAAATGGGCATGCGCATTGTGTTCAGATATGCGGAATATGAGTTTCCGGTATAGAGTAAAAGAGTCGATGACCGACAGGTGTACCCATCGGTCGTTTGACTAAAAATTTCAATTAAAACACTGAACCTGATGGTAGTGTAGTATCGTTTCTTGTATCGACGCGTAAGAGGATGTGACAAATCTCATTGTATCTTTAAAACTCGTATTAGTGGTTTCCGTGTAGCGGATTTGTAAGAATTTGAAGGATTATCGAGAAATAATAAACGTGCTCCCTCCCAAGTGATGTGTTTAAATGATGGCGCTCAAAAACCCCTTCCGCACCCCCTTGTGAACCAAACACAGAAGAACCACGACCCCAAGGACTAGCTAGCCGCAAGCCCTTGAAATTTTTCGACAATTTTGCAAAATATGCAAGTAGCACAGATCTGCAGATCAGCCTGTCATTCCATGAATTTTGCATAGATTTCTTCATACTTCTTTTTCGATTTTTCTTATAATAAAACCCCATAAGTATTCTCAGATTGGTTCAGTATATTTAGTAAAATTTTGGAAAGATTTAAATCAATCTTGGAATCTAAAATCATGTTAACGTGTCGAACAGCACAAACTGGCTTTAATATGACACGATATTGACAATAGCAGGTAACTAGACACTGATGAAAATTCGTACGTAATTTTCGTCTCTAGTGACAAACGTTAACGTTATAAGACTTTTTCTCATTAGTGACGGAAATCGAATTTTCGAGTATTCGGTGACGAAAAATGTGTTTTTATAAAGAGTAATAGAAAAAAAAAAACAAATTCACCTCACTGAGCATTATATGGTCATAAATCACGAGGGATTTATAATTTGCACCAAACTTCAGCTCTGTTCATGCGTGATAGATTTGTTTATTTGGTTTTTGTTACAATAAATTAAATACATTTTTCTGTAAGAATTTTTTGGATATACAAATATCCCTTCTCAGATTAATTAAATCAAAATCACTTCAAAATTTATAAAGGGTGACTTAAGAAAAATTTCATTTTTTGTGTCATTTCTGCAATAAAGTATCGTCAACAAAGAAATATAGACAGCGTAATAGTGGGCAGTTTATAGTTAGTAAAAATGCAGCACTAAAAGACAGAGCAATACTTTCCCAGTTAAATAATATTTTAAAAATAATGAAAGTTTTCGATAAAAATTACTGTAAGTTAATTTTCACCTTCATAGCTTCGTTAGTCATTGTAAAGACTAACGAAGTCATGGAGGTAAAGTTTCCGCAATTTGGATTCAGGGAACCAACATGTAATTGTCGAGAAACAAATACATCTACAAAGTGTTTCGTGCGAATTTTGGACAGGAGGACTTATAGGACAACATTTCTTTTAATGTGCTTAATCAAGCAGTGCATTTTTTCTGCAAATCGATAAATATCTCATTTAACACATAAATTGAATGAAATTGATATGAAGGTCGTGTGGTTTCAACAGGATGGTGCGACATGTCATACAAACCATACACATTGCAATTATTGCGTGACATTTTTCTGATTGCGCACTTAAATTATCTCCCCAGGTCATATGATTTAACGCGATTGGACGCAATCTAAAAGAGATCAACAAGTTGATTGTAAGTGAAAATTCAATTTTGCACACAGATATATCTGGCTTCAAGTAACTGCATAGAATGAAATCCAATCGAGATCAACAAGTTCGGATAACTGATTGGAAAGTGAAGATTTAACGCTTCACTAATGAAAGTCAACCACATTTATGTGAAAAGGTTGTGTTACTGATAATTGAGGCTTCTACTTTTTTATACATTGTGTAATCCTATAATTAAAATACTGTTTAATTTTGTTTGGATAATAGAAATATATTGCACAAAGGTAATTGTTTATATTATAAAATGGTTAATGAAAATTTTCGACGACTCATTCAGAGAATGGAAGAAAATCACAAAACCATTTTCTTTTTTAATCAACTGATAAAGAAGTATAAACCATCATCGTTATGAGCTATATACTCAATGTGAAATGTCACAATAATCATTAACATGGACACTTATTTAAAATTAAGAGGGTTCACTAAACGAAGTTCTTATGGATATTCTCCTTAAAATAGAATATTAATCATTCTCCTCTAAGTGAATAAATAAATTAAATAAAATAATTTAAATATTAAATAAAATAATTTATTTATTCACTTAGAGGAGAATGATTAATATTCTATTTTAAGGAGAATATCCATAAGAACTTCGTTTAGTTTATTTTTATTTTTGTATTCTACTTATGTGTTATTTAAATTTTTTAACATACGTTTCATTAATATTATATGAATTAATAATCATTAAAACATAAAGTTTTCACTGCTGTCGGTGTAGAAGGTGTAAAAAAATGCAACACTAGTTCATGTAACGAGCAAAACTATAGCTTCATGATTATGAGCCATAAATGAGTCAGTAGATTTATTTCACTCGCCTGTGGCTCGTTACGTAAACTTCATTTATCGTTATTTATGACTATCATAATGCTCTTGTGTATAAAATAATGTTTAATGAAATTAAATTATTTTGTATTCATAATTGTGTATAAACAATTATTAACCCATATTAAATTCTGTTTATTTTAATTACTGAATCGATTTATACACTCTCGCCCCTAAACCGCACTGATACATCAAAACCGCGCCCCTCCTCCTTTGACACCCTGTGCGAAAGTGTTTGCTTTGGTTGTATCACCGCCGACCAGATAATCTCCGCTCCGGCACAGCTAAGCGTTCGCACAACACTGATAATAAAGTCATTATTTTCAAATTACCAGAGCCGCAGACCCTGTGCGGCCCTTTTCCCATAATGTATGAACCCCGGCGTGCTCATACGCCGTGTGTACACGGATGGATCTCATTTTAAAGTATAATACGCGCGATGTGTGCACCATTATGTCGCCTTGTAAATTGAACCCGTGTTCCTTCTATCTTTCCTCTGAGAATTTTATTAGGGAGTCGCATTTTTTTTGCTTCTCTGCTTTTTTTCACAACGTACTCCATTCGCTATCGCGGATGAGCAGCTAACCAATTGCCACCCAGGGAGGTGTTAAATGAAAAGAAGTTTGATTATATTTTTTTTCTGTGTGGGTGTTTATTTTGTTCTTAAATATTAATTTTTCTAAATTTATTAAAGGTAAACGCAATTTAAAGTTACTATAACTATTTGTGACACTATGTTCACTCTGTTTTATATAAATTACATTTTTATAATAATCATTATTCTTATTTTATGCTAAATGTTTTAGATTATATTCGTCGTAATTTAAAATGCATTACACACAGAGAGAGTCAAGGCAGAAAGACCCATGGTCGAAAGACAATTAAGAATTAATTAATTTTTGGGTGATATACTTAATCAGTTAGCGTTATGTTCTTGTAAACATAATTGTTAATAAAGATTGTTATATAATGTTAAGCAAATAAGAGAATATAATATAATATTGTTATATCAGACTAAAT
The DNA here is from genome assembly GCA_963082785.1 of Philonthus spinipes. NCBI lineage: Eukaryota > Metazoa > Arthropoda > Insecta > Coleoptera > Staphylinidae > Philonthus > Philonthus spinipes. Next base: position 13,974,806 of record OY720306.1, on the reverse strand, counting down.
ACAGACGGGCAAATGCGTTTAAAAATATATTTCCTGAAATAATGCTATCGTCAGTAATGCCATCTAACATATGGCACTTGAACTACAATGTCAATAAGGTATATTTTAGGAAAATGTTTTGATTTGCGTATAATTTTGCACAAATTCATACATTCTACATTTTCTTAATAAGTTTATCTAAACTAGAAATCCCTTTCTTTTTCTCTAAAACTAGCAGTCGATGCAGGAATTTATAGTGATGAATTAATTTCTCACTTAACCCGTGCTGAAACATATTTAGTAAAAGTTTAGGGATTTATTGCCTTTCCGTGTCTTTCGGTTAATTGGTTAGGTAGGATGAATCAGTTCTGTATAGAAATTGAGTAATTGAACTATGTTATATGGTAAGTATAAATAAATAATTAAATAATGATATTCTTTATTATTATATTTTATTGAAGTCCTAAATTAAATCCTATGAGATATAAAGCTGAATTTATCTGTAAGTAAGTTACGTCTCTCCTCCATTCAAAAGATCAATCTGCATATTATTAGGACGTCTGCGGATGTGTCGGATGGGCGGGCGTCGTGGGGGTGGGGGATGTAAGAAAGGGAAAGAAGAGTGTCCTGGCGCAGTGTGTCTAAGCCGGGAGCGATTCAATTTGCCGGTCCCTTGGCCACCAGCGGCGGCGAACTCCTCATTAGACGCTCCATTACTCCGAGAGAAACAAATTACTCTAAATGCTCCCTCCTCCCTACCTCTTGAAAAATAGCTTTATGATAATATCGGATTCCGATATCCGATCGCCCGCCATCCCCCAGGATTCTCCGCCCGCCCGGCGATCTTGTCACATTTATCCGCCGCTTTTATCGACAGCGCCTTACAAGCGGCAATCAAAAATAATGGATGGTTCTCGGGATTTATTGATAATGTTTATTAACCGAAATCGGGATCAAAATATGTTTATGGAAAAAATATACAATTCGTGCAATTACGTCGTAAATATGGTGAATTCGCCGGGGATAGGTAACGATTTTTGAGTCCTGTGAATTATTAATAATTAAATAAATGATTTATATAAAATCTAAACGTCAAGTAAAGACGTTTATATTTTATGTATTCGATAAACGTGCATTTTATTTTCAAAGCACTCGTCTTATATTTTAAGTAAATTAAATAAAATTAGTATTTATTTTAATAAATTGATTAAGTTAAGTAAATTTTCAAAAATTACGATGATAGTTAGGGCTATTCTGTAGAATAAATGTAAAAGTTGACGTTAATTTATTTTTTAACATTGTAGTCTAAGTGAGTTTTATATTTGGTATGTAAAATTAAATTGTCAGTTTAACTGATAATGTTAAAATTAACATTTTTCTTACAAAATATCACTGATTATTTTAATGTCAATAGCAGTCGTATTTTTATCCCATAAGCACAAATTTACAGTAAAATTTTGAAGTAAAATACATTGTAATTTCGCATTTGCGACATTTCGTATGTTAGGAATAAATCCGTTTTCGCCGCATTGGCGACAGGCTTGTTTATCCTACTCAGCGCTCTTAAGTCTTAGACAATAAAAAGTGTTTACGTTTGCGTTCCAATGTGTGTGATCTGCATTTTATGTTTATACAATGGTAAGTGTTTTATTTTGTTTCGTTTCGTTATAATTATTACGTTACAACCCCTCGTGTAGTGAAGATGGAAGGCGAAAATTTAGACGATAGTTATGAAATAAGTGATGAGGAAGACGAACTAGATTTTGTGTTGCATGGAGATGATTTGAGTGAAAAATTACTAGGTGATGACTTTGGGACAGAGAGTGACGTTAGTGACGTTATAACAGTGAGCAAAAAATAATTCAAATTATTGAATCGGATTCAGAGGAAGAAGATGCACCACCGGCAGACACCAATACATGGAGTGATATTACGGGAAGTGATATTCCCTTGCCAAGAATAAACTTTTCAACAACAAATAAAGTTCCAGGGCGACAAATATTCAATATTGATGAACCTGTAGATTTTTTCAAGCTGTATTTTACAGAGGAGTTGGTGGACGAAATTGTATCAGAGACGAATATATACGCCACTAATAAATTACGAACAAAAACTCAAATTAAGAAGCAAATCTTGACAAAAAACTGCACATCTTGCGTATGGATAAAAAAAAAGGGATTGCGTAGTTTGTTCCAACAGGCAAGAACGAGGGCAGAGACGAGAAACTGTGGAATTTTGCGATACTTGTCCCGAAAAACCTCGAATGCATATGGGCGATTGCTTTCAAAGATACCATACTTTGAGAAATTGTATGCCTTAAGTTAGTTTCTTTTAGCCATAAATATTTTTCATAAATATCGCTTTATTGCAATATATGTAACAATAAATTGGTTTGTTTAATTGTAGCAACCGCATTTTTCTTAAACATTAATGCATGCACTTTTTACTAATATAGCTTTGCAGTTACTGATTCCTACTATTGCTTATTAGGCTGGAGTGCAAAGGTTTAATGTATCTAAGATAAAATGAAACAATGGGAATTTTTAATAAAGAACAAAATCAATCATATAAAATCCTTAATTTAAAGAAATCATCCCCTTGTTACAAATGAGATCGAATTATTTGATGTTTTAAAAAATCGTCATGTTTGAATTTCAATTGGTTCTGAGAATTTGGTTTGTAAAAGTGTAAAAACTCTATATTTCTATCATGTACATGGTTGCTCCTAAAAACTTTGATAATCGAAAAAAATAACCCGAGGCTGTTTTTTTATGTATTGTCAAAAAAATCGTCGAAAATTCAATTAAAATTGACCCATTATATCCGAAAAACGATAGTATTAAAAATACTCTGTAGTATTCGTGGTAAGCCTTACAAAACTTTGAGGTTGGAAAAAATGAACCCATTGTTGAGGTTATTATTCACGTGTTTTCATAAAAATCGTTAATATGTCAATTTAAATTGGCCTTGAGTATTTGGAATGAGAAAATACATCAAAAATAGACCTAAAATAGGAAGTTGAACTTTCGAATCCTAAAGATTTTTTTGTGCAATCTCGGATACTAGGTCTTTATATAGAGTGTATTTAAACGCATTGTTTCCGTGGTTCCACAAAAAAATTCTTTGAAGTTCGTAAGCTAAACCCCCTATTTTAGGGATATTTTTAATGTATTTTCTCATACCAAATATTCAAGGTCAATTTAAATTTACGTATTAATGATTTTTATGAAATTACATGAAAAATAGCCGCTACAATGGGTTCATTTTTTTTCAAACTCAGAGTTTTCTAAGACTAACCACGAATATAGATTATTTTCAATATACTAAAACCCCTAAAATGGGGCTATTTTTAAAATATTTTCAAAATTATATTAAAAAAATCATTTTAATTTGATCCCTACAGTATGGCATGGAAGAGTACTGAAAACACTCTATATTATGACTCAGTACCCATGGTTACTTCTAGAAACCTCTAGTATTCGAAATTAACCTGTTGGGGCATTTCGACATTTTTTTTTAAATGCATGAAATTAAAAAAAAATGTCGAAATTTGAATTTAAATTGATCACGAGAATATAGTATGAGAAACTGTTAAAAGCACTACATATTATCACCCAGCATTAGTGGTTACCGACAGAAAACTTGTAGATTCCATAAAATCGACCCTTTTACCCTAAAGGGGTCGATTTTTTCATGTATTTTGAAACAAAAAAAAATAATTTAATTTGAAAAGGAGAATCTGGTATGGCAAAATGTTAAAAGCAGTCCATATCCTTGGATACCTTTAGAAACAAAATATCCAAAAAATCAACCTGCTAAATATTCTGACTGTAATCTGGTATGGGAAACTAAGATTGCTGTATTCTATGATAATCCAATTTGTTGTCTTAAAATTAACCATTTTTCTATTTCGTTCATACTTCTATTAAGATTGAAGAATTTGGAATCTTATTAGGAAGAGAATATACTTCTTTGAATAATTTGTCATCTTATTAGAATGATGACTGAAAGGGAAAGTTCGATAATTTAAGGTTGCGGTGTAGTGGAAAGAGATAGCTATATAGTAAAATGGAAATAATCGTTTGAAAATAGAGCTATTCTTTTGGATTTCATAATATGAATGTGTATTTACATTTTTTATCGACCAAGTATAAAGTATCAGTCTAAATAAAAAATAAATCGTTAATTTTCGTGTATTACGTCAATTTACTAGTTTAAGTTAGAAAAGAAAATTGTAAGATATAATGAAATGAATAGGTCATGTCTGCTAAGTTATTTTAATGCAGAATTTAGTGAAATCCTTTAAATTTTCATTGCACAAGTTTTTATTAGCAAAAATTTAATTTAAAATTTGCTATAAATTTGATCAATTTTCATTGTTTTTCGTAATTATTTTTCACATAAACTAAATAAAATAATTTTTAATTTATCTGATGAAACTCCTGCTTATTTTAAGATTATTTTAATGTATAATACAATATTGTTCATTGATCACAACAACAATCTAACTCAAATTAGTGATTGCCCATATTTGTATAGCTATCTCTTTCTTCTAAACCGCACCCTTAAAGATGAAGTTTAGATGAAATTAATGGATATTTAATGGGTATTATTTTTGAAAATTTGATCTGAATTATAATATTTTCTAAGTTTTCTTTGGTTTGTCTTTATTAATATTCTTGTTAAAGATTAATAGTGCTATTATGGAGCCTATTTGGATTTTGTGTGTTGAAGTTGAAAGTGGCTGTGTAAAATTGATGAACATTAGAGTGGAAGTAATAGAGTGCGGTAATTGGCGGGGAATTATAAGCACGGAGGACGCAGATAAGTCGCCGAGCGAAACCGATGGCCCCCCGACCACCCGAAAACGCTTGTACACCGGGGAATTCCCCAGAGTTTCCCTTAAATAATTAGTGCGCCGAGCAGAGAGGGACCGAACCGGAGCCCATTATGTACCCGAAGGCAGTCCCGAAAAGATAATTAATTACACCGTCAAAAAAGGGCAGCCATCCAAAAATCTATAAAACGCGCGGACGAATCAAGCGCTACAACAACGGACCGGTTTCCTAGCAACGGCGAGTGTCGGTGACAAAAGAGCATCGTGCGGTGGCGACACCAGCGCTATACTAATTACGGCGGTAATTAGGATAAGCTCGCCACGGTTAGTTAACCACGTCCTGCTTCCCCCCTATCTCTCTCGCACCCATCCGTTCGTTCACGCCCACTCCAAGCGCCGGTTCTACTACACCATTGTGTCCTCCTCCGAGACGGGAATCGAACCGAAGACTTATAATTAGTTCGAGTTATACAGACCGTTTATATTGTCGTGAAGATGATAATTGCCAACTTTATCTGCTTTCCATGTTCGCTGCTCTTCGACCCCTTCCCTTCAATCCCTTCGACGGGTGACCTGTTTGATGTGGACCATTCGGGGTACATCAAGCGAGCTCTCTCCTATCACACAGACGTAACTTATGCACAATACCTCGTTGTGTCTACAAGTCGTCCAATTAGCAACTAAATTTTAATTGCGTCGTGTTCCTGCCGGCGCCGAACGTTAAATACCTACACTCAATAGGCTGCGCCCACAATGCCAAAGGGATGTTCTTAATTATGTAATAAACTAAATCTTCTGATGGCTTGTTATAAACGAAGACAGTAATGTTGTGATTATCTAATTTGCTAGCACTTCAAATAAAATCACATGAAAGAAGTCCATTACTTCTATTCGATAACATCTATTCATTAATCCTTTAAGTATCTTATAATGTTAAATATTTCGAAAAGTACGAAACATAAGGATACAGGTATGTTTATTGAAAAAATATTTATTATTTTATGACAAATTGCCAAGAAAATAATTTGTGACCTAGTGAACAAAATTCTATTATTATATTAACATTGAATAGTACAGTGCGTCTCTTAAAAAATGATATTATGCCCATTTCAAAAGTCACACATTTAACATAATATTTAAAACATTCTTTATTTTATTAAAGAAAAAGGTACGTACGTCTCAAAAATCTATTTCTTAGTAAATTATAAGTGTCTCTAACAAGATGGTTGCCATCCCATTTACCATGAGTAGGCAACAATGGAGGTCTAAATTATTTACTTTTTTTGATAAACTCTGCAACTAACTAATGAGGTCAAATTTATAGGTATTTATCTAGACTCAAAACTCACTTGAAATACACATTTAAAGCATATATCAAATATAGCAATGAAAATGTTTATGAAAACAGAACAGGACTCATATCTTTATCTAGATGTGTACTAAATCCAAAAAATGGCTGTTTGGATTTATATCGTAATGGTAAAACCAATGATCACCTACGGATGGACTATTTGGTGGCCAAAATTAGAACCACGTATTAAATAAAATTGATTTGAAAATAATTAATAAATTATTTCCACATTTAGCTCTGTGACTATTGACTTACCTACGTAAGTACGTTAAACAAATGCACATTAAAACAACTACTTCCCGGCAAATACCCACGCCGGACATTGAATTACATAATGTACACCTGCTGTTGCACATCAATAAAATATTGCATAATGCAACAAATTTTGATCCGAGAAAAATTTAATGTAAAAACAACAAAAGGAACGTTACATAATATAAATGTGGAAATAATTTATTAATTATTTTCAAATCATTTTTATTTAATATATTTAAATAACTGTGACCAAGTGAATGAATACTGTTTTCTATTTATTAGAACCACGTGTTGCATATGTTAATCCATAAAAAAATGCAGTGACTAGTTTACTTATGAACTGTGCAACATGATAATCAGAGTAATGTAGGGGTTTCAAGCTACAGACACTTTATTTGGTGATCAAGGGAGAAACTAGATTATATGTTGCACACAAATGGGACATAGAGATGAAGAAGTAGACATTCTGATATAGAGGATGTGTTAACCAAATGCTTACTGCAGATTTGTGGTGACTATATGACTTCTGGCTACTCCATAAAAATTATCATATCTAAGCGCTGTAATCCACATTGAATTCCAGGTCACATAGTGAAGGAAGGTATGGATTTTATATACCAAAAGTATATAATTGATAGTTCTATCAGGCCAAGTATTAGCCAAACCATTACCGCAGATAGGTAGTGACCATATAATTCCTTGGTCAAACCATTCGCAATTAACTTTGAATGGGGAATGAGAAAGATTCAAGTTTCACATGAAAAAAAAAAGAACAGAGTTATAACTTGACGGCTATAGGAGGATTCAATCGAGGTTGGTGTGGGAATGCCTTGTCAAAATTAGTCCATCAAAACATTGTTAATCCACAGTAACTATAGATCATACAGTGGAATAATGCAGTGAAACTGTTGTCAAATTAGTAAAGGTTGGATTTTATAAATCCAAATGAATGGTTTATAAAATCCAACCTTTACTAATTTGACTGCAGTTTCACAGCCTTCTTCCACTGTCTGATCTATTGTTAACCGTGGATTAAAAATGTTAAACATACCATAAAAGTCTATCAGGTTAAATGTTGGCCAAACCAGTACTGCAGATGGGTAGTGACCATATGACTTTAAGCTATATCTTGGTCAATGCATTCGCAATTAATGTCGAACGGGAAATGAGGAAGAGCCGACTGTTACCTGAAGGTGGGGGCCAGCACAAAAAGCTTGGAACCGCCAAGCTGCGGGGACTACCGTGGTCTAGAGCATGGATGTCTGAATGGGGCAGATACCCAAGTCGGAATTGCAGGCCTACTCGTGGCATCTTGGATAGGGCTAACTGCATACGGCGGGGTCGACTAAGCCCTCATGCTTGTCACGACTAAACGAGGGTGTCTATCGCCCTCCCGGTCCACACGTGCCTTGGCTTCTGACGGGCAGAGGCTTCGAGGATGTGATATTGATGCTGCAATTGTGCGATGCTCCACATGGTCGACACCGAAAGGTATATGGCCGGAGCGGGGCATGGCTTAGCAATAGGTCATGTCCGCGTGCGTGTCACCTGATGGAAAAAAACTTGACGGCTATAGGAACCAAACCAGGCTGGTCTAGGTGTGCCTCCAAAATCTTGGTACATAAAAATCCCTGCAATCAACTGCAATCAAATCAGTATTTGTTGAATTTTGTAAACCACGCACTGGGTAAGAACCAATGTTAAACTCAAAAATGACTATTAGATACAATCTTAGCCAAGCCATTATTGCAAATGGATGGTGACCATATGACTCTAGGCTACTACTTGGTCAAACCATTCCCAATTAACTTCGAATCTGGAATGAGGATGAGCCAACTTTCACCTACAGGAAAAAAAACAGAGTTGGAACTTGAAGGTTAAAGGATCTAAACCAGGCTGGTCTAGGTGTGCCTACAAAAACTTGTCAATATAGGTACAGCAAAATCCCGTTAATGTACGGTGGACTCTAAGTCATAGAGTGAAGGAGAGCAACTCAAATCATGTGCATTGGGTAAGAACCAATTTTAAACTTATGAAAAATGACTATTAGGCCAAACCATTACTACAAATTACTCCTTCGAACGGGGAATGAGGAAGAGCCGGGTTTAGGATCCAAGCCAGGCTGCCTCCCAAAACTGTCAAAATTGACCCATCAAAACATTGTTAATCCACGATGTATTTCAGATCATACAGTGTGGAAGGGCAATAAAAGTGGAATCAAATTAGCCAAGGTTGGATTTTATAAACCATACATTACGCCAATGTCAATGTTAAACATACCAAAAAAAAAAAAAAAAACAATCAGGCCATGGATTAGTAAGCGGACTATAGAAAAATATACTGAACGCTGGAAAACTTGCCTTTCACATAGCAAACTAATGCTTATACCACTTTTTCAAGAAATAGCAGCTGGAGCAATTGCACTCGGCAGAAAAAAAAATTAGGAAACTCAAAAAAACATTTGCGCAGTGAGACTATTATTAGAATCAGTCTACAGATGAAATCTAATAGTACAATGTAGATGATGTGGTTGCCTCACAGCGCTGCACTTAATCACGGCAATGGGGTACCCAAGAGAAAGGAAAGCATTAGGAAAGAGAATTTTAACAAAAAAAGTGATTTTTCATTCTTTATAATAAATTTATGACTTTGTCAACTTCAAGACTTTAAGATGGATTTTTTTTACTTGCAAGAGGACATGAAGAGAGGGAATGTCTGAAATTGAAAAATCGAAACATTTTTAATGGAAAATGAAATGATGTAGAAAAATGGGTGTTCCAAAATGTTTTTCATTTTTATTGGTTAAAATTTCAAGAAAGAAGCATTTCTGTATAAAAGTCACATTTTATTTGTTCCCACCCCAAGGGCGAGATATGGGGAATTGAATATACCAATCCGAGTTACGTTATTTGTGACAATTTTGTTAATCATTTACAATTTATAACGAAGAAGTTAATTATAATTAAAATTTAAAGTTTTTTAAAATACTCTGAATTTTAAAAAATATCATTTCTCGATATCCTCATTTATAAAGAATGTTGAGGAGACAGGCATATTTATTAATATATTTGTGTAACAGATTTTTCTTTAACTTCATCATAAATTCATGATAGGGCATAAAGGTGGATAGACCAGACAGAGTAACATCTAGATGAATTTTAATTATTTATGTTATATTATTTTGTACTATCTGTATAGTCTGAATAAAGATGTGTGTATATAAATTTGTGCGTATGTTTGAAACATGAAAATAACTTAAAACATCACGACTCGCAAGGCAATTGACTCAATTGTAATGGAGTCGCGAATGCAATAGATGATGTTTTCATAATTATCTTAATTGCTGATTTTTTCTTAATTATCCCGATCTGGAGATGTTTTATAAAAAAATAATTAATTCACATGTTTATATTTTAATTTACAATTATTTTTCGAAAATAATTTTTTAACCTATATTTAATTTATGCGATTATTGTTGCCTTCTATCGCGATAATATTTCATAAAAATCTAGTTATTTTTCATACCTTATCTATAATTCTTTTTATCTTACATAATGTAAGTACTGAACTGAAATAAGTGAAAATATTTTAAAGCCCAATTTATTATTGTATTTGATTTTTTATTTTCGAATCATGAATAAATGCGTGCGATTATTTTTTTTATTTTATACATATATGAATTTTGATGCTGTCGGCAAAGTGAATCCTCCCGTGCGGGTCCGCTCTATTGAGGTAGAGGAGGGTCGGCGGAGGCGGAAGGCTGGGGCCCCGTCAGTTTACCTTCGGAGTCCATTTCAATTCCACTTAATTTTGTGAGCGGAGTTGGGCAAATATTTGCGCCGGTTTGTAACCGAGATGGTTTCGGGTTGGGGGGCGGCGGCGGCGGCTGAGGGGAAATATCCAGCGCAGCCCTCCTGCAATCTGTTCGTGTTCCGTTCCGAGCAAACTGCGGTTATTCCCGCGGCCGTAGACCATCCACTATTTCACTTTTTATTTTAATTAGGTCCCGTTTCAACCCTCGTGTTGCGGCTTCAATTTAACCACCCCCCAGTTTATTTCGTTTCTTTTTTAGCTCGTTTTTCTCCTCCGTCGCCCGAAACGAACGAAAGCTCAACCGCCTCCGCGCGCGCTTTCGCCGCAACCCCATAACACTGTTGCTTGCACCGATTGTTATTTTGTCCTGTCATTATGCATGCACGTTGGTTGCCCCGAGTCGTAACGGGAGCCACTCTTTCTGTCGCTCCGGGCAAAAAATCTAATTAAACGGACCCGATTTATAATTGATTAAGGTTTTCTGTTTAATTTCTACAAAACCGAGGATGGCCTATTTATTTTATAAATAATGAACGTAATGAAGGAGCTTTTATACTTTATTTTTTTAAAACATTCTTATTGTAAAAACAAATTTTTGTATTAGGAGTGTACAAAAAATATGTATATCAAAAGGAAAGTAATTAATTTACAATACACGTTAAATAATAAAAAAATAAATTAAAAAAAAAACTAGTAATTTCACAATAAAACACTTATTACTGTAATAAATGGAAGACGACGCAAGCGCCATCTTTTGTCTAATTATCCGCTAGATGAATGGTGGTTGAAAATGTTCAATTCATCTAGCCATTCATATTAAATAAAAAAACTTATTACTGTGTTTCTATAACATTTGTTATTTTATGCGACTGCAGTTTCGACAAATTTAGTCTGTCATTATCAAATGGAGTAGAAGCCTTCACAATACAGAAGCCTATTAATTCCTTACAAAGGTAGGGGTAATCAGGGAAGTTGTGGTTTAGAGATTAAAAATAATTCTAAAAAATTAAAAAGCAACAATTTGATTTCGGGCAATTTTCAGTTGTTTGATAACTTCTTTTGCTACGAAACAGCGTCATCAGTTTGTTATTTTCTTATGTTTCGTCAAACTCGAATTAAAAGCAGTTAAAGTGAAGCATTAAATTCTAAAATATTAAAAGATTTGATCGGTTAATTAGGTTCTGGAAATTAATATAATGTCAATTTTGTGTGTCTGGTTTGACCAAAATTGAAGATACTGTAGGAAGATTGAAGGGTGCAATCTTTCTACAACTATCTTCAATTTTTGGTTATTTTCGCGTGTATCGTCAGATTTGATCCCAATAAAAAAAATCTGAAACAAAAATCAAAATTTGCTGTAGCGCTAATTAAACTATATTGCCTAATTAGATTATAGGAAGTAAGATGATGTTAATTGTATCTGATCCCCCTTCCTACCCTTTAACAGCACCGTCAATTGTATCTGACGTATTTTAAAAGCCTACGGAAGTTCCCCAACTCATCAACTCAGCTCGATTCTCAGAGGATACAGATAATCCAAACCAGGAAAAGAATGGAAAAAATGGAAAACATCGCATTTGACAGCATTCGCGGTCGCAAACAACCGCCGCCGTCTTACGAAACTAATTACGATTCCGGGGAGGGAGTCGGCGGTTGTTTTACACTTTGGACAAATTGCGTCTCCGAATTAGGTGTTAAAATTTTATATTTCCAACCGACCTGAAATAAGAAAAGTTTATATTACCTCCGCAGCACTTCATTATGCCTTTATTCTCTTAATAAGGGCAAATTTCAGGAGCTCCGGATTTTATTGTTGTTTGTCTCCGGAGCGTTCCTTCTCTCTTACCTAAAACCCTCCTCCAAACTCCCCCGTCCGTTTCTCTTTCTTTTAGCGAAACGTTCGAAACTTTTATGTTTTCGCGTATAATTCGTGGTTATTCTTTTTTTGAGGTTTTGTTTTAAATGAGCGCCGTTTATTATAATTATTTTCTCATATATGAAAAGTAGTAGTATATTTATTATTATTCAAAAAATATCCGCAATATTAAAAAAAAATAGTCCTCTAAATATATTTCATTGCCTTATAAGTACTCCTCATTTAATGCAGTACAGTTATTCCACCGTTTTTTTTTTCAGTTCTCGAAGCATTAAAAATAGTCTTTTTCCGGAATGGCCTTCAACTTGGTTTCTGTTTTTATTTCCTTAATCGACTCAAAGCGATGTCCTGGGAGCGGTCTTTTGAGTTTAACAAATAATCAGAAATCATACGAAGCTAAATCAGGCGTATGGAGCAACATTTGTCGCATTTTTTGACGAAAAAACTTTCCACAAATTTGGTTTCCTTGGGAGAGTAGCTTCACGCAAATGACAAATATCGCTCAAATAAAATATCTTGTTGACAGTTTGACCCGGCGGAAACAATTAATAATGCACCACGGTAAGAGACGAGAACTGTCAATAAGACCTTGATCTAGCGACTTTGGCGCGATATTTTTATCTTGTCTTGTCGATGGCCAATATCATGCTATTAATAATTAGTGATCGGTTCTTTACGGATCATCTCAGTCTCATCTTTAGTAATAATGTATTTCATATTGTCTTCTTTACGGATCGTCTCAGTCTAATCTCTAGTAATAATGCATTTCATATTGTCTTCATTGTTAGGAAGTATTGTTTCACAAACATCAATATAATTCTGTTTAAAAAAACAGTGTTTTCGGTACCGATCGAGATTTAATGCGTCTAAGGTTCAAACAATTTTTCAAAATAGAATTGACTGATCCTTTTGATATGCCAACATTATCAGCAAACAGTCTATTAACAATAAGAGACCATTTATTGTTAATGAAATATTTGCAAGCACCAATTTCTTAATATGACTGACATGTTTCACATCAGTTGATGTGGATAGTCGTCCGGGACGATCTTCGTATTGAACGCGTTATCTGTCTTCTTTGATCATTCTGTATTAATTAGATATTGTTTTTAACAGAGCTTGGTTTCTGAAACCTACAATATTCTCAAGGTTTCTGCAGAAAATAAATATTCAAAATTAATCGCACTCATTTGTTGAATTATTTCTGACATTGTAAAAATCGAAAAACTCAATTTTTATGTTAATTTTAACTTAAATATTAATTACATTTATGACGTAAAATTAGAGCGCCTGTAATAGCGCTACGAAACTAAAAAAATATTTCGACATGCTTAGTTACACAGACCGAATCCGGATATTTCTTGGACGAAGTAGTATATTTTTAATATTGTTTTTTAACATTCACTTTTGATAAGTTTCTATAAAGAAAAAAAGGCTGCAAAACCAACAGAATATTCCTATGAGAATTAATCCAGGAACTAGATAAAAAAAAATCGATTCAAATGTGGTAACCATTACATTTGCATCGATTTTTTTTTGCCGGAATAATTCATGTTGAGAAATCTTGTTTACTAAAAGTAATTACTAATGATGATACGGATCACTTGATTTTCTGCTTAAGAGTCTTATTGGAATGTACTGAGAATGTTATTAATATTTTCAAAGAAAAATTACGTATTAATGAAAGAAATAGAAGAAATGTCTGTCCAAAAGAAATATATATAATTCAAACAATCGCCACGAACATAATGATATGCATACGGCATACATAATGCAATAAATCGAATTTAGCACAAAATCCAAGCAGATGATCCTATCATCTTTATGCAACTGCAACCTGAAAAAATGAGATGAGCGGGTCGAGAATGTCTTTGAATCTTCACTCTCTCAAGCCTTTATTGAGAGACGTTGTACAGGATCTGAGGTTTTAATTTCAAGGAATTTGAAAAACGTCACGCAATTGACTGGATCCAATTTATATTGAAGCATATGTTAAGGTAAATTTTACTGATTTACTCGTCATCGATATATTAATAGTTAACCAAACAAGAGACACCCTGAAAAATTGTACTTTAGAGATTGTTACAGTTAGTGATTTAAAGTTGGAAGAAAAACCGCAAATAGTTAATAGAATATATTAAATAAAAATGATTTGAAAATAATTAATAAATTATTTTCAGATTTAATCATTTTTATTTATTTAATTAATATTTAAATAACTGTGACCAAGTGAATGAATACTCTTTCCTATTTCTATTTAGTTAACAGAAATCTTTGGGTACTAACAAAGATTTCTGTTACATCAAGGCCAAGGGGAAAGTTGTTTAAAATGAGAATGGTATTAATTTTGGGAATGGCACCCAGGGACAAATAAGGATACAAGGCTGCGTTCATAGTGATGTATAAAGTACGCAAAATGACGAAAACTCAAAGTCCATAAATTTGATAAAAAAATCGTAATTACTTACTTAGGAAATTGATGTAAAACATTTTGTCTTGCATTTTTGTTTGGCTATATTGAAAATAAAAAAAAGAAGTGCAAAAGCTTTGGCAGCTAAAGACACTAGGGTGTGTTCATAGTGAGGCGCAAAGTGCGCAAAATTACGGTTCTTGAAACTCAAAGTGCTAAAAATCGTAATTGCTTACTCAGAAATTTGACATACAACATTATATCTTGCTAAGGGTAGCTAAGGAACCAAGGGTGCGTTCATTATGAGGCGCAAAGTGTGCGATATCACGATTCTTGAAACTCAAAATTTATAAAAGTGCTAAAAGTCGTAATTGCTTACTCAGAAATTTGACACAAACACAAAACATTTTGTCTTACATTTAGTTTGATTGTAGTGATAAATGAAAATAGAGTACCAAATTTCGGCAGCTGAGGACATAAGGTTGTATTCATAGTGAAGCGTCAAGAACTTAAAATGAAGATTCATGCAATCTTTTATGAGGTAAAAAAAACGTAATTCAATTTTAATAAATGAAACACTTTTTACTTTGTATAATTTGGATTGTTTTATTGTTGACTATAGTTTCGACAACCTTAACGTGTCATTATCAAAACAAAAGTAATTACACGCTCAGGAATTCTATATAAAACGCTTTATTACTTTTTTGGCAGCAAAATTCTCATAGCGAGCCTGAAATCAATATTCGTAGAATACAAATTATATAAACGAAATAAAATATTCCTACAGCCCGAATATTTTATTAATTTGAGGCTCTCTCAATTTAGAGCCTTTTTCCAGTTTAATTGTTGTGTAAAAGGTGTTTTGACGCCTCACTAAAAATTTAGTCCATTATTAATAACAACGCAGAATTATAATGGTATTCTCAAACGAGTAAATCTAGAACTGATAAAATGATTTTGTTTGATGATAATGCACCAATACACACACACAGAAAAACCTATTAAGGCTGCGATTTTACGCCTAATTGACGGTGCGATTAGCGCCAGAACGAGTGGTTTTTACAAAATACGTGTGTGCATTTTATTTTTGATTTTTCAACATATCGGCAAACGTCTGAACTACTAGGAGCTGTTCCAAATAAAAATGACGGCGTCGAACTAAATTTGTTCTCATTGACAATTATAGGATTAAGGAGCATACAAATAATAATATTATTAATGTGTGAATATTAAGAGGAAGACTTTTCATATATACTCAGATATATTTAATGTAGATTAAATGTACTTTTGTAAATCAAATTAATTTTTGAAAAATTATTTTCACTTTTTTGTTTTTAAAAAATAAAAATTATCTGAAGTCGTTTATCAGTAAATAAGCTAAATGCCTGTATTTAATGTTTATTTTTTATGACTGTATAACATTAAAATAATCCCTTAAAATGGAAAAATATTGGGGATCGCAGCCTTAAGGAATTGACTGCGGGTTTTAGTTGGGAAATACTTTCGCGTGCGGTTTAGGCCGTGTTTATACACATGCGGTAAGAGCATCTAAGGCTCGATGCTTTTGAGTGCACCCGCATACGCGATGTTTAGTACTTTTGATAGTTCAAGAATCATTATAAAGCGGTAAAGCGCGTTAAAAATGAGTGCGCAGAAAAGTCCCTCATGATTAATCATTAATGTAATCGAAATTCACATCACTTAATCCACACTTTTGGATTGAGTGGACAATTACCGTCAGCACGGCTCATCTTGAAAAATAAAATATAGTTTTTCTCTTCAACAGCGGAATGATAATTTTTAACGCGCTTCATAATGATTGTTGAATTATCAACAATACTAAACATCACGTATGCGTGCGCATTCAAAAGCATCTAGGCTTAACGTTCTTTTTGTCTGAGTATAAACACGGCCTTACCCGACCAGACTTATATACGTTTGATTAGTACTTATTTGTATCGATGGAAAATGCTTTGCTAACCAGCGAAAAAAAAAAAAAAAAATACACAACAATATACAAAGCACTCATTCAGTCGATGAATGGTTTGCTTCAAAAGAGCAACACTTTTTTTGACGTGCCATCCACAAAATGTCACAAAGATGGAAGAAATATATAGCGAGCGATGTGCAATACTTTTAGTAAACTACTTGTTACCATTTCCATAGAATAAATGTGTATTTCCTGCTTCATACTTGATATAATTCTAATTATTTTTTTGTATGTATATAATTACATCACTATTAGATTTACATGGCGCGTATGGTGAAATGCAAGGTTAATCATGTGCATAAAGTGAATAATATCAAAATATTTGATTTATTGATATTTACACAAAGCGCACCCTCCACCCCACAATTAAATATCGATAATTCAAACAATCGCCACGAACATAATGATATGCACGCGGCATACATAATGCAACAAATCGAATTTAAAACTGAATAGATTCAGGCTCTCTGGACGTGGAGGGGAATTATCTACTCGATTGCAATTCAACAAACACGATAATCAATCTCGTGCTAAATATCTATTTAATTTAATTCGCGGAGAGTAACAGGGGGGGAACAGGGTGTGTATTGCGTCAAAACGTTGAATGGGAGTGCCCGAAACTAGAATTACGATCAATTAAGGCAATGTATTGTAAATCGGTTAGTCACAGATGGTGACCGGAATTTACACACTCGTAATAGGTTTTCGGGTGCACTACTACACGCCGGACACGAAACCCCTCGACGCTCACTACAAACGAGCTTGCGAAGGGGATGCGGTGCGGATTGAAGAGAAAAAAGAACGTATTTTCGGTCAACTTATTTACAAATAAATGACGTTTGCGGGGTTTTTGCACTGGTGCTCCTTTATTATTTTGCCGTAAATTTTCGTAAAGTTGCGATGGAAATCCCTTTCTATGAAAAATGGATCGGCGACAATAGAAATTGAATAAAGAGAAGGAAAAAAGCAAATATAACTGAATACTTAATAAAAAAAAACACAATAATTATATTCTTCTTATTTATTTTAGACGACCTTCTAAAGAAAATATAATAATAACAACAATAATCTTTATTAACAGATATATACAGCAAAAAATACTAAATAAATATTAAAAAATTACAAAATCAAATGTATATTTTATATCTGTTAATTGGCTATCAACCAATGGTCTTTCCTCCTGAAGAAAATATATTTTCTCGGTTTAGTAGAAAGAGTTAACTAGTTATTCGTAGTCACTACTTCGTGTTACACTGATGCCTCAGTCAATGGATAATCGAGGCTATTCCGTATTGGAAATGTTAAGTTAAAATAAGTTTCATTTCACATTCTATGAATATACATCTATTATAAAAGCTGCTTAGACTGCGATGATAAACATTAAAATGCACGTTATGTTCGGTATAACGTGTATGTATCTTATAGAATAGCACTTGGTTTGTTTCACTTATTTTAATTTTATTAATAAGTGAAACAAACTAAGTGTTTTAATTTCAATTAAATCATCCTGAATTAATTCAAAAATGTTTCACCACGGGTTAAGTGAGAAATTAATTAAACATACTTATAGAATAGCGCCGCATATTGTATGATACATTAAAGTAATACTGGAATATGCAGAAATTTCGCGAAATGAAATATAAATAATCGTAATAATTTCTTTTTCTGAAAGACAATTATGAAAATAGGTCATACAGGACAGAAAAGCTCTAGTCCATAGTCCAAACAGATTAGACTGTAATTGTCTGAATAAAGATGTTTGATTATATAGATCATATTTGTATCAAATTATAATCAACGTTTCCATTAAAAAAAGGTATGCATTGAAAATTTCAAAGATTTCATTAAATTGTAAACTCAAATAACTTCACATTATGTACCTATTAATTTAATAATATTTTACATTTTTTCTAACACTAACTAGCAAATTCGTGTAATTCACAATACTTAGAGTTTTTGTTTAATTGAGACTCATATATTGGGTATAAAGAAAAGTCATCCATGTTTTTTTCTCAATAGATGGCGTTGAACCCAATATCTCGTGATGTACTAATCCCACCGGGACATATTGCTACTGAATAGAAAGGTTCATTTGCGTAGGAAAAAAAAACTCTCTTTAACAGTTTTGTGTTCGGTTGATTTGCCTGCTTACATCATTGATAACGCGTCAAAAACTCTGGGAGCTTGTTTGAGAAGTTCTTATGCATCCTCCATGTAGTCTGGACATAGCACCAAGCGATTATCATCCGTTCAGGTCGTTGTAAAATTCTCTTGTGGGTGGAAAACTGGCTTCAAGAAAATCATTTGTCCCAATTTTTTGCCAATAGGGACAAGAACTTCTTTGAGAAAGGAATCATGAAATTACCTTCAAAATGGTAACAAATAATTAAACAAAACGGCGTATATTTGACCTAAATCCGATAACACTAACTATATTAAATTAAGTCTTGAATAAAGTGTAAAAAAATAAGCATGGCTTTTCTTCACATTCAATGTTTCAACCTGATAGAAAAAATAACTTTAAACTTCAACTTGAAATAACGTCAAATTCATACTATTAAATTTTACAACCTGATAGAAAAAATTATTTGAAACTTCAACTTGAAATAACTTCAAATTCATATTATTAAATTTTACAACCTGAAAAAATAATTTGAAACTTCAACTTGAAATAACTTCAAATTCATATTATTAAATTTTACAGACTGACTCTTCTTTAAGCGATTATTTAGACTTGGAAATTTATCTCTTTCTTCTAAATCGTATCCTTAATGTACACGCCGTTCCATAACTATACGGGTTTGGGATAAGGTATGAAACCATGTAAATATCTCTGAAACAAAGTGGATGAAATCTTTGAAATTTTGCAAGCATGTCCAATGGGATAAAATGCATTTGATGTAAATTTTTGTTAATTATATACTTCCAGTTTAACTGCAAATACCCTATTTAAAAAAATTAATTGGACATCCTGTATATTTCTGCAGATTTTTAAATACACGTTATTTCGAATTTTGTACATACTGGGTTTAGTGTAAAAAATCTGTAAAAGCTTACTTCTCGCTTTTACAGATTTTTTACAATAAACCCAGTATGTACAAAATTCACTTTTAATAACAAAAATTAATAGATTATAAAAAATCTACCAATAAAATATATAAAACACAGATTAAATTTAATAACTTAAGTTTGCCACAAACCTCCAAATATCTATTTAAACAATTATATATTCCCGAAATCCAAATATACCTCCAAAATATAAAAAACCTTCATCGACAATTTATCATTTCATTTCATTAAATATTGCGCACTTTGACAATGACTATAGCAGTCATGAAAATTAAATAAACAATGACAAGAACTAGACATAGACAGGTGGAAAGATCTTCTTTCGTTAGCTATTTCATGTAATATATGTGAACATAAATCTTTAAATACATTGTAAATAATAATCTAAACTATGTATAAATGTTACATGAATAAATATGTTTAGTTAGTTGAATAACTTTAAAGTATCCACTAGTTTCGGGTTATCAGCACATTATCGAGAATTTAAATTCTCTCCTATTTATCTGTGATTCACTGGTGAATTTTTAATAATCTATTCATTTTTTTATTATAATATGAACTACCAATGTTTAAATATTAAAACTATTAACTCAGTTTTACTTGCAAAATAAGTTATTTTATTTAGATTAATGAGTGTAATAATTTAAGCAAAATTAAATTAAATGTTCAAATTACTTGCCATTCTTTCTTTCTTAATCTTATCCTCTTTTACCCGTATTGGGTGTCGAGGACTTGCCATTCTCCTCAAGACAATATGCCAGACTTCTCCATGGTGAACTGATACATGGAGAAGTCTAGCATATTGTCTTGAGGAGAATTCATCAATAATTTTTGTTTCAATTTCATTAAGCGTGTTGGTCGTTTAACATAAAGATGTGATTATAGAAAAAAATCTAATGGAAAAAATCTAGAGAACGAGCAGGCCACTGTATGAATCTTTAAATGCATTTTACTCAATTGCACTTATTTGCAAAATTGTAAAGATATTTTCCGTTTTATTTTGAAGATTTTTTGGTTTCATACTTTATCCCAACCCTGTATAGACACTTCACATTTTTTAACTTTTTCCGTAACCGTGTTTTCCGTGTTTTTTTCTATAATCACGTGTTTACGTTAAACACGCTTAATGAAATTGAAACAAAAATTATTGATGAATTCTCCTCAAGACAATATGCCAGACGTCTCCATGGTGAACTAATACATGGAGAAGTCTGACATATTGTCTTGAGGAGAATTCATCAATAATTTTTGTTTCAATTTCATTAAGCGTGTTGGTCGTTTAACGTAAACACGTGATTATAGAAAAAAAAAAAATGTAATGGGAAAAATCTAGAGAACGAGCAGGCCACTGTATGAATCTTCAAATGCATTTTACTATATTGCACTTATTTGCAAAATTTTAAAAATATTTTCCGTTTTCTTTTGAAGATTTTTTGGTTTTATACTTTATTCCAACCCTGTATAGACACTTCACATTTTTTTAACTTTTTCTATAATTATATGCAATAAGACAATATAATTATTTTCCAATAGTAATTAATGAAATATAATGCGTTTGAAATATACCACTTTTAATATCTCTACTGAAAGGCGCAATTCTTATACTTAAAATAAATATAAGAGGATTCTCAGATAATAAACTTATTTCAAAATTCGCTTGAAAGACACAATTCTTATGTCAAAACTATAAAAAATAGAAATTTTATTAAGTTGGCTTTGGTATGATCCATTCAATTAATTTTTTAATTTGAAAATTTATTTTGCTTCCCCAATAGATCTAAATAGGTGAAAACATTAAAGCCGAACCGTACTTGGTTTCGCCGTGGAATAACTTCTCTAGACTTAGATACGTTAACTTCATTTGCTATCTGCTTGGTACGTTTGTGCAGAAAGATAAGGATTTTTGTAACACTTGATGTAATTACAAAACATATGATATTGTTCATGTATTGAATAATTCGTCATTTCAAATAAAAAATATTTATCAATATTACATTAATACACATGTATGAATGATTTATACAACCGATAAACTAATGTAACATGACAGTTATTTGTTATAATAAATTTTGTTTATTTTTATTCATGCCTACTTGTTTTAAATATTCAACACTTAATATTTTCATTATTTTTTTATTTTGACATAGGTTGTTATACATCGTTGAAAAGAGAAAACAAAAAATGTCTATTTAGGCGTGTAAAAATTGAAATTTGAAATAAGAAAGTTGGTATTAATATCGCGAAAACCGTCATCTTGAATTTTATTTTGACTTGATTTTTATGTTTACCTAATTAAACCAATTAATTTATTTAAAACTTTTTTCGCATCTTATTATTGAGATATTTTCTTCTTTTTGAAAAACACGATTTTTAGTTTTTTTTTAAATAATTTCTAAACTGCTCAGAATATTGAAAATTTCTCAACATAATCTGAACCAGCGTACAAAACTGCACAATATTGCCCATTTAACCAAATCTCTAACTTTAAGAATAAGAAAGATACCCATGCCATCCTACTCTATTTAGGACACCCTGTATACTTAAAGGCAATTACTTTTTTAAGATTAAAATTAGCGATGTTACCTCTCCAAGTTACAACACCCTAAATAGACAGTAAAAAAACGACAAAAAAACTGCAAATTTTATAATTGTAAAATCATTTTGATAGCTTGTTGAACTGTTTATTTTTTTCAGAAAGTTAAAAAACAATCTTGTATTTACAATAATAACTAATTAAAAACGTCAGAGTTGTTATAGTAATGCGATAACAATGCGATTACAATTCGAAATAAAAAAAAACCTTGATTTGTTTGTCGGCTTCTGGTCATTATCAAGGAATACATAGAGGTTACTTTTTTATAGAATATTTTTATACGGTAATAAGGTCGATCATTATTGGGGAAATCCATAGCTCATGGTTAACTCATCTCTTGTCTTTTTCTTCTAAATCGTAACCTTAATATAAACTCTGTTTCATAACTACACGTGTCCGGATAAAGTACTATTGTTAAATTTTTTATTAAAATTACAGATTTTCTTCTTACTGTCATAAACAGCTTCTTGAATACTTTATAAATATTTTTTTTAATTTATTTAAATATTACATGTTTAAATAAAAAATAATTAGATAAAAAGTACATAATAAAATGTATGATTTATAGAGTAATGAGTCGGAGTATATATTAATTTCAATTTTTGTTGAATTATTTATAATGATAGTTTGATTGATCCGAAATAATATGAATAATAAACATCAACCGTAATTTAAAACGAAGTTCAATTTAAAGCAAAACAACAGCAATCAAAACCGGCCCTAACAACCCAATTAAGTCAACAAAACTTGCCACAAGGGGGAGATATGATTAAGTCACCCCGCATCCAGCCCAACAACGCCAAAAGCTCACTCACTATCTAAACACATATCGCATATCCCCACAACGGAACTCTCCTCTCGCTCGCAACCTCCGTATTAAAAATATATTAATCCATTTTCGAGTTGCGCGCAAAGCAAACATCGGTGCACGCGGCCCAACAATTATTTCGCAATTCCTACCCCGCGTTTCGGCTTTTTTCCCGCTGTTTTGTTTCGGGTTTTTTTCCCCTATCAATCTCTATCATTCCCTGATCAACGGCACGCCGTGTATTGAATTGTCGGACCGCACTGATATGTTTTAATGCGTTTACAATGGCCGCAATTTATAAAATACCGGCCGAATCGTTAACGCCCAAAAACACACACATTCGGATTTCACGCTAATTGAGAGATTTTATAATGGATCGCACAACGAGAAAAAAATTGTTATTGGAAACCGTTAAGCTACAATGTGAAAATCGCTGATAATAACCGACCGGCTCGGATTATGGACTAAAATAATAATGGATTTTTATTAATTACCTTATTTATTAAAATCATAAAGTATACATTTTTTTTCTATGCTTACTTAACATCACTCGATATTTTTTTGTGGAGTTATGTTAAGGCAAAGTTTTAACATACCCCAATTAATTTCTAATTTATAATTGCCAAACCTTACTTTTCATAAATCGATTCAAATTTGAATCATTTTTATATAACTTTTTTTTTTGTTTAATTTTGTTTTCAAAACAAAGTTGTCGTTGATAAACTTTTTAAAATATGATTTTGTATAATAAATGTAATTATGTATAATGAGCATGGCATCATATATTGAGCATGGCATCAGAATAATTTTCAAGTACTTGCAAATCACAATCGCCATCACTTTCATTTATGCGGGTATTCAGTGATTTTTTTTTTACCAAGAGCAGTAATTGAGAGTCACTGAAACTGAACTAGTTTCGACCTTAGGTCATTCACAAGGAGATGTGTACAAAATTTACAAATGTATCGATACTTATACAAATTTTACAGCTAATTTCAGGTAATAAGGGCCATCGTGTTGGGGCAATGCCAATTGTCTTCGATGTTATTAAGCGTGTTTTTTTATCGCTATATTGATTTATAATCCATCTCGGAGATTCAATTCACATCCCTTATTAATTATTAAATAATAAAATTTTCACCAGACTTTCATACTCTATAGAAAATAACCATTTTTCAATAAACGTAATTTAAATATTTTGTATTCAGGTATATTTAAATTACGTTTATTGAAAAATGGTTATTTTCTATACAGTATGAAAGTCTGGTGAAAAATTTATTATTTAATATTATTATTATAATTTCAAAAGTTCGTCCTGTTTGTCCTAAATATACACAATCACAAACTCCGCCCTTGATTTCGTGTACGCCACTTTTTTTTTAATTTGTCTATCTCGGATTTAATATGCACTAAAAGTTTGTGTATATTAATTGTATTCGTTATAATATAAAATTCATTCCCTTTTCAACATTTTTGCATCTTCTGATAGGTTGTTAATAAATTTCAGTTTGCACCACTTAATTTTCTTTGTTATGTTTTGTGCATTAAAAGGTGGAAACTAATCGGAGTAAAACTAAATAATCAGTGAAACAAATCAAGTGTTTTAATGTTTTATCATGAGTTAATTGAGAAATTTATTCAGAGTGTAGTAATTGATAGACTTGAAAATGTTTGAAATGTTTGCCATTTTTTGTAATTTTTGGAATTATACGTAGGAGGTTAATGGATTTGACAAAACATTAGGTTTGTTAATAGAAAAAGGATTTAATAACATGGTCACAGTTATTTAAAATACATTAATTTAATTAGGTGTGTTCATTACATAAGCACTTCTTACACTTTCTGCAGACAGCAATGTACATCTTATGAATGACATCAACTTTGACTCAATTCAACTTAGTGCAGACAGCAATGTACATCTTATGAATGACATCAACTTTGACTCAATTCAACTTAGTGCAGACAGCAATGTACATCTTATGAATGACATCAACTTTGACTCAATTCAACTTAGTGCAGACAGCAATGTACATCTTATGAATGACATCAACTTTGACTCAATTCAACTTAGTGCAGAACAATATTGTTTATAAATAGACTGGTCCCTGGTCTGGACCCTTTACTCAAACGTTAGTGCTATTTGTAATCTTTCGACAAAACAGGCTTAAAATTGTAATCAGCAATAGATTACAAATGTCGGAAGATTACAGATATTACTAATCTTTGGGCAACGGGTCAAAAGCTATGGCTGGTAATAGTTTTCAACTTTTTTTTGGAGCTTTAGTAAATAAAGGTCAATTTTATACCTGCTGCATTGTGAGACCAGAAAGTAATGTCATTTTTGTGCATGTTTGTCTTTGTGGTCGCCCAACAGCTCATTGGGTGATTTAAAGCACTGTCAAAGATATTTTAAAGTTAGAGTGACTTGTTTTCTTGTAAGTTATAAAATTTTAAAGCTTTTATACCATGTTTGGTGAAATGGTCAGTCAAAAACCAGAAGAGATACATATCCTGCATTGTATGCCTTTTTTAATTTCATAAGGGTAGTAATGCAACAGTTGCTACCAAAAGCATCTGCGATGTTTATCCGAGTGATTTAGATGTTCGTAAATGCCAAAGGTGTTTTTCCAAGTTCAAATCCGGTGATTTCAGTCTTTCTGACTATAATTTTCCAGGAAGGCCAACAACTCTAGATAATATTTTAAGGGCGGAAGTGGATGCAAATTCATGTCATAAGACCTTTCAAACAATCTTAGCGCACCTTGGTCAACCATTCAGGAACATTTGAAGTAGATTGGGAAAGTAAGCAGAGCAGGTGTTTGGGTCCCGCGTAACCTATCCGAGGAAAACGCTTCTGTATTATACGGCTGAATGAATAAGTTGCAAGTATTGGATCGGTTAGATTTCTAACCAGTTGCAAGTATTGGAACGGTTAGATTTCTAACCGTTCCAATACTTGCAATTTATTAGAACGGTTAGATTTCTAACCATTCCAATACTTGCAACATATTCCTTCAGCCGTATAATACAGAAGCGTTTTTTTATAGATTGATTACCGGAGATAAAAAAACCAAACAAAAACCCAAATCGCAAAAGGCAGTGACTCTCTGCAAATCACGCCTCACGAGCTAAGGCAAAACCAGATTTACAACCCAAATTAGCGCTTTTATGGGTTTGGTGGAATACTCGTGAAGTTGTTCATTTTGAAGTGCTATAATCTGGTCAAACTGTTAATGCAGACATTTATTGTGATCAATTGGATAGAGTACGTCCACTTTTAATTGAAAAGTACCCAGCTCTTGGTAACAGAAAAGGTGTAATTTTGCAACACGAAAATGCAAGAGCGCAGTGCGCTAGAACGAACTAGAAAAAATTAATGAACTAGGATGGGAAGTATTGCCGCACTCGCCATACTCACCTGATATTGCACCATCTGATTTCTACTTGTTTCGATCGTTACAGCATTTTTTTAGTGAAAAAAAAAAAAAGAAATAAAAATTCTGAAGAAGTTGAAAATGCTATCTCCAGATATTTTTATTAGTGATGGGCAAAGTCGATCTTTTATTATTGCTAAATTAAGTATATTATAATTTTAAGAATGTTACTTATTATAAAAATATCAAAAATAACTTCCCATTTATTAATAAACATAAATTTGAAGTTACTTTTTCGTTTTAAATACTTAAAATGACACATTTAGTAATACTCGATTACTAATATTATTCGATTTTGCCCAACACTAATTTTTATGAGAAACTTGGTGATTTTTATCGATTTGGGATTGAAAACTTGCACACTAGATGGCAAAAGTTCGTAGAAAATGAGGATGATTGTGTTATTGATTAAATTAAAATAATTATAAAAAAGTTATTGTTATCAATGTTAAGTGCCATATAAGAAAATAATTTTAGAAATTCTTCACAATTAATAACATACTTTACAGTTTGCTACAACGAAGTGTGTTAAACAACATGGTATACCGATTTGACCAGATGCAAGAAATCGTAGTAGAACATCACGTAAATAATCAAAAGAAGTTTAGTTTAACATCTGCATTCAATACGCTCCGGTTCCGGAACGCCAACGCGGGCCCGAATATGAAGGGTGAAATTGAAACAAGAAAAGAAAAAGAGGAGAGGGACCCCACAAGTCAAAAATAATCTGGCAAATTAGCGTAGATTATTAAGACAATGGCCGGCTTTATCGTCACGTGTTTCACTTTAGTTCCGCCAGCGCTCATCAAAGCGAACGTCGACAATGAATCGCCGGCTTTATTTTAAACGCTTCCCGTCTTAAAATAACTATATTTCAGTGGGTAATTAGCGGTCGCTCCTTTTTGATGGTGTGAAGAAGATAATGCCACGGCCGTCCTCAAAGGGGTTTCACGCGTGCACCTTCCGAGGATTTGCGCTCTCCTTTGATATACAGGTGGATGGGGAGAGAAGGTTTTTTTGTCGTTGTTTCGTAATTAAAACGCTAATTAATTCCGACCGTACTAACACACGCAATTGCGTCCGGACAAGTGGACTATTATCGGTCTAAATCCGCACATTTTATGACTCTGTGCTAGCATTGTGCTTAGTTTCGGACGGATGGAAACGGCTGCCGGGATTATTTTAATTTCGTAGTCATTAATTTAAATCTTAAAGAACTCACTCGACTCGATAAAGAATTAATTTGGTTTATTTATCAGGTATTATCTTTTTATATTTTAAAACATCTTCAACTTTCAATGGCTATGAAAAATTTAACGTTTAAATATTCAATTTAGAAGAAAGTTATTTGCAAACACTAATTCGTGATGTGCTCCCTATATAATACACTGATAGAACTGGACTCTAGTTTGGATATCTTCTTTATTAAAAATAAGAAAATCTTTTTTAGTATTGCTATAAGTTTGTTAGCTCGTTTTTGATGTAATTATATGTATTGTTCATGTGTTTCACTTAATTACTTATGTTTTTTTTGTAATATTCATACTTACTTTATAGGAATGTTTACTCTTTCTGTGTCTGTATGCAAATAAATAAATAAATATTGATGTAATAGATAATGAACAATTTTATACGATATCTGGAACGAGCGTCCTATTACGTCACCCCCCGCCCTTCATTGGCTACGTCCCTGTATGATATATTGAACCACCGAATGATCAATGTCAAGTATCCTGCGATGGCAATACTTAATTTAAGTTGGGACGATTGGATGATTTCCTAATATGATTTATTCAATGTCAGATTTTAATATGCCAAATGAAATTTATGTTTTTTTATAATATTAATTGCAAAAGTGTCAACAAGACTGACAAAGACAGCAGTTCGATAGAAACATATATTGACTTATGTTTCTATATAATCATAACTTTAATTTAATTTTCATTGTTTTAATTTAAAATTAAAGGCACTTCGTTTATTTCATTTAAGTGCGTCACATTCATTTCTAGATAATGACGATAAATCGAAACTAAATAAACAAAATGGTGATGTGTCCATCATGGTACTTTCCCCGGTGAATACGGTCAAATGAGTTTCTGATTGAAAATTTAATAGGAAAGCAAAATGATTAATTGACAAAAAAAAGATTGTAGTCTTTTAAAGTTAAAGCCGAGTATTTAGAAGAATATTATAATTAAGTGTGTTATTTCTTACCTTACAATGGGTTGAAATCATTTCTCTACACTCTTCTTCATCTTTTCAAACTGGAGGTGTTTGCGAATTATATGTTGGATATGACGGCACTTTGACGTTTTATTTGTCATTAAAATAATTATTTCAATAATTAAAATCTCTAAGGGAATTAATCAGATAAACGAAATTTTTCCGCTTATAAAATGAAAACAGGAGATCCTACAATAAAAGTTTTATAACAGAAATTATTTATTTTCCAAGATCTAAAACTTTTATTTTCAATTTCAATTTACTTTATTAACGGAATCTCCATTTCCAAATTACAATTATAATTACATATTAAAAATTTTATAAGAAAAGTGTGACGCTCTAAAAAGATTATAAAACATATGTATAAAAAAAGGCAAATTACCAATCACAAATTACGACAAAATACAAAATAAAAATAATACGCATCAAAATATTTATTTATCAATCCCAAACAGTTCATTGTTCATTTGAAACATTTTTCTATCCGAATTAAAAAATGAAAAGAGTTGCTAAGAGTAAAATTGAACTTAATGAGTTTTGATTCTAACTAAAAGCTTTTCAGATCATTCCACTGTTATAAAAAGCTTAGATATAAAGTCTGGGCTTAATCCATTTAGCCGTTTATGCGCTATCGCGGAAACACACAGACTCACACACAGACATTTTTCAAAACTAGATGGAATGGACTCAGAGGACCTCAAAACGTGCATATTACTTAAAAATGGCGGTTTGAAAATTTTCGCGATCACAATACTTTCCCTTGGACAGGGGTCCGGGGACAGTAAAAATAATTGAAACAATCCAAGTGCTTTCAATTTTAAATTCATATTACATGATCATCTTTATTGAGATATTTCGTTACATTAAGTTTACAGAACATTGCATATTTATTTACAAGATGGCTATCGGTCATTGGATGTACGGCCAGCAGTCTTTGTTTCGTATGTTAGTCATTTATGCATGATCATATGAATTCATGATGAATTGAGGATGTTTGAATTTTGGAGGGATTTTCTAAAGTACTAAACATAAATATTTAAAAAGTAAGGATTTTTTGTTGCCAATATGGACAGTCGAGATTGATCAATCGATAATGATAATCTTAAATCATGTAGAAATGTAATCAGATGAATCATAAATCATTTTAATAATCAATATTTTTGATAAACAAATATGAAAAATAATGAAAAAAGTCATTAGGTATAAATGAAACACAATAAATAATAAATAAAATTAAAGAATTTGAAAATAATTAATTAATAAATTATTTTCTGTTTTGCTTTCTCTTTCTCTTTCTTTTATTAAAAATAAATAATATTTTATTATAATTTTATAATAACAAAATATTATTTATGAATATTTTTTTATTAAAATAAAATAATAATAAAATTTATTTTAAATGTATTGTGAAACAAACCACGTGTTTAATTTTGACCTAATTGTTTGACCAAGTTTAACCAAGTATTAGGTGAGAAATTAATTCAAGAGAAAAAAAAATCATGTTTATTTTAATTATTAATCAATATTTTGGTAAAAAGCAATATTTTTAAGAATTCTACTAATATTATATTCATTCAAATAATTTTATATTTAGTACTAATTAATTCCATTAGATTCTACATATTTCTTTTATGACAAAAACTAGTGAAAAGATGTGGCTTATTACGGTATATAACCCATTTTTTTTTATTGTTTATACTGATATTTTTTCTACTTGATAGCTAAAATATGTAAGTGAGATTAAAGCTACTTATGCTTTACAGAATAATCGAACCCAGTCCCCACTGAAATATCAACCGCGTGTGAAATTTTGCATGATCTAGAAATTTTGTGAGTTGTAGGACTCTAAAAACATTTGAAGGAATTTCGTCATGACAGTTGTAAGGACTGGGTCTGTACTAGACTCGATGTAAGTGTGAGCTTGGGTCTGAGTTGTGTTATACCGTGTTTAATATACGGTGGGTCTAAAAAGGTGGACAGCATTCAACCAACTCATACGAAGAGGTATGTAAAGTACAGATATGCCTTACATAATTGCTAAGTTGTTAATGAAATTAATTAAAAATTAAAAACGCACTGTCAGTCACCTCTGAGACCCTCGATTGAAATGAATGCAGAGGTCGTATCTGGACAGGCAGGTCATAATGTCACGTTAGCTAAAAGGAAAATAATTAATTAGTTAATTATTTTCAAATTCTTTTTAATTAATTTAATTAAATATTCTTTACTAAAATTATTAAAAATTGACTTGCATTTAATGAAATGTTCAGCCACTTTTCGTCTAGCGTATGGATAACTAGTGATGGCCATTTGGGTTTTTCGAACCTCATCAGACTAGTGTGTTCCATGTGCAATGCCTTGATGAACATTTCATTAAATGTGAATTTCGTTTACCTTGTTTTTATAAACAGGACAAGTTCGCCTTCCTTTAGTGGATGAAACGATGATTCTCGGTAGTCTACTTTGTAAACCCAAATCGTTGACGATGCCACTTGAAATTAGGCAAAAGGTGGCGCTTGCGTCGTCTTTAATTTATTATGAAAATTGACTTAGTTTGTATAAATGAAATTATATATTAGAGGCAACCACTTCGCGGTACATTTTCTATTTATAAAATAAGAAAAACGAAACTATTTTGTACTCCCTTTTTAAAAACTTTTTTCTGATTAGTTTCGACTAAACGATACCAGAAAGTCACGTGTTTTCTATTTCAGAAATTATATTTTATTACGCCATTTTGATAATGGTTGCTCATAAAAGCATTAGTATGCTTTTATGAGCAACCGAAAATGTTTTTTGCTAAACACAATAAGATTTCGCATGGCAATCGTGCCCGACAATGTCCTCCTGATCATTTCCACCGGAGATCGCAGCGTGGACGGTATGTTTGCTTAATTTAATTTAACAACTTTGAAATTATATAAGGTAGAGCTGTACTGATGAGGGTTGAATTACCGAAACACGCGTCTGCAGATGGCCTCATATTACATTTTTTTGCATTAAAATTTTTGAATAAAAATAGGTGCATTATACATTATTGTACATTTGTTCTAAAGTCCTTACATAACGTAAGTAAAAAAATGTTACAGTAGCTAAAGAGGGAATAATTTATTAATTATTTTCATTTAATTTCATATTTATTAATTATTTTCAAAATTCTGTTTATATTTAATTTACAGGGTTATCATAAAGTAAGGGGACATCCGCATGTACGGTGAAATCCCATTATTGAAACAACTAGATTCCATTTATAATAATAATAATAATAAATCTTTATTGTCCAACAGGAAACACATCCTAATAACAAGACAATATAGTTAAAAATTATGTATTAATTTTAAAGATATAAATATATAATAATTATATATTATTTATCAATATTATGAACATGCGTAAATGAAATACAAATTGCTTAAACTCTACATAAATTAATTACATTTTTGTAAAATATATTTAGTAATTATATTTAGTCTAAGGCTGTCAGTACAGTTTACAGAGTATCATGAAATATATCACAAGAAGAGGAATTTTTATTAAAATATCTTGACACAATACTGACAGGTGATTTCAGACCAATATCAGTTCTATGTGCTACTAAGTAAAATGTAGGAGACTGCTTACTGTGAAAAGATGGAATATGCAGCCCAATACCATTTAAGAAGTCTGGTGAATCAACAGAACTGTGTAGAAGTTTGTAAAGGAAAGAAATACACATTTTTTTCGCCGAAACTCGAGACTTTCAAAATCAAATTTACGTAAAAGTATAATGTGATCTACACCTCTATATGGATACGATCATTTTGACTTAAAAGATAATAATTTTAATAATTTACGTTGTACACTTTCTACTGCACGAATCTGACATTGGCGCTGAGGAAATCAAACTATGGCCGCATATTCCAACTTTGCATAAAATAATGATTTCAACGTTTTCGGATTACGAAACTGGGAGGAGTTATGATAGATAAAACTTAGAGACCTCGAGGACTCTTTAACAATATAGTCAACGTGATAATTAAAGGTTGAAGTGTTGTCGAAGTACACTCCCAGATCTTTAAAAACTGTGGCGCGCTCTAAGATGTTACTGTTTGATTAAATGTAAGCGGATTGGATATTTTAGTGAACGACATGTATTTACATTTGGAGATGTTTAAGTCTAGTCCATTTTTTAAACACCATGCTGATATACCATTAATGTTATATTGTAATACTTGACAATCGTTGACATTTTTAATAGTATTGGAGATTTTTAAATCGTCGGCGTATAGTAGGTGCTTACAAGATAAGGATTCCGAAAGGTCATTAATAAATAAATTAAATAGTAGTGGACCCAAAATAGAACCTTGGGGTACCACTGAAGTAGGACAGAATTTTAAAGATTTTAAGCCATTGACAACAACATATGCTTTGCGTTCACTAAGTTAAGTCTGTATTAATGACACGGATGACGCACAAAAACCAAAGGTACTTAACTTTGATAACAGGATATTGTTGAACCTTGTCGAATGCTTTCGACAGGTCCGTATAAATCACATCAATTTGTCCCTTAGCATCAATAGTCTCAGCAATATCATGAGTTATAAGTGTAAGGTTGGTCACAGTTGAACGATTAGGTATAAACCCAGATATATATATAGTTTAACATGATTGTAAATTTGATCAAAGAGTAATCGTTCAAATACTTTTGCGATATGCGGTAAAATAGCAATGGGTCTATAATTATGAATGAATGAATATTTTGAATCTTGAAAGATGTTTTAGGCACAGGACAAATTTGCCGCAATTTTCAGACATCGCGGAAAGGTACACGTTTTTATTGATAGGTTGAATAATGTAGCAAGCGGTGCACATAGCAGCGTAGCACAATCTTTTAACAATTTAATTTTTGCTGCTTACTTTATAGAGTTATATTTTAAATTTAAAAAAGTATTTTATTGTTTCTTTATTGCAATTGAAAACATAATTAGGATAATTAAATGTAATTGTGAAAGTAATTAATTAGTATTGAATATTGAAATAAAATAATAAAAAATAAATAATATATAAAATAATAATGATTAGTTAAGATTGGTTGTGATTATAACGGTTGAGAATTATATAGTAAAAAGAGTGAATTGATGAGTCAATGAGATGATGGGACGTAATATAGAGGGAATGGGTATATTGTGCAAGTGAGAAATGCGGGGGCGGCGTTAAGGGCTGCGTTCTATCCCTAAAGAGAGAAGGCCGGAGGAGTGAGCGCGGAAGAGAGAGAGAGAGAGAGAGAGGGAGGAATCGGCACCGCGACGGTGCGGAAGGAGGACCGCTGGGCTTTAGGGGTTGTGTGTATACGCGCGCGTATGAGTGTATGTGAGGGTAGATTGAAAAGAGACGGAGGGAGGCCGAGGGGTGAGACGATTGCCACGCGACCCGTGTAACAGAGCGGAACTAAACTAAATTGAGATCGTATTAGAGCCGGAGAGAGGTCTTATTGCGCATATAATAGACGCTGTTTGTGCTGTTTAACCACTTCCCGAAGAGAGGCGTTCGAATTAGCATTTTAGACGTTCCGTTTCCCGGATTTCTCTCGCTGCGATTTTCTGTTTGTGTTTGGGATGAGGATTCTCATTTTATTTCGATTTCGATTTCCATTTGTGTCGCGATACTCGCTTCCCACCTCACACCCCCTTTTCCCCGCAATCCGCTGATTCGTTCTTATGGAATCGAATCGGGACCAGAGATATGTCATGTGAAATTTGCACCCGCCGGGGGCGCTTCCTTTATTCCTCCTCCGTCCTTGCCGCGCTTGTTCGCTGCTGCGGATTAATCCGGGTTATGGAATTATTTATCAAGACCACATATCAATTTCACAGCTCGACTTCATATCGCATCCGTCAACCGACATCCGATTTACATCACGACTTTTTTTTTCCTTGTTGCTCGATTATTGCACAACAAAACCTTGCAAATAAATTGAATATTACCCACACAAATTTCCATTTATTTTGTTTTATTCATTCATTCATCATTGCTCTTCTCTTACTTTATTTATTTCGTTTTTTTTATACAACTATTTCATCCGCAATCTGATCATAAATCAAAAATTATTACAACCATATCATCAACAAACAAACAAAAAACAGTCACAAATAGAAATTTTTATTCATCTCTACACTGATTGCGAATAATCCGCTGCAATATTAAAAGCGTGTAGTAAATTATTAAAAAAAATAAATAAATAACCGAAACACGCGAAAAAAACCAACCAGACCGCCATCAATTTTTATCTACCATTGAATCAATCTACATTACCCCGAGCTTAATAAAAACTGACGCGCATAGACTATTGCCTGATATTTTATTTATTGAAACTGCGCGCTTTTTTCATATATTGATCAGTTCCCTGATTGTAATTGCGTCAGTTCGCAATATATATTTTTTTCCTGCGCGTTGTTGTTGTTTTTTTTATTTATTATTTTCCACCGGTCGGCGCTTTGTCCGCCATCAATGGCACATTTTAACGATCCCTTTTAATTATTTAATTATAAATTTCGGAACGGGCATATTATGTTTACCTTTTTATGTTTATCTATTTATTATCTGTAGAGTGTATTTGCGTTCGGCGGTGGGTTTTTGTATTGTTTTCCGGGTGTTGATTTTTTTTTTCGATCAGCGTATTCGGATTTGTTTTTTGTGTTGTTGTGTGCAGTCCGTAATGTGTCCCGGATTGTTTAATTCTGCTGACTGAGCCTTTTATTATTAAATCCTTGATTTTATTTTAATTTATTTTTAACTTTTAAAGTGAGTTATTTATTTTGTTAAAATTCAAACGCTGTTCTAAAGGATAATTTCCTGTAAAAATAAGCGCGAATGATTTTACGTTTCTTTAATATCTCTAATATTGGACAATCACTTGTTTTGTATTAATGTAAAATGTTAAAAAAATGGATAGGGAAAATACTTTCGAAGCGGTTTATTAATTGTTAAAGCTTCTGATTCCTTATACATCGCTATTCGATTTAATGAAATTACTTTTTCAATTTTGTATAACTAAAATTCATTTAGTAACTCAAGTGGGAGTTAACGGCCACAAATCCCGAGGTGAGGACGAAGGGAAGAAGATCAGCACCAACCACTTTTGATTTACAAAAATATTAGACTGTATATATTAACATAATATTGTTGTAAATAAAGAATTTATTGTAAAAAAAAATTTTGATGCCATTAAAGCGTCATCATTGTTAATTTGATAATAACGCATTATCCGTCCGTAACTGGATTTCCCCTTCCACAGCCCCCCCCTCAAAAAAAATAACGCATTAATGACATCGAAACTATAATCACTAAATTAATTTCCGTTATAGTAACAAAGCAAAAAAGGGTTTTCATTGATCAAACTTTTGAAGGTGGATAGGATGCTAATTAAATTAATAACACACAATAATAAAAAAAAGGGGCAGAAAGAACTCTGGTCGATAGTCCAGACACCTACATGTATTGTAATATCTGTATAGTTTGAATTAAGATGTTTATATAGAAATATACGATTAAAGGCCATTAAAAGTTTTTCGGGTTCCAGAGTCTGAAAAAAATAAAAAAAACATACATTGCACGGTTGACTGCGACAACCTCATGGAACATATTTTGACTTTTTTTCACTTCCAGTTGCACCAGAAATGACTATCAACTTTGTTATTTTTTTTTTAAATTTTTTTCCGCTGACAGAAACACCTTTTAATGGCTGTTATTTATATAAATATATAAAGACTATTATTTCACTTGGTTTAATTTACTAACTTGAATGATTAATTAATTATGTTCTCTTTAGCCACTTGGCATCGAAATAGCAGCAGGAACGGTACTTTTAATTAATTTTATTTAACAACTAAAAAAATATAAGGCAGAGCGTTACTAACGAGTGATACATTCCGAAATCGTGTCTGCAGATAGTAGATACGTAAGGAATTTTGTTCTATGTATTAAATATTCGCGAATAAATAAATGTTACATTATACAATTATTTGTTATGCTACAGCAAATTTTCATTGTGTATTTCAATGACTAGCGGGGAATTTATCCGAAAAGTAGTTTTTTTAATGTGTATATATTCTTTTTAAATTACTTATGTAACGTAAGTCATAAAGTTGCAGTGGTTAAAGAGAAAATAATTTCAATTAAGTAAATTATTTTTTTTTCATTTTTTTTTATTTCATTCAATAATTCACTTTATATTTTTAATATAATACTACTTCCAAGCTATTGTTTGTTTGTTTTTTTTTTCTATATTTTTTAATTGTACAATAGGTTAAAGAATAATTAGGTATAATGATTAAATTAAATTGAAATAACAAAATACAACAGGAAAAGTCCTTTACGAAAATAAAATTAAACAACAAAATAATATAAAGATATTGATTCTTTAGTTTGTACATAGAGCGAGAGTGATGTGCCCTATACTTTTCAGAATTTAAATACTACTTCCAAGCCCAGTTCCTATTATTTTAATATAACTCTCAGCTTAAAAGTTTAAAATTCTACTAAAGTGTGTTTGTGCAAGTGGTCATTATTAATTTTAAATATGTACAAATATTTTTATTGACAAACTCATGTGGCTTTAATTGTAATACTACAAATAAATTTTTATTATCTGAGAAAAAAATAATCTAACATAATATAATAATCAATATTGTCATAATAAATTGTCAAATAAAGGCTATCAACCATAGGTATTCCTGCCCTAATTGTAATATTTATATAATAATGTAAACAAATTCATCTGGTACTTGTCAAATGGCTATCGATCAATGGTCTTTCCGCCTGAATATTTAATTTAGTCTATTTCCAATGCAATGTCATGTTTTGAGATCTCTTCTGGCAGATAGCAGGGCCAAATGGACAGAATGCACTAAATCAGCTTTTATATACCTGGAACGATGCATCTTTTATCGAAATAAAGAGTTCTGCTGAGGTTTCATCCTTGAAGATGGAGTATTAAAATCGGGAATAGAGCACTAAACCTCAGCAGAACTCTTTATTTCGATAAAAAATGCATCGTTCCAGTTATATCGCTGAAGATCTTCTTTCTAGATTGAGGCGTGCTGCTAATAACTCTTATTACCAACAAACTTTGATGTG
This sequence comes from Philonthus spinipes, assembly GCA_963082785.1. NCBI lineage: Eukaryota > Metazoa > Arthropoda > Insecta > Coleoptera > Staphylinidae > Philonthus > Philonthus spinipes. The sequence goes on along the minus strand of OY720306.1, from coordinate 13,937,054 downwards.
TTTCTTGGCTACTACTCAACTTTTCGCAGATCTTTAGCTGTTATTAATTTCGATTGCGATTATTGATGTATTATTAGTTACAATAAGTAATATATTTTTATTTTATATAGAAATATCTTTATTTAGACCATTACATTTTTACAAACATTCAGTATATACACTAAAATAAAGGCTTCATTGCCTGTTCTGGGCTATCAACCGGAGGTCTTTCTGCCCTTTGTATTTTATTTATTGTAAAGATTGTATTTATGTTCACTTTCTCAATATTATTAAGTGTATCTATTATATTTACTGTTTGTAATGATAATTGTTGACAATGAAATAAATAAATAATCTTAACGTTAAGATCGATAGTGTCGGATGAGTAAAATGCATTGACGCATGTACCAGAAAGTTTTATACACATACATTACATACATTTTGTTGGTCTCAAATAACAAAGTAGCCCAGTGAGTGACATAAAAACACTGCATTAATGTTGATGCAACTATATTTTTCAACATTTTGTTTAGAAATAATGTTTTTATTTGCAGATTATGTATTCCAAAAAAATGTTTCAATTATTTTGTAAAATTAAATATGGTGAATGCGCCGGTCTATTGCTTCCGATTGGGAAACTTGATGCATTTTAGATTTTAATAAAAATATCATATTTAAATAATTTTGTCAAAGTAAAACATGTGTAAAAAAAACTTTTTAAAAAAATATTGAGATTAAAATTTTTGTAATCTTTTTTTTGTAAAATTTATGGGCCATAATTATAGGCGATAGTAGTTTACGCTTACGTACAAAAAATAGTCGTGTTTTTAATTTATATAACGCTTTATTGCCCTTCGATAAATATATTTTTTATGATTTTACTCGTATTACTTTTCGTCCAAAATTAAAATAAAAAATTGCAGAACTCTTGCAATTTAGGCAGCAGCGTCGTATTTTACGTGATACTATTGTAATATTCAACATTCAGTACTTGCATGAAAACACGTAATTTAATTGTTTATGTTTTTTCTCTATCGTTGTCAAAAACATTATGCAACAATGAAATAAAACACTGTACACTTTAATCATAATAAATTAAAGAAAACGCAAGCGCCATCCTTTGCCTAATTTCAAGTGGCATCGTCAACGATTTTCGTTCAGTCACCTTCATCAAGGCTTTGCACATGGAACATACTAGTCTGATGAGGTTCGAAAAAACGAAATGGCCAATCCTAGTTATCCATACGCTAGATGAATGGTGGCTGAACATTTCATTAACTGTACACTTTGTTTGTATAACATTAAATTGTATAACGTAGTTATAGTTGAACCCTCAGTTATTAACAATTTAATTATGCAACATTTTTTTTGTAAAATATTTTTAGAGGCAGAACTAATATCAATATATTGAAGAACCTAAATTGCAAAAATCCCATATTTTTTAATTTCAATTTTTGACGAAAGTAATTGAATAAAATCATAAAAATTATATTTTTCGGAGGACAATAAAACGTTATGTTCATGAAATATTTTTGTTATTACCAATAAATTAAAAAATGCAGAATTTCGTTAGCTAGAAAGTAACAGCGAATAAAAACATATTTATTCATATAAAAATGGGATACGATACCATTTATTTTCTTCGCTATCTGTCGGCGGACGTTTTTGCGTGGCGCTCGGATTCTGGTATATAGGATTAGACGTACAGGAGTATGCCAATGGTAGGGTTACATCGAAAAATGAAGCAATTACTTGCAATGTATGTATTATTTCATTGTTTTATATTATTTGTACTTTTCTATTTTATGTATTTAAAACTATTATGTTACCAATACAAATAACGTTTATTGGCGGAAAGACAACAGGCAATTTGTGAATTGAATATAAATTGTACGAATATGCAAATATATGTATGCAAATTTATAAATAAAGATGTTCATATTTATAGAAAAATAATAATGAAACATTTACAAATTACATAAAAAATTAATAAATATTCTCAATTATGCTTTTAATTCGAAATGTTTAAAAATTAGTGGAAAGCGGATTTTAAGATATTTCCAATTTAATGCTAAATTGGGGAATATTTTTTTCTTTGACTCAAGTCTTAATAAAATCATTTTTGTATGAATATAAATGAAATTATAAACAAATTTCAGGTTGAGTAATGTGAAGTTTTTTACATTAGGATGATTGAAATATAATTATCTTTTTCACTTATGTAGTTGGTTAATAAGTTCGCCTGGTTTATCAATGTGAATTTACCTCACGGTTTCCAGTCCAGGGTTTTATGTTCGACGCCTCAACAATGGCGGAGGCGCCGGTATGTGGGTCTCCCTCTTAATATTAATAAAGCTAAGCGTTCAATTATCACTATTTTTAAACGTGTGTTGTTATGATTTAATTATTATAATTGTGGACATGCAATTTGAAAGGTTTGGCAAATTCATTATAGTATAGTTATTCTAAAATAATTTTACATTAAAATTATGGGTCAAAATGCCTGGAACTCCATGTTCTGTTGTTGTATTCAGCAAAAATCTTGTGTACTGTATGATATTGTATAATAGACTTGTATTGTATTGTATGAACATTGTAAGCATTAGTCCTGAATAAAGTTATATATATATATATATATATATATATATATATATTTAATTGACGTATTTTAATTATAAGTAAGTAAATAACAAAATACAACGACAAGAGCATTGGTCGAATGCCATTTAAGAAGTAAATCGTGAATTTTTCTTTGTTTTAAATATTCGTGCAAGTATCCCAGCATTAAGCTCAGGAATTTTAACATTATAAAAAATATAAGTGGAAGAGAGAGAAAAGCGTATTTGTAGAACTTCAAGCGAGAGCAAAGTGGGGAGGGGAGAGGGGGTGCGGCCGGCTGTATTTGCGTAAGGGAAGGAGTTAATTCAGTCCCGTCCGCCTTTCTAAACGCAAGAAGCAATTAATTCAGTTTTAAAGTTAATTTATTTGTGTACACAAGTCGGTCGGGGAAACGGAGTAATCACCTTAATTAAAATGTTCCCTGCGAACTAACCGTGCCATACGTTAAGCATGTGGATTGATTACGGTACAAGATTAAGCCATTGCGGCCAACTTTACCTATTACTCGCCTATTGTGCTATTTATTCACTAGTCTATTTGCTAGACCTTCTCTTATAACCACCCTCCCCATCCCACTACGAATTAACGTCTCGATTAGGTCTACTCATTTGTTCGCACACTACCTACGGAAGTCTGGGTGGTTATCTTCTCTCCCCGCGCGCATCTGGAACTAAACAGCGCGCTGGAAATGTATGTGGACTGTTTGGGATATAAATCGGTTTCATTATCGTATTAATGTTTCTTGTCTTGCGCTTAAATGCGGACTGATTACTATCTTATGCGTGCTAAATTGAGATATACTGGCGAAATTTCTTCTCTTAATAAATTAATAATTAATTCAATTATTTTTTGGATGCGTTGCGTTGTTGATACAATTATCATATGTTTCTTTTGTTTGGATGTGTTGTATTGTTGCTAAAATTATTACATAATCCATTTAATTTTGATTGAAAAATGTATTGCATAAACTTCTATGTAGAATACATCCAAAACAGTATATATTCTCAAGAAAGATTAATTGGGTTTTTATGATAAAAAAATATGATTTTTATTTTTGAAGCTCTATTCAGGCAGAATATATAAAATCCACTCCATCTACATAAATGATCCCGAAAATTCAGCTAAAACTTATGATTTTCTTTTGTAAGTCACAGGCGAAATAGAAAACGTGTCTACATTCTTCAAGAATCGAATGCTAAAACCATATTTTTCTAAATTTTTTTGTAAAATTAGTAATTTTCGTCAAATTATAATGGCTTTTTTTTATTTTTTTAAGCTCTGTAAAATCTACCCCATCTCCGATGTTTATTGAATAGGAAGCCATATGGATAATCAATGCTAAAACCATATTTTTCTGAATTGTTTGTAAAATTAGTAATTATCGTTAAATTTTAATGGCTTTTTTTATTTTGTTAAGCTCTGTAAAATCATCCCCTTAAAAGACGTTTATTGAATAGGAAGCCATATGGATAATCCGCTGCTACTAAAGAAGTTTACCAAGCTTTTCATACAGGAAAAAAAAGTTTCTCCAGTTAGTCGCTATTAGAAAACTATGAATATGGCTTATTATGTTTAAATTTTTAGTAGAGCTTTAAATATAAAAATTATAAAAAAAACGAAATATTTATTGAATATAAGACTATCTCAAAAACAGTATACGCAATCTGCGGAAGCGTTGAAATATTCACGCGAAGCAATATTTATCATAACCACAGCTAAATTCTTAATAAGCCTCGGCGATTTCTCAACACGAATGGAAAACCCCTATATATATATATATATATATTTAATTCCCGATAGCCTTCGAGAGTGGATGGGGGTGAGTCCAGGATGTTCCCCCGGGAAAGGGCACCGAAATCCCGGCGGCTTCTCGGCTCTCTGCACCGTCATTTGTCCAACAGCTGTTCACATATCATCGAATTGCGTCATTACGACCCCCGGCCCGTCCGCCCCTCGCTGTTTGTGTTTTCATTCAACTTGTTTAACTTTTAATTCGCTAATTAATTCGCCCGGCCTTGTCTAATGGTTATTTAAATATTGCCGCCACCGCCGAGGACGACATGTGGCTGACCGGCTGCCCGCCCGCCCGCGGGTCTTCTTTAAACATCGTATTTGTATTCTGTTAAATATTTAGTTGGGCATGAATCCTGCGGTAGGGTTCTGTTTGTTTTGTTCTTTTTTTAGTGAGAGAAATTTAATATAACTAATATCAATAGAAAAGAGTATTGAATCAGTTGATGAAATAATTTATTAATTATTTTCTTAATATAATTAAGTAATTTTTGATAACCTGGAAAACCCTATAAGTTTTCCAGATAAATCCGAACAAATAAATCTTGTATTACTGTGGCTATTCTTTCATTAAACTATGCCATTTATAATGATTGTTGAAAGGTATTAATTGAAGTCAATGGAAATAATTAATTAATTTCTTAATGGTTGCGGCGTCTACTTCGTTATGAATGTTAATTTAAAGGATATTTAAATAAACAACTTTGTTTGTATAACACAATGTATATTTACTAATACAACAATTATATTTGATAATGGCAAGATGATTATCCGAAACAGCAGTTGTATTAATAAATATACATCGTGTTATACAAACAAAATTGTTTATTTAAATATCCTTTAAATAATTAATTAGTTGATTATTCTCTTTCTAATTGCTCTGCAATTAAAGGCTTATGAAGTAAGTATAACGAAAACTCAAATATCTATTAAAACAACTACTTCCCGGGTAAATACTCAAGCCGGTTTTTTGAAAAATTAAAACATAGAACACAGATAACGCATTTTATTGTACGCACATTTTTTGAACCTATTTATCTCTTTTAGTAAAATGTTCAGCCACCATTTATCTAGCGTATGGATAACTAGTTATGGCCTATTTATCTCGTTAAGATAATTCTCAAGATTGTAAACAAGTTAAACACGCAAACTTTTTAATTTAAACAAAAAATTGCAGGATTCTGTTAATTGCTTTTTTTTCACTAAAATTTAAAAATATTGTGCATTGAAATGGCCTGAGATGTTTGAAAATGATATTTTGCTGATAAATAAATAGCCAACCTGTACAATAAACGTTGGCTATTTATTTATCAGAAAAAATATCATTTTCAAACATCTCAGGCCATTTCAATCACAATATCATCAAAGGTCTTCGTTAATTTTTTTTAGAATTTCTTTAAAGAAAAAAAAAATCACCGCAATTTGATAATATTATAAGTATTTTTTCTAATCTTCTTTATGTTGGTAATTGGTTGTGGAGACTTTAATTATTTACTATTTATTTTTTTATTAAACTTCAACTACTGAAGATGAAAACATATTTTTCGAAATATATCTAGTTTAATAAAAAAAAATAAGTAGGAGAAAGGACAACTATTTTAATTTAAATAATTTTTTTTCTATTGAATAAAAGTGAATTTTTGGTAAAATGGTCAGTTCGCTCGCAAATTGAGTCTTCGTAAATTTGTCGAAAATTTTGTTATAACTTACCGATTTCTTTAATCGGTCACAGGAGAAATAAAAGATGGTCTATTGCGTAAACTTGCCCATTCTTTAAGAATCGAATGCAAAAAAACTCCATTTTTCTAAATTATATGTAAATTTAGTAATTTTGGTCGGACTGCAGTCTCGTCCGAACGGTTTAGTGAAAGCTTGAAAGCCCAAGCTTTCACTAAACCGTTCTCTTATGGCTCCATGTTAATTTCATAAGTCCCGAAATAACAGAAATTGTTTTTTCAGGAAAATAAATAACCAACATTCTTTGTAATACCATCAAGGATATTCATGAAATTTTTAAGTTTTTTGGAGATAGAAACATTTTAAGCGAACTTAGAAAAGTGTAGGCATGCAAAAAAAATAAACCTCCAAATAACTTCATATTATACTAAAATGAAGCGAAAGAATGGGAGCGTAAGCTGTCTAAATTTGAACCACACCGAGGAATTAGTTTTCAATCAGTTCGCTTTCAAAGTGAACCTTTGTAAATTGAGCGAAAATATTGCTAGATATTACAATTTTTCCTTTTCCCGGACCCCTGTCCAAGGGAAGGTATTGTGATCGTAAACATTTTCGAATCGCCAATTTCAACAAATAAGCACGTTTTGAGGTCCCCTAAGTTTATTCCACCGAGTTTTGAAAAAATGTCTGTGTTGTAGATATTAACAAAATATTTTTTTTTGTAAAACTTTTTTTGTAGGACCTTTAGTTTTTATTTAATAAGCGGAAGAATTTCATATACTTGATAAATTCCTTTAGAAATAAACAATTATTTTTATAATCTACTTTATGTTGGCTGTGGAGAATTTTATTATTTAAATAATCATTTTTATGTGAAATAAAACGTCAAAGTGCGGTCATATTTAATACATCATTCGTAAACGCTTAAAAACTGAAAAAGACAACAATTCATTTTTCAATTTTAATTTTTTCTTTCCTATTAAACTTTCAATCAAAAACTTATTTGACCGAATTCACCAGGGAAAGGACCATGGTGGACACATCACAATTTTTTTCTGACGGGAATAAGCGAAATTGATGAGTGATTTTTTTAGAAATAACGTATCTATCGAGCGTATAACAAAAATCGACGAAGAAGTTGGCGTTAGAAGTCTCGAGTCATGTTTGTACTAAGATCACACGCGTAAAATGCTGGTTGCGGTCAACATGACAACCAGTACTTTACGCATGCGCGTGTGATTTTAGTTCAGACATGACTTTAGATTTCCAATGCCAACTTAGTCGTCGATTTTTATTATACCCTCGATATATCTATTACGAAAGCTACTTAGACTGTAATGATAAAAAACTTATAAGTTAAACTTAACATTTTCCTTACAGAATAGCCCTGATTATATAAATATATTCATCTTCACTTTATTTTCTCAGATGCTTATTCCCTGCTAATTTTCCATTTTCTTCTTATTTGAGTTCAAACAAAATAATAATTCACAGCTTTCGGAATGATTACCATTATAATCATTCCGAAAGCTGTGAAGTAAAGGAAATAAGTCAGTTTTATTTACTTTAGTGCTTTCAGAATATTTGTTATTATCGTTTAATTTTCGCTGATAATGTAAACCATAAGAAATAAGTGGAACATTTTCAGGGAATAAAGAAAAAAAGTAAGTTTTCTTCATTTCACTAATGTCGAAATTCTTACTATCATCCTTTGAATTTCTAAAGGATTTTCCAACACTGCTGAATATTTCACTTTTAATTTTCTTGACGCTTTACAGCAGAATGTGCTGTAAATTTAGTCGCAATATAATAGGATTTTGACAATAATTCCGAAAGCAGTCAGGTGAATTAAAGAAGTCAGTTTTCTTAACTTCATTGCTTTCTGAATTTGTATTATTATCTTATAGTTTTGGTTGATAATGAAAACAATAAGAAGGACGATAACTTGCAGGCAATAAAGAAAAAAAGTCAGTTTTCTTCATTACACTGATGACACCACTACCTTTTGAACTTCTGAAAGATATTATTAAGGCTATTTTCCAACACTTCCAAGACTGCTGAATATTTCACTCTCCATTCTCTCCACGCTTTATAGCAGAGTGTGCTGTAGATTCCTTCAATTGTTCCACACATTGTTTCTTAAAATTTAATTAAAAATAACATTTTCGTAATTTTCCACGTTTCAACTATAGAAGCAAAAGAAGTCTGTTTCTAGAAGTCATTTTTTTTTATTTTTTTTTTAAGATCATAATCACTGACATCAATATATATAATTGAATAACTGATGATATAGGCTGACAATTTTTTGTATTTTTGTATTATATATCTGTATTTTTGTAATATAGTATTTTGTATCAATTTTACTCCCCACCGCTTATCTGCTTTTAGGTATATATAATCCGTCTTAGCTCCCTGACTATTGACTTACCTACGTAAGTACGTTAAACAAATGTACATTAAAACAACTACTTCCCGGGCAAATACCCACGCCGGAAATTGAATTACATAATGTACACCTGCTGCTGCATATCAATAAAATATTGCATAATGCAACAAAATTTTTGATCCGAGAAAAATTTTATGTAAAAACAACAAAAGGAACGTTACTTAATATAAGGCCATCTGTAGACACGTGTTTCGGGATCTATCCCTCGTCAGTACAGCTATGCCTTACATAATTTAAAGATGTTAAAATAAATCAATTAAATTATTTCAAATACAATCAGCAAAATTAAATCATAAATTATTTAATATTTATTAATCATCTGAATGACAGCGAAACAATTGTAGCAGTTAATGGTTTTAATATTTAGACATTGATAGTTCATATTGTATGAAATAAATTGTAGCAGTGTTTCTACAATATATTTTGTAAAACTAAAAAACTATTGTTTTATTTACAAATAGTGTATTATTGAGTTTCATCAAGTAAAGTCTCAACCATTGATTAAGGCTGATAATTATTGAATGTTCACATGAAACTTTAATAAATTAAATCATTTCTAAAATTTTAAATATTTGAGTATTAATTGAAAACACAATTATATTCCTTTCTTCACTTTTTATTGCTCTATTTACATTTCGGGTACTAAGTACCTATCGTCAATAGGTAACTTAATATAAATAAAAAATGTGTCAATATATACCTAGATGGACCAATAAGTAATTAATATCAAAAAAATATGTGAACTTGAGGATTAAGATTATCTGGCATCTGTCTAATGAGGGTTTACAATAGTGGATTTAATCAGGTAAGAGATTTAATAGTTAGTATTTGAGTATGTTTAAAAATTAAGAAGCTACTTTGAAAGTTTCTAAGTGTTACAATTTATTAAAGCATAATTATTTGTAACTTAATAAAACACTTTAACTTTGTTTGCACAACTAATTTTTTTATTTAGTGATTAAAGTTTCGATAACATTAGCGTGTGTTTTTCAAACTAAGAGTGACATGCTAAAACTATAGTCACTAAAAAAAATAGTTGTGTAAACAAAGTTAACGTGTTTTATTAAGTTATAATAGACCATGTACAACCAAACAGTTAACAAGATAATTATTTATTCTTATTTTCTTATTGAGATCCTTGATATAATTTCTTCTCGGGGAGATTTTCCAATCTTTAATCTCAACTAAGAAAATTCACAATAATAAAAACACTTAGATTGTATTTTATAACAAAGTTATTTTCGTGTTATCGATAATTATATTAACAATTCCAATACCGCAATCGAAAACCGAAGCATCGCACTTACAATGGCTTTTCACGCTCGGGATAAATCACCTTATTAATATCAGAAAAGCGCTCGCATAAAATAATCCGATACACGCCGGTAACAAGCCATTCCGCAGTCCCCCTTTTCTTTTGTGCCCCGACAATGGGAGAAATAAATGGCACACGCATGACGCGGCGCGGTGCGTCGGGCTCTCTGTGTATGTGCGCCTAATGCCCTCTATTAATAAATTACGCACAGTACACCCCTGGGCACTAAACGATTGTATTTCGTTATTAGCGCCACGTAATGACATCTATTTATATTATAATTGGGGAATTTTAAATGGCACTACAGTTTATGACTTAGAAAATTGGATACAGATAATGCGCTTTGAAAATTTAACGGTTTTGTGCAGGATTTATCAGGTGTCTGGTAATTTGAGCTCTGCGGAAAAGCTCTCTACATATTTTTTTTTATTTGTGGAAGCTTTAATTAAATATGCACAGAATTAGTTATATAATGGCTGAGAGAACGACGGTCCATAGCCATTTCAATTGTAAATTAATATATAGTAAAAATGAGTATTATAAATATACTCATTTTTACTATATATTACAATAAAGATTATTGTATAACACAGAGGAGAGTTTGGAGAATGCGGTTGGTGCTTTTTATACCACTTTATATTCTTGTATAGACAAATATATTCCCTTGCATAAGCAAACGAAAAATCAATATCCTTGCTGGTTTACACCTGATATTATTCATAGTATCAAAGTAAAAAACATTAAACGGAAATTACACATTCGTACTAAATCCCCAAACTCACTAGAACAGTTTCGAGTCGCTAGGGCCCAGAGCAAACACCTTATGAACGCTGCTTATAAGGATAACATATTTTCCAATATATCAACTAATCCGAAGCAATTCTGGTCATTTATTAATTTGATAAAACGCACAAACACCATTGCTATGCAACACAATGGCATCACACTAGATTCGCCTCTTCCTATTGTAAATGCTTTTGCTGATTTTTTTTCAATAACGTTTATACTAATGCTTCACAAATTTATGTTGTTTCCTATGCGCACAATAATTTACCTGTTATTAATTTTACTTCTATTAACTCCAACGATATTCAATATGCCATTTGTCAACTGAGTAATACTATGTCTTGCCACACAGATGGAACTCCAACATTAATTTTCTGTTAATAAACCCCTCGAAACAATTTTCAGTCTCATTCTAAAATCCTCTACATTTCCGTCAGCTTGGAAAGTATCAAAACTATGCCCAGTGCTTGTCTGGTGATTCTAGGGATATTAGTAACTATAGACCCATTGCATTATTGTCAAATTTCGCAAAAGTTTTTGAAATAGTTATTTTATAATAAAATTTATCCAAAGGTTAAACAATATATCTCCACAAATTAACATGGTTTCATGGAAAGTAGGTATACGGCGAGCAATTTGTGTTGCTTTAGTGAATATGTCTGCAGTCAACTCGACCGTACAGGTTGACTGTATTTATACGGATTTTGCTAAGGCTTTCGACCGTGTTAATGAGACTATACTATTAAAAAAGCTTGATAATTTTGGATTTCATGTCAACTTAATTAACTTATTCAAATCTTATCTATCTAACCGCCATCTCTATGTTTCAATCAATGGTTTCTCATCTAAAATGTTTGTTGCTCGTAGGGGTTTACCTCAATGATCCAATTTGGGCCCATTATTATCCCTTCTTTTTGTTAATGACCTAAGTGCTTTACTGGATTGTAACAATTTACTGTTTGCCGATGATCTTAAAATATTTTTTAATATTGACGCAGTTTCTTGTTGTCTACATTTACAAAATATGCTTGATTTAATTACTGAATGATGTTGTGTTAAAAATTTAACTCTAAACGTAACTAAATGTAAAGTAGTTACTTATTCACGCAAAATTAAACCAATACTATTCACATATAATATTAGAAATCAACCTTTAAAAAAACTAACAACTTTTAAAGACCTTGGTGTCATTTTTGATTCTCACTTTAATTTCAAAAGTCACTATAATTCAATAATTTGCAAAGCCAACAGAAATCTCGGGTAAAAATATTGAATCTCTAAAAGTTCTATATAATTCGTATGTACGATCTATACTGGAATACGGTTCGATTATCTGGAATCCAATATATCACACTCATAAGGAATCACTTGAGAACATTCAATGTAAATTCTACAAGTACTTGTGGTTTTAACAATGACTTACTTTTGAATGAGTTTGATGCTGTCTCACTATTAACACAGAGATACACTAGGTCAAGTATTTCTATTCAAAATCCTCCATAATATGATCGATTGTTCCGATCTATTATATAAAATTAACTTTAATGTACCTAGATTATCTAGTAGATGTTGCACGTCCTTCTATATAACTAATGCACGCTCTAATATACTTGACTTCTCTCCATTGCGCCGAATCTGCTAAATTCATAATTATTTTAATTGTGACATATTTAACTTTAGTCTGAGTGAATTCAAGGCATTCCTTTCTGTAGTTGAATTTAACTTATAAGGTTGTAGATACATTATTATTTAAAACGTTCGTGTCACAATTGTATTCTAATTTTTATTATATTTTTTTAAATATGTCATTCTTTATATTTTTATATACGTCTTATTTAATAGCATATTATATTAAGTTTGTACTTATTGCTCTGTAATTGTTTTTTTTTTTTGCCTGTTGGGTAATAATGTTTATTATAATTATTATTATAATTATATATCCTTCAACTGAATAACGAATTAAACGAATAAAAAAATAAACATGTAAGTTTTTCTTTATTCTCAATCAATGCTACAGCGAATAACGAAACGAACCAATGAAAAACCTGGAGTATGCCAATTTGTTTTTTTCTTTTTCGATTGTCCCTTTTCAAAACTTTAACACGATATTCAAATTTGAAAAATAATAAATCCGTCAACTGAATAACGAATGAAACGAATAAAAAAACTGATACGTGTAAGTTTTTTTTTAATTCTCAATCAATGCTTTAGGCGAATAACGAAACGAACGTTTAATAAACATTTTTTTTTCGATCCTCTCGTTTCAAAATTTTAACACAATAATCAAATTTAAAACATAAGTCCTTCAACCGAATATCGAATGAATTAAGAGAAATAAAATCGTGGAACATACCAGATTTTTTTTCAATCTCCTTTCTCAAAACACAACCATCAAACATATTAGTTTGCGCTGCACAAACACCGGAGGAACGACGGCATTTTTTCGCGCCGCGCCGAATGACACATTCGCCTTTCTATAAATACGGGGGACTAATCCTAAAATAATACCGATGCTAATGATCTAAATGGCCGTTGAAGCCGTTCCGGGGGCCTACGAAAACACACACATACGCACCGATTAAAATATTGAGAAGCGAGGAAACGTTCTCCGTTTTGAGGAAGTCGTAAATGTGTTAGCCGGAGTAATTCTTTCTTTCGTGTTCTCAGGTTCACATCAAACGACATCAAAGAATTTTAGAGAAAACGCGCCCCGTGAAATCGGATAGGAAGTGTGTAAAATCGGCGGAAAGAATAAATAATTTTGTAATGAGCGTAGTGTTGATTTTAAATAGATGAATATACGGTTGAAAAAATTAACAAAGTGCTTATTTTAATCATCTATTCCTTTCATAAAATGTTAATTTTAATATGCACGCTATTCTACATCGTCACAATCTAATTTTCTAATTGATATATATTCTTAAATTGAGAGGTTAAAATATAACGTTGGCGATGAATTTAACATTTTTTTCATACAGAATAATCCTGATTTAAAAATTGTGTGATGATTTTCTTTTTAGTGTATCAAGTTTTCCACCTTGTATAATATTAATTGAAAACATACATTGTTTAAGTTTTCATTTTTATTGGTTGAGACTGCAACAATTATTTCGTGGTTCAGCGAATTTAAGCACTACCGTTTCGGCCCAATCTCCAACAGAGGATCGCATATGACAGCGAGTTTTTCATCTGTCTGATGAAGTTACTGTTAGTAACTTCATCAGACAGATGAAAAACCAAGTAACAGTCTTCAGAATGTCCGGCGGGGCTTTTGCCCTAGACCAGAACTAGTTGTTTCAATGTATGTCAAAAAAGTGTAAGTAAGGTAATGATCAAATTTTATTAATCATTTTCAGTACTTTTACTTGTTTAATTCAAACTACACGTTACTTAATAATGATAATTTGAAAATTAATAATTAATTCTAATGAATATGAATAGGTTATCAAAAATCTACCAATAAAATAAATAAAACACAGATTAAGTTGAATAACGTTAAATTCTCGACTAGTTTTGGGTTTTTATTTAGCTACTGTGAATTTTTTAACTTACATTGCGTAAGTACTTTAAAACAAATATTAAAACAACTATTTCTTGGGAAAATACCACTTCAGACAATGAATTTATAATGGATACTTATTGCCTTATTGTTATTGCCTAGCAATAAGATATTTTATAATACAACAATTTTTGTTTCGAGAATATTTAATACAAAGAACAAAAAAAGTTACACAATATAAGGCTATATGCAGACACACTTAAAAATATATTGAAAAAAATATATTCTCATGCAAGTAATAGTATATCATATAATCGATTACCCTCTTTTAGTCTCGCTGCGTAGTAGTAATTTTTTCTGATTAAGCACGCTTGGTACTCGGTGCGTAACAAGTGCACGCGAATTAGGGGTCGATTTAACAAACGCGGGGTGGGCCACCCTCCTCCGCACCGGCACATCTCCCAAGCGGTCTTGCCCCTCACGTTTAATGCGAACAGTTCGCAATCATTTCCAACACGTTATTAAACCACCACCCATCATTTTACTGCAGTTATAAATTACTCGTTAAATGATCGTGAACGATATTTATGCGGCCACCCCTCGGACCACCACCGGGCGCGACATTTGCAGAAACATGCATTTTTAATGCTGATCGGTGGATTTGATAAGCTCCGTGATTGTTGTTGGAGCCATCTGTTCAGTAATTTAAATTGTTTGTTTCGAGATGGTTTTGCTTTAATTACGAATGAAATATTAATATGTGAAGAAATGATCTCTATTTAGAATAAGACAATAATATCATAATAGCTTAGAAAATTTAAAATCTGTTGTGTTGCATGTGCAATGTTGTTACAGCGTTGCTAAAATGTTTTTTTTTTAAATTAGTCATTAAAATTTTGGTGGGGAGTTTATAACCCTCTAACCGAACTCCTATCTACGCCACTGATCTGATACGCTCTTCAATCCTTCCACAGTACTCTCAATTCGATATATTTACATGTGAACCGTCAGTTACGTTACTAGCGAAGTATTCTTCATGTAACTATTGTAAAAGCGGGTCTTAAATTACAAAGATTTTTTAATAAATAATTGAATATATCAGATAGTATTAATGATATCATCTGAATGTAGGTATCATTAATTACAAAATAGATGCTATGAAATTCAGATTGTTTCGGAAACATATAATAAGCGGGCATAAACAATTAAAAGGGGCCGTAAAGCGGATCCTGGATGGGAATAGAGACGAAATGAAGGATTCCATTATGGAGTTGGTAGTATAGCAGTCCTCGGTTGCCGTTTGCAATGAGCCACTTAGCGTTGGCCTACTAGGAAATGCAGCCCATGTAATATGTATTAAATAATGTAAGGGCCCGCGTTACATAACAGCGCCAGACGAAAATGGCACCTACGAGGATAACCGACTGAATAATTCACACTTAAAGCGCTGACATAACCTAACTCCATTTAATATGAATAGAGCGGCGTCACATGCGCGGCCCCCCAGCCGCCTACAATGTTCCTGTCGCCTTTTTAAAACTGCCATAAAAACTGTTTATAAGTTGATAGGATTCTATTTAATATTTAACCACCACTTTTCCCGCCCTGGAAGAAAACGGAATTTTCACTGCGCCCGCTTTTTCTATCTCTATCTTTCATTACTTTTCAGAAGCATTGAGCTATTTTTCTTAAAATGAGTCTAATTAAAAATCTTAAAGATTACTGGCGAAAAAACAATGGGTCCAAATTTACATTTATTCAGATTTTGTATTGACAACTAATGCACATTTTATGACATTGAATGAAAGCAGAGAGAAATTAATCGTTTTCGTTAATTTCTCAGACATTCATAAGTTTTAATATTAATATTCCTCACCTGAAGAAGGTACAGGGTAGCAAAAATAAATAGTTGAAAATGAAAACCAATTGGCCAAAAGACCGACGGTCGATAGCCATTTTCTGAGGGTTAACAATTTGTAAATGATTGTAGTGATGTAAATATTGTGAATTAAAATGTGTTCAGAGATTTTTTTAAACTGTTCAAAATGATGTTGTTCAATTTTAGAATCGATGTATAATTAATAAACAATAAATTAAATGTAATTAAATTTGAAAATTATCGCATAATTAAATTTCATTAGCCATGATTTTCATATAAAAGATGTATTTAAAATAAATGTGAGGTTCGACATATTACTATGATTGTAATTTAGTATGATTTTTTTTCATAAGTCATGGTTTATGTAATTTAAACCGGTTCGGTAAACAATCAGCCAACACCCATTCGTGCGCAACGTTTGCAAAAATGAACAATATTTTTGATATCGTATAATTTGCCATAGTGACTTGGCATCAGTGACTGAATAATAAATAACAGATTTGACAGATGCCGTCAAAACAACATAGACCCGCCCTTCTTGCACTAAAATGTGTTAAGAATAAGCGCTTAACGTGACCAATTAGGGCTAATAAAAAATAATTCTAGGTCGCGGTTTTCTTATAAACGTTTCTTTTTGATCTTGTTTTTTGCTTTAAAAACTTTTCGTTATTATTATTATTTGTTTGAAAATGACCATATAGGTCGAAACTGGTCATAAAAATAAATTGTGTACGCGATACCAGCAAAGTGTTTGAAGTGTTTCAAAAATTACCTTATTAATTTAAACATGTATCACAAAGTAATGGCTTCAACAATCCAATATATTTTCGTTATGTATTTATCGTAAATATTTTGATATCCTCCTTTTCTCTTAAATATCCACCCTGTCGTCATCATTTTAATTGTATTTTAAACTAATAATTCAGTCATTTCTTAACTATTAAATAAGCAACATCAAGTTCGTCGGTCGTGCCCACGTTATATTTCATTTGTTCTGATTTGTTGTTTCTGATTTTGTTATTTGTTTTTATATTTTAAGCTAGTTGTTCAATAAATCATTATTTATTAAACAGCGTAAATCATAAATATGAATGGATGTTATAACTATTGATGGGCAAAGTCGATCTCTTTGTTATTGCAAAATTAAGTATATGCCAATTTTATTAATGTCACACATTCTATTATTGTCAATATGTGTTCCCTATTTATTGAAAAACATCAATTTACTGTTACTTATTCACTTTATTTATTTAAAAAATTGCTTATTTAGAAATACTCGATTACTAATATTACTCGATGTAATTCAGTGTTGGATGTTGTTGGTGTTATAACTAAATATTGATACTGACTTTTTTTTCTTGGGTAATTTGATGACCACGGTATTTGCTACACTGTAGATTTTCATGTTTTCATTTTTCCACTCCCTTTTATTTATTCTTCTCGTAATGCAATTCGCATTAGAAAAGGGTTGAGTCATATTCACGACCTACTTCAAGCGGCTTCGAAAGTGGAAAGGAATTTAGTCATCACGGGGAATTATCGAAGGAAAAGTAACAAGGAATTAAGGTAATAGTACACATAATTGATTTTCTTTTTTGTTATAGAATTACTTTAAATTCTTAAAGGAATGAATGTATAGCTTTCAATATTTTAAGTCACTTTTAATACAGTGTATTACAAAAACTGGGTTGTGATATAGCAAATCTTTTAAAATATTACATTTTTATCCATACAAACTCATTCTTGAAATTGGAATTCGGTGCTTTATTTAAGGCTGCGATCCCCAATATGTTTTCGTTTTAAGGGATTAACAATGTTATACAATCATAAAAAAATAAACATTAAATACAGGCAGATAGCTTATTTACTGATGAAGAACATCAGATAATTTTTATTTTTTAAAAACAAAAAAAGAAAAAAAAAATATTTTTCAAAAATTAATTTAATTTACAAAAGTACATCTAATCTTTATTAAAAACATTCAACTGCACGTGGAAAGTCTTCCCCTTAAATATCCATAATAAATACATTCATACTATATGTTATATAAACTCCTTAATCCTATAAAATAGTCAATGAGAACAAATTTAGTTCGACACCATCATTTTTATTATAGAACAGTATCTAGTAGTTCAGATGTTTACCTCTAGGTTGAAAAATCAAAATTTGAATAAAATACACACACATTATGTGAAAACCATTGCACGTTCTGGCATTAATTGCACCGTCTATTAGGCATAAAATCGCAGCCTTAAGAATTTTTTTTTTTGGTAATTAAACCTGAAAACAAGGCTACGTTTGCATTTGTTTTCAAAATTTATTAGTGTTGATATATTCGGGTTTTCTATTTTCAATTAAAAATTCTTTTAGCTATATTTCAAGAATTTAATTTTATTACAAAAAATAGCTATGAAGATTATAAGAAAGAGAGAATAAAAAACAAAGAAAATAATACAGAACGAAAAGCAGAGAACGTGGGAAGAGTTCGGAAACAAGATGGAAGAGAGTGCAAAACAAAACCAGAAGATATTCAGTTTAAAAAGTATAGTTTCGAGAAAAACGCGTTTAAAGTTTTCTGTTTACTAGCCAAATGACAAACGACTAACCTAACTCGGCAACCAATTGAGCCCGACAATGATCACTTCAGGCGTTTCAGTATCCCAAACATCCCTACTTTGCCGATAAAACCGGTTTTACCAACTTCCAAAGTGGTTGGTATCCCTCAAGAAGCGTCAAATCCGGCCTGTGCATTTTTACTTTCCCCAGACCCCTGTCTAAGGGAATGTATTGTGATCGTAAAAATGTTCGAATCGTCAATTTTAACGAATATGCATGTTTTGAGGTCCCCTGAGTCCATTCCATCGAGTTTTGAAAAATGTCTGTGTGTTTCTGCGATAGCACATAAACAGATAAACGGATTGAACTCAAACTTTATATCTAAGGTTATATTACAGTGGAATGATCTCAAAAGCTTTTGGTTATAATAAAAACTCATTAAGTGCAACTTTACTCTTTGCGATTTTTAATTATTTAATTTGGATAGAAAAATATTTCAAATAAAGGATGTAGGGTGCGGTTTAGACGAAAGAAATGGCTATATAAATATTGGCAATCACTAATTCGAGTTAGATTGCAGTTGTGATCAATGAACAATATTGTATTATACATTAAAGTATTCTTAAAATAAGCAGGAATTTCGTCAGATAAATTAAAAATTATTTTAATCATTAGTTTGTGTGAAAAACAATTATGAAAAGAATGAAAATTGCAAATTTCAAATTATATTTCTGCTAATAAAAACTTGTGCAATGAAAATTTAAAGGATTTCACTAAATTCTGCATTCAATTAACTTAGCAGACATGACCTATTAATTTCATTATATCTTACAATTTTCTTTTCTAACTTGAACTAGTAAATGTAGTAGTAATTACATTATACTTCAATTCAAGATATAATTATATATAATAAGATAGACATTCTGAATCTGTATTTGTAGACATGTGTTTCGGAATTTATCCTCGTCAGCAGAGGTTTTCTTATATACCCTTAAAAAATATCGGAAAACATATCGATTTCTCTGTGAATATGTTTAATGACAAATATATGAAAATAAAAGTTTTTTTTGACGGAATATTATAATTTATTTCAAACAAACTCATTCAATCATGTTCACAATTAAAGATGAATTATTTTCAACATTTTTTTATATTTAATTTGAAAATTAAAAATGTTTTATTTTATTTGTCGTTAAAGTAACCGTGGATTTTCAATAAGTATGTTCCTCAGTAATCAACAATCGTATTTGTTATTTACATAAAATATTAAATATGCTCAGGTGTAATATAATTTGAATTATTTAATAATTAACAAAATAAAAATAAGATGTCCTTATGGTCAATTTTGTTATATATCAAGCTATGTATAAACAACGCATGGGGTTTAAAACGGATTTACATTAATCGTATTTTTTTTTTGTGAAGTTATGAATATAACTCTATTTATTCAGTTATAAAAAATTGCATCAATTGTACATGTTTATTGTTCTTTCAATATAGATTTTTTTACATAAATTAATTAATAACTCTATTGATTCTATAGAACTTTTGCAAAATATTGCTTTTTATGTACCTTCCACTACACGACTCACACGTCATAGATCGCTATTCAAATTAAATACTTATTCCACAAATATTGCCATGAATAATGTAATTAATAGATTAATGCGCACAGCTAACTCATTTTTTCATTGCCATTGGTTTGAATTATTTAATTCTAATCACCACATCTTCAAAAGAAATCTACATTTTTATTTAAACATAAAAGTTCTTTAACCGTTACCATTGTTATTTTTGTTCCATTAAATTAATACTTATTTTTTATTATTATTTTTAATCTTATGTAGACTAAGCAGTATGTATATTTGTTTAACTCCCTCACTTATGTATGTATCTAACATTTTTGTAATTTAAAAATTGTAAAATGGAGTATTCCGTAAATTAAGAATTATTATTATTATTATTATTGTTATTTAAGTTTAATTGTGAATATGAATAATACCTGAGTCCATTCATGGTCGATCAAAACGCTTATTCACTCCACTAATGATTTTTTTTCAGAAACGTAAACGAATCACAACCTTGATTATCACATAATTCAGACGTAAAATACTTCAATACGTGTTAAAATTCACGATGAGGTAGTGAACACAACGCGCATTTGCGACTGACTGGATTAAAATCTACGAACGCATTATCGCAAAAAAGAACAATCTCTTCACATCGTTCGCATTCCTGAGATAAGGAGCGCAGTTGATTTGGGTCCGGGTGTACGTAAATACGTTTAATTTATTTTCTGGCCGGTTTAATAAGTGTGCAGTATTCGTTTCAGTTTGTGAACATTTTTAAATGAAGAATTTTAAAGCTGCATGGATTTTACATAGTGCACCGCCGATTTAACGATACAACAAATAAATTGTGAGTATTGTTTTTAAATTAAATCGTGAAAAGATTTTCATTACTTAGCAATTGCAAACTTATACATTTATGACTAATTATATGTCATTCACTTTCGTTTGCTCTCTGCGTATTCTTTAATTTTCAAAAACCAAATAGGTGCTTAAAAAATCAAGGTTTATATTCAACATAGAGTTAAGGTATAAGATTTAATCCATCGTCTACTTGAGCGTTATTTTTAATCTTGGTAAAAATATTATTAATTTCATGGATCAACAAATTCGATGTTAAATAGTTTCAGAACAATTATTTTTGATAATTAATATTTAATAGGTATAGTTATTGTTAAGTCTTATCGAAAAAAATAAATATATTGTTAATTACTTTCCCAGTGTCTACTTTTAATATTTTAATAAATTGATTTCGAAATAATATTCCGGTATCTTTGTAGATCCCGCATTTTATCAGTTTCTGTGTGATTCTTTTCCTACTGAAAATATAATTTTATTTTCCATTTTTTGTTGGCAAGCTTATACACTTATGTAATTTTTTATAATAATTCCAGTCACTTGGAATATTTATCTTTTTGTTTTGGAGCGAAAATAATAATGTGTTAATCAAGTACGTTGCACTTTTCTCGCAAATTTTCACAATCAAAAACAATATATACCCTAATACACAATTAGTTAGTAGATTAATTGCATCACTAATATCTTTCATGAAAGAGAGTTCTGATAGAGCAATAGAATCAAGATCGTGTTCATTATTGAATTTTGTAAAATCAGAGTAATACATTTCGGTGATGAGACCTTAATGTCATCTTTTAGTTCAGAAAATATTATATCACTTATATCGCTTCATGGCAGCACTTTATGGGTCTATTTTTTTACCAGTTAAAAAAGTTGTTTCTGCATTTAAAAATATTTTTTATAAAAAAAAATGTTATTAAGATTAAATTTCGTAAAAAGTATTTATGATAGCAACATGGTGTCCGATTATTATTTTTTTTAATATTATTTTTTATAATTAAAAATATATATATATATATAAAAAAAATATATATATAAAAAACATATATATAAAAAACGCGTTATAGTGCACCCCTCAACTAAAAAATTGAAATATCAGCGAAAACAGATTTTCAATATCTGTAATAATAATAATTAAAAATTCAACTTTATTTCAAAAGAAGGTGGTATCGCGCGCTCTTAATAATTTCATTCATCTACTTAGACATTCAGGTCTAATCACCGATATTTATTACCATGCTTTTACGAAATTTAATTATGAATTATCTAACATACACGTATTCACGTATTTTTTACAGTAATATTATTTGAAACTACAATGAGATGAATCAATGTTACTGAAGTATTTGTAACTCTTGTCGCCGGCTATGTAATAATTTGCTTCGTATATAATTGCCTTACAACAGCATTTTATAACGTTTGTTTTATTATAATTGGAGTTTCTCATATAAAAATAAAAATGCAATACTTGCAAAATTCTCTCTCTTTGAAAATATCCGAGCCGATGTGAGCCTACCATTTGCGAAAAGTAATAATTACTTGTGATGGAAGTCCGTTGTGTACCCGTCGAAGTCCGGGAAATTTGTATGAAGTTAGCGGAGCGAACGCTGAGTGTAGCTTATTAAAGCGCCTCAATAATTAACGGGCGGGGGCGGCTTAAAAACGCGCGGGAGCGCCTTTTAATTTGGGGCGCGGCTGCGAAAATTTTAAAAATTAACAAATCCCTTAATTTCTCCCTCAGCCTCTCAGTTCTCGGTCGAATAAGTATGAACCGAAAAGAAAAAAAAAAAAAAAAAAATGAAAGAAAGAAAGGGCTTAAAAATAAAGGGATATTTCGACGTTTACTATGATTTATAAATGGAATTCTTTATTTTCAATTAAAATAATAATCCAAAATATAAAAAACCTTCATCGACAATTTATCATTTCATTTCATCAAATACTGTGGACTTTGACAATGACGATAGCGATCATGAACATTAAATAAACAATGACAAGAACTAGACATAGACAGGCGGAAAGACCTTCGGTCGTTAGCCATTTCATGTAATATATGTGAATATAAATCTACAAATAGATTGTAAATAATTATATATACTATGTATAAATATTACATGAATAAAGATGTTTAGTAAGTAAAATAAAAAGGCAATGGTCGAATTTTATTTATCATTTCCAATAAATTTTCTTTGATTAGTTTTTATAATTCTTTATCATCTTAAAATCTTTATTCCTGCAGACAATTTTATATATAAAAATTAACAATATAATTCTTATACTATATTATATCCTTATCCTTAGAAAACGGCTATTGACCATTGGTCTCTCTGCCTGTCCTTATCTAGTTTTTATCTTGTTACTTAAAGATTATGATTGTTAGTCTTTGTCTGTGTCTCTAAATTAAAATGATATGAATTGATGAATTGTTAGTGAAGGGTGGGAGTAATGTTAAGGTTGCGAGGGATACAATCTTATTTAATTTCAAATAAATAATAAATAAAATTATAAACAATCATAAGGCAAAAAGACCTCCGGTCGATAGCCCATAACAGACTACTAACCCACCAATATGTATTGTAAATATAAATATTTGTAAAGAATTGTAATTCTGCTGTCTAAATAAAAATGTTTGTATATATATAAACGATCATAAGAATAACATGTTTTTAGTTTTAGATGGATAATTTTAGAATAATAATAAAATTGAGACGATTCTCTCAAAATGTTTAGAATTTTGTTTTCTACATTAAAGGGCAGTCAAAACTACAATGTAAAAAAATACTGTTTCTCGAATTTATAAATGGAATTCTTTATTATCAATTAAAATAAACTAATTATTGCTGTAAAGATAATTCAAAGAGGAATCGAATAAAAAGAACAAAATATAGGATATTCAATTTCAAATAACAAAGTTGATATCAATTCTGTGAAAATGGATCACCCTGTATATATGGTAATAATTTTATATTATGCGTCTTTAGTAGTCAAGCAAGTTTTATTAATAAATTTATGCTGAATTTCTAACGATAACAGGGATATAGAAGACGGGCATTGTGACAATTCAGTCTGTATGAAAAAAGTATATCCTTTAAGTCAAACTTGACAGAAGTGTATCGGATCAACAGATTAAGTCTTGTTGTGCTGAAATATATGGTTTAGAGAAAAGCGCGTTTAAAGTTGCCTGAGTTTTATTCAGTGTGTGTGACATTAATTCATTCTAGTTCGATAATTATGTTTCAGACAGAAATAACATTTTGCACAAATATTTTAAACGTTTATTGTATACAAAAAACAGAAAATTTATTAAAAGGAAAGAAAGTTCCCTTAACTATGCATTTTTTAATTAGATTTTTTTCGAACAACAAAAAATGTATTTAAACAATAAAAGGTACTCGAAACGTATCCATTAATTTAATTTAGTGTAAATCCTCGTGCTAACGCGAAATAAACCGTCATCGGGGAGTTGAGGGCTTAACCGTTTCAGGCAGTTAAATTATATCGGCGCGCAGTTTAGAACGGCCCCTTTTCCCTCCCCGAAACGGCGGACGACCCGAAATGTAAATGCCGTTCAATTATTTATTCAATGTTTATTGATGGAGTCTTTAGTATGGAAATGTCCTCCCCGGCCACCGCCGCGTCCAAGAGAACGGAAACGGGAGAGTGTGGGGCCACTTCCAGATGGGACGCGTGTTCGGTTCACACATCGAGGAGACCCAGGGAAGGATGAGCCCCGCTCACTAATCTCCTAACAAGGGCAAAAACAATCGCCGCCCCTAATCTATCTAATCCCGGATTACAGTTTCCTATTTGATTCCCAACTCGAACGCCCATCAATTATTAATACCGTAACTTTTTAAATTGAATCCGGTTCGGGGGGACGGATCAGGAACTTTTCTGCGGACCGTTGTTTCTTTTTACTTTCTAATCACCAGCCCTACTTATCAGAACTGACATTAATTAAATTTCCATGTAAAAATTTTGATTTTAACATACTCAGATGCAAAAAACTAGTAATTAGGTATTTTTTTTTTTTAATAAAAAATGGGTATTTTTTAGTACTTCAAATAAAACTTGTAGTATTTTATAATCAAAGAGACTAACAAGATGTAGAAAAAAAACATTATATGGTACTTATTAGCAAAAATATTTAACATCTTTCATATACCGTTTCACAGATTATGCAAAGCTGACTACCACACGCATGCTAATGAATTTATAAATATATCTGGCTTTGACATGTTTATAGAGTTTGTAAGTTCTTAGCGCCGTACACTTAGTGCAAAATAGTTTGTTTTAAAATATGTTTAGTTAATTGAATTATTTTATTATTGTAACTATTCTCATTTTATTATGCATGTATGTTACTATACTCTGTTAAGTAAATAAATTAGTTTATTTAATGGACTTAAATAGGCGAAAATAAATTTTAAAGATATGCGATTTTTTCGCAACCTATTGCTCACTCGATATAATGCACAGATGATCAAGCTGGATACTGAGTTGATTTTATTATTTTCGATTAACTGTCATTCTCAGGAAAATGATGAAGATAGTGCAAACAAAAGCTGTTGCTCTTGTGGCAGATGCAAGAAGACAACGCTATATGTCCGATTCCTTAATGTCAGTCTTTCTAGCGTCCAAAGATCACTTGCTCGGTTTAGGGAGACCGGTAGAAATACTCAAAGGCCGGGGTCTAGCTGCAAACGAAAAATGACTGCTATCGATAATCAATTTATCTTCCGTACTACTTTACGAAATCATCATGTGGCTTCCATGGAGACCAGAAACCAACTTCGTGAGGTTCGCGGTACAGCTGTGAGTGTGTGGATAGTTCGTCGAAGGTTGCAAGAAGCTGGCTTAAAACCTTGTAGACCAGCAGCTGGAACAAAATTACTGCCACGTCACGGAGTAGCCAGATTTAAATTTTCTCGCGAGCATTTGAAGTAGACATTGATACAATGGAGAGTTGCACTGTTCCCTGGCGAGTCTAGATTCTGCTTACATTCGACAGATGGAAAAGAGTAAGTATGGAGACGAACGGGAGAACGATTTTAGGAGTGAACTTAATGATGTATGTTTCCTGATGGTATGAGCTGGAATATCAAAAGATGCCTGCATCAAATTGGTTCCCATTTATCGATAATCGCTGACTGCACCGCGGTATATTGAGGAGGTTTTGGGAAACTAAATAGTCCCATTTACTCTAGTTATCAGCTTTATTTTTATGCAGGATAACACGAGACCGTATTCTGCGAGAATGCTTGAACGTAGTTGGAATAAGAAAATACAACTGGCCTGCATTTACCTTAGATGGAAATCTTATAGAATGTGTTCAAAACATACTGGACGGTTGTGTTAGAGGACGTGCAGTTGCATTAACCTGAATAAATAAGCTTCGTATGGCACTTCAGAAAGAATGACAGAATATTCCACAAAATGATATTTGTGAGCTCATTAGTGGCATGGACCGCCATATACAGGCAATTGACTCAAGCAGGAAATACTGTGTATTGAAATCTTATTCGCTAAAATTTCCATTATTTATCTTTGTTAAGTTTATTTTTCATAAATACATTTTCGGAAGTCTATACGTACATTATTGAAAACAATAATGAATGTTCTGTAAATAAATTAATAAGTACCATATTTGATTTTTTTTTTCTACAAGTTGATAACCTCTATAATTTTAGTTTTATTCGTATTATCAAAAACTCTCTTTTTGCAAAAAATGCACTCGGCGTTCCAAATTACCGGGTGGACGCCACCAATCAGCACCAAAATCAAATATAATAGATGCCTGTCTATGAGAATCTCCTAATGTTAACGTTGTAGATTTGAACGAGATGCGTACCATGTATCTTCCATCAGTTTCACACGTGGTTGTGCTTCAATAGCTTTCGCACTCTCTGTCCACATCGCTTGATGTTTTGGGTTTAGGTATTTCTTCTGTCTCCCAGAATTTTGTAAGTTGCCGATCTTCGATAACTACCATCATGCTGTAGCAGTTCGAAATATTGTGGCTGTTTCCGGTTCTAGAAATTCAGCTTATTAACCAACCAAATTCAGATTGTTGCCCTATTAGGTTTTTTTTATCAATCCTTCCAAGATGATGGCTCAGTATTCTTGGATTTCTATTAGTGCATTAATTTGTCCTGGAATGTTCAATGTGGGATCAGCTATCCACTTGTTGTTCCCGGTATTACCTAAGTACGGAAGTTTGTGTATTGGCTGAGACTTTCTTATTTTTAGAATGATAATAAAATCTAAATTCATGTTAAATTTGCTTGGGAATCTCGGCAACATGATTGCACTAATCTTCCGTTTTGCTGTTTTATTTTTTAAAGGATATGCAAGGAAGATAAGGTTAAGGAAATGAATTATGGATTAAATGGTCTTTTTGGTTATTAGACCCTTTTGACCAGCATCGTCTATTATATATATGTCATTAATGAGGACAAAAAAAAAACATCCATGGACTCGGGACAAGTATATTTCATTAGAAATATCTCTTGCACCCACTGATTCGAACCCACCGCGGCCCTGTTTGAATTATTTTTGTGTTGACTCCAGTAATCCTAGCCTCGACTCTTTGTTTTGGAAGCCACAATTTTTGCGCAGCTTCTTTAGTGATTAATAAGATTTGTGGCCATGTATCGATTAGAACTCTCAAATATTTGTTTTTTCCACTTACAGTTCTTACTTGTATAATGGCAGTAGCCAATACAGATATCTTAGTATCACTTTATTTATGTGCAGTTACTGCACATGCAGTTTTTGCGTTGTGACTGTTTTGTTATTTATCAGTGGATTGTTGAACTGTTTGTCAGGATGCTGTGTTGTTTTGCAGCCTATCCCAATGCAGAAATGTGAGATTGAACCCATTGCATTGCCAGCATGCTCTGTTTCTTCTGCACTGTGATATCGGATGATCTCTAAGGCAGTTTATGTAAAGACGTCTCATACGTTATTTTGCGGATAGGTTTTTAAATTTTGCCTTAGCAGCAGTGGTTTCTGGGAGAGCAATAAAGTAGGGGAAATCAGAAGTCACCTTTGGAGGAACATCTGCAAAGACATACCTCAACTAGAGGTTCGCACTGATTCTAGTGCACCCACCTACTTCACTTCTCGTAGCAGTCCGAGAATGTTGATAATTCGATATTCGGCAAATTTACTACATCGGTATTTGTGCATTCTGTTTTTGAAAATTTCTGAATAGGCGTCGATATTGGTTTCTAATATTTCTAACTCTTTGTTTGCAAAGTAGTTATTTGTGTAGGCCTGCTCGTGCCTAGAGACGGAGTTTTCGTATCCGTATCTTCTTTGTGATCGTGCGACGAATCGGTGGCACGTTTCATTTTGGCGGTCAATGGGTTGCAGTCTATCGATTCGTAGAAATATTAAGTGGCTCTTAGGTTTAGTGCCGACTGACCCAGTCAATTTGGATTTTGGAATGAAAGCTAGCGCTTTGGCTTGGTGCGTTCTAGACTCAGCTTTCGGTTTGTAGGAAAATTAATTGGCTCTTAGGCTTGGTACGGGTTTACCCAGCAAATTTGGATTTATTTTTGGGATGAAAGCTTGGTGCGTACTAGACCAAGCTTTCGGATTGATAGGAACTAACTGGCGCTTAGACTTGGTGCGGGCTGGGCCCAGTTAGTTGTTTTGTTCGAAAGACCATGTAATAGTTCAAGGTAGATTAGTAGATTCAAAATAAGTACATATTGCAACGTAACAACCAATCAATTTAAGTGTCTAAATAACACTCGTTTCGTTGGCCTCCTTGCGGGTATTTACTTTTAATATTGATGCTGACTGATAGCGTCGGCCTGGTGATTTGTGACGCTGATGGTCACAAAGTCGACAAGTCCACCTCTGAGTGGCAGAAGGCGCTCGTTATTTCTTGCATTAGTGGGTAATTGTCTGAAGTTGTGTTGTTAAGTTGTGTTGTGATTGCATTATTGAACGAATGATGCAATCGCAAAGGAATAATTGATAATTGAACACAATAAGCCGCTTTTTTGCATCTGAGTATATATATATACAATTTAAACTGTTTCAATAATCGTAATTCAGGGCACGAATTAACAAATCTCCAGTAATAAAAATAGAATTAAGTTGTTCACTAATTATAAATCCATTGAGATTGATCAATAATCGTAATTCTGCGCATAAATAAATAAATCTCCAGATATAAAAAATAACTGATGTTCATTAATTATAAATCCCCTGTGATTAACTTAATCATCGTAATTCTGGGAATAATTAAACAATTCTCCAGTTAAACAAAATCTAAAGTAGTTGATTAATTATAAATCCCTTGTGATTTATAGCCATCAGAATATTTTGGAGAGACTGACGTAAAGTTTTTTTATTATATTTATGTAGCCATAGCAAATAAAGGATTCAAAATATCAAATTTTGAAAAATAGATGTTCATTTTTTTTCTTGTTATAATTTTAATACCCCAATGGTGAAAGCGCCGGGCATATTGTGCGTGTTTACATGTGCGTGCGGAGCTTAAAGTGCGAGGTGAGCAAGCTCGACTGGATAATAATTGCCGAGCGGTTGGTTACCTCTTCACTGGTCCGTGAGAAAATAACGATGGAGGATTTCTAGCTAACAGGTTACAAGTTGCAGGTGGGTATTTTTGGGGCGAGACTCGTACGTACGTACAATGAGACCGCTGCTCAATAATTGGCCATTTCGCTGCGTGCTCGCTCGCTCACGAAAAAATATAAACGGACAGTCTCATCGGATTAATTAAAGCCAGTATTAATTGCGATAAGTATCAGGGAGACGAGAATGAAGTGTTGCATAGGTGGATGCACGAATGGGTTTTCTAATTAGACTTGTAGGGTTTGTGAGAGATGTTATATTGACAAATTTTAAAACGGAATTGATGTTAATTTTTATGTTTATCAAAAATTGATAGTAATTATATGTGGGCGAAAATACCTCTGGTCGATAGCCTAGGCAAACTAATACCTACATGTATTTTAAAAATGTATGCTATATTGTTTTGTGTTATTTTTAGAGTCTGAATAAAAATGTGTGCATATAATTAAATATTAAATGAAGACCAAAAATTGCGTCTAAAAATATATTATATATGTGTATATCTTATTTTATAACATATTTGTGAGTGGAATATTTTTTCCATACTTTTTATTCTTAAATTAAATAAAAATGATTTGAAAATAATTAATAAATTATTTCCACATTTAGCTCCGTGTATTTTGACTTGAGTTACGTAAGTACTTTAAAACAAATATACATTAAAACAACTACTTCTCGGGTAAAAAAAACGCCAGACATTGAATTACATAATGTACATCTGTTGTTGCATATCAATAAAATATTGCATAATGCAACAAATTTGGATCCAAGAAAAATTCAATGTAAAAAAAAGTTACTTAATATAAGACCATCTGCAGACACGTGTTTCGAGATCTATCCCTCGTCAGTACAGCTATGCCTTGCACAATTTAAAGCAAAAGCAATTTGTTAATTGTTAGATTTATACTCAGATTAAAAGTTCAATTTAATTGTAATAGACAGAAACAAAATTTCTACAAAATTAAATAATAAAATTAACAAATGGTAATCGTAAAGTCGAAAAAATGTGGCATTAAAGTAGAAATGAGGCAATAAATGTGAGATACAGAGACATTTGAGTCATGTCTGAATTTGACTCAAATACCTCTGTATAAGGATGACAAATAGTGATCGCAAGTCAAAAACAAGCAGTAATTGTAGCACAAATTGAGATTATAATCGAAAATATGGAATGTGTGAGATTCTATATCGTGTAGATCTTTAGAATTGTATACTTTCTCTTTTGTTTTTGTTCATCAATGTATATGAATTATTGTGGAATTGTAGAATTAGTTACTATAATTTGTATGTTATTTACTTTATTTTTTTTTGTAAAATGGCATTGCCGTAAAATAAATAAATAAATAAGATACATTGATTTTAGGGTAAAATTCCGTACCATGATGAAAACATCACCATTTTTATTTAAATAATATTAATAACATAACTTGATTAAAACTCACTTTAATACATTAAATAAATTTCATTTATTAGTAATTTATAGTTAATGAGTAATAAAGGATAAGATTCGTTAAAATTATACGCGATAACGCTTATAATTGTTGAATAGGAATCGTTTTCGAGCGTCAAGATAATGCTTATAAATAATTTTAATTAAGGCGAGACGAACAACAAAAGCTCGGCGCGCGTAAATTCCGGCCGCAATTAAAATATCCGGCCATATGTTGACAAAAGGCGCACCCCGCAATAATTCGCGCCGGTTATCGCAGATTAGCAGTAATGGCGTATTCATTAAAAGTAACCCCAGAAAGTGATCGGATGAATTTAGTTAGGAAACAACAACACAATGGTCGGATGTTATCGCGGCTTTAGTAACGGAGCCAAGAGGGAAGATCACTATTAATTTTATTTGGGCGACACTTTACAGGGCATTAATGAAGTCCCGGGAGTAATATTGTCGTCACGTCATATTTCAGCGGCGGAGGAGGAGGGGAGGATATGAGAGATGGGAACGGCGAGATGGGACGCAACCCCACCGGGATAACATGTCATTCGATAAATTGGTCCTATGCTAAAAAAGAAAACACCAACCCCTCCGCAAAGCGCCCGCGCCATCTGACACTTTCGCATTAACCGAATTGTCATTAACTTTTATCGTTCGTGTATTTTTTTGTTTGCTTTATTATCAAGATTAATGGGCTTAATTTAAATTCCCCTTTTTAAAAATGTTTGAAATCGTGAATTAATGATATTACACGAAATAAGTTCTTTAACAAAAAATATATGTATGCAATTTTTAAGAAATATTACTAAACAAAATAATAATAAATAGTATGGAAATTAAGCAACCGATTAATTTGGAGACTATTCACAATGTTTGAATAGGTTACATATGTTTAATTATAAAGATGGTTGAAATAATAATAATATTAAATTAAATATAAAGAATTTGAAAATAATAATTAATAAATTATTTTCCCTTTAGCTACTGTGACATTATGTCTTATGTTACATAAGTACTTCAGCAAATGTTCAATAATAGACATTTTCTGTTGCATAACAATAATATTATGTGAAATGCTACAATTTTTTAATCGAAACTATTTAATGCAAAAAAAATATTATGTAATATCTGCAGACACGTGTTTGGGGATTTGCAGATAGCCTTATATTACATAATATATTTTTTTAATTAAATATTTTCGATTATAAAATTACTGAATTATACAACAATTGTTGCATCTTTTTTAGCCAATCAATTTTGTCCCTCCACCAGATATCACATATAAGTAGCCGAAAGATCGGTACTCAGAACCATTACTAAACTAAGACATCCCAGTAATCCTCTTTATAACCCTTTCAAACTCTAATACGAAACCACAAAATTAATCCCGATAGACCAACGTATCCTCAACCCATCTTCAAAATTATCCATAAACCCCAACAACTTTAAAATTATCAATAAATTCTACATCTATCGAAATCCATTCATTTCTCCCAAATATACATACCCAGCAGCAACACTTCACCAATTAATTAGCTCGTTTCACAAAGACAGTTAAATAAACATAATGAGTTTACTTTGATTTTAATAACATATAATAGATTCAGACAGGGCAGAAAAACCGTCGGTCGATAGCCCAGACAGACTAACACTAAATATTAATAATTACTTGTAAATATTTCAAAATTGTATCAAACATTGTCTGAAATTTTATATATATATACATATACCGAATGTCTGGGATAAGGGGTGAACATAGGATTTTTACACGTACAATTAAATATGTGTAATTATTAGATCCCCTATTCATTTCGGAGAAAAATCGCACGGGAATATTTTTAGAATTTTAAACACTGTATTAAATATACATTTAATTTACGTTTGTGCCAGAATTCATATTATCGAAATGCTACCAAAGAAATTTAAATTATGAAAAATAATTATAATGCATGCTTGTCGTTTGGGATAAATCGTAATAATAATAAGTAACGGCGGAAAGACCAACGGTCGATAGCCAATTGGCAGAAGAATTTATTTTTATGTTAGTTATTTATTGTATTTATTTATTATTATTACTTTGTTAAAAATAATCTGCCAATAAAGATTTATATATATATATATATATATACGTATATATATATATATATATATATATAATAAGTAGTTAGTGGAAGAAAGATAATTTATGAATTATCAAGATAGTTTATTACAAACAGTTCGTGATTTATTTTTGTTTACATTTTTATTATACTGTATCTACGCTCACTGGGAAATGTTAGAGCAAATACTCAAAAAGTTCTCCATTCTGGTGTAAACTATAACCAAATCTATTATAAAATGCTTGCCTTTTATTAGCCAAGTGCCTATCTGTAATTAATCTGTACTCCACAAAAATTGCTTCCATGCTTCTTCAGAATCTTATGTATAGATTTAGATACGTTGCACTCAGGAGCAATACGTTGTATGCTAGTTGTTAGTACAGCATTTATCAAACACAAAACTCTTTCTTTCAATTCATTGTTGCATCTTCTATTCCATTTGACTGTAATGTTAATGTTTTTAATTATTTTTTGTTGGAATTGGATTATTAAAATATCTTTTGAATCATCTACCGCACCACTGGCTCTATTTTCAAACTTTTCATAAATTTTGTAATTGTTGATACAGACGGAATTGGTTGATTATTAAATTTAACCTAAAATAAGTCATGAACCCTGCGTAAACTAACGCCACTGTAAAATGATTTTATAATGAATAATAATCTGAGTTATTTCAACTCAGATTATTATTCATAACAATTATGATGCGTGAATTGATATTTGAATAGCAAAATTATTTTCACTATAACATGACATTTGTCAAACTCATGGCATGGATTTTTATTAAATAGTACATTGTTCAACTTATTTTTATTATTTTTGAGGTGGATTCTGGTACAAACGAAAATTAAGTAAATACATTTAATACAGTTCTAAAAAATATTCTTTCACGATTTTTCTCTAAAATTAATAGGGGAGCTATTAATTACACATATTTAGTTTTACATGTTAAATTCCTATGTTTGCTTTTTATCCCAGACACTCAGTATATGGTTTCTTTTTTCCTACAAGTCACAAAAATCGTAATCACCTTAAGATTTTTGTGATTTTTGGTCGAACATTTTTATTTTCAAAAAATCTGAAATAATTCTCAGATGTTCCTATTAACGACAGAAATAAACTTAACTGTTATTTTTTAAATAAGAAAAAATATTTTAATTCATTTTTTGGCAATTTTAATTAAATAAAATTATCCAAAATGCAAACAATTTGAAAAAAAAAAATAATATAAACTTTTGTACTAAGATTTATTTATATGAACATCTTTAATAATAAATAAATTCTTTATTTTCCAATGACTAAAAATATTACAGTAGTATAGGAATCGTCGTTATTCAGGGGTAAGGGGTCACCTTAAGATTTTTGTGATTTTTGCTCGAACATTTTTATTTTAAAAAAGTCTGAAATAATTCTCAGATGTTCCTATTAACGACAGAAATAAACTTAACTGTTTTTTTTTTTTTTTTTTCACAAGAAAAAATATTTTAATTCAATTTTTGGCAATTTTAATTAAATAAAATTATCCAAAATGCAAACAATTTGAAAAAAAAAAAATAATATAAACTTTTTTACTAAGATTTATTTATATAAACATCTTTATTCAGACAGCAGAATTACAAATAGTTATATTTAAAATATATATTGATGGGTTAGTAGTCTGTCATGGGCTATCGACCGGAGGTCTTTTTGTCCTGATTTATTTATTTAATATTGTTTTTAAATTAGTAAGGAGTGCCAGTTAATTATTGAAAATATTTTAGTCAAAAAAATATTTTTTTTAGAATTGAAAAATGTGAATTATCTATTTTTTTTTTATCTTTTCAGTAATTTTTCTTACTTAATTTTGTAGTTATTATTATTTGAAAACACAAGTTAAAATAAGAATTTTATCTGCGCCATTTTGCAGTATAATTCTTACTATTGACATGTATGAAAGAAAAATACAATAAATTGGACCGATAAATTTATTGGAGCTGTTGTAGTTCTCTGTATATCTATATATGTCAATTTAAACATACCGCCATATTTTATGGCGTCTGCAAGTGATTAGGACGTGCAAACGATGACGTGAAATATACACTCCGCGACAACCGATTAGCTTCAGAAAGAAAGATATGATAATACATAAATATTTAGGATATAAAGGGCAAGTATCCTAACTTTATTGTACTGTTGCATAAAAATATCATTTTATTTCATGAAGAAATTAATCGATGGAAGAATCGACTGCCCGGATATCCTAGCTCAAGTGCCATTTAACGTGCCTGCAAAACACACAAGATTTGCCTCCACGTTATTTATATTTATTATATTGTATTATTATTATATTAAAATGGGCAATTATAATCAAATCATAAGTTCATTAATGCGTTAAAATTGAATTATTGCATCAAAATTCTAGAGGGTCATCTAAATAGCCTCATAATAACAAAAAATATGGATATTCTGTGCATTCGAACAGTTTTATTGTAACAAATAGTTGAAAATAATTCATAACTGAAAACTTTTTAACTTAAATCAAAAACATTAATAGTGAGTGTTGCGAATAACTTCAAATAGTCGATTTGGT
Source organism: Philonthus spinipes (assembly GCA_963082785.1). Lineage (NCBI taxonomy): Eukaryota > Metazoa > Arthropoda > Insecta > Coleoptera > Staphylinidae > Philonthus > Philonthus spinipes. Next base: position 13,901,356 of record OY720306.1, on the reverse strand, counting down.
AACGAATTAAACAAAGAGTTTAAATATTCTTGAGATATGGCGTTCCAAGCGGCCTCTGTTGCGTTCTGTAATTCTATACTGTTTTGATACAGTTGACCATCACCATATACTCGTTTCGTGAGCCATCCTCACACATTTTCTACAATATTTAAATCGGGCGATACGCTGGGCCGCACTAGGATTTTGATGTTTTGGTCTTCAAACCATGTACCAATAACCCGTGCCGCGTCAATACCAGCGTGATCATATTGAAAAAATTACGGTAAACCTTCCATAGGTCTATTTATGATAGGTTTCACTCTTGTTAGTAGGTCTTTACACCTTTGTGCGTTTTGAATTCCATTTAAAATTTTTAGGTGTACGACACCCTTAACCCGGCTTCTCTGTTATGATGTCGAGCCGCAAACTTTTCTTCTTTTCGCACATCGTGCATATAGTACAGATATCCATCAGGGCCATCCAGGAAGAATCGTTTTTTGCCGGTAAAAATAACCCTTTGCCACTGGTCAAACATGTGGTTTCTCGCAAAGTTTTGTCAATTTTCTTTATGCCTTTGAGTTAAAACTGTTTTTTTTTTTCTGTAATCTACGTCTCTTCCGATGTACACACTTTTTAATTATTCTTTGTACAGTATTCATACTGGCCGTAGATTGCACGGCTTACTTAATTTTTCTCAGCAGTACAGAACGAATTCGAAGTTTCAAGTAGGATATTTCTTTGTTCTCTCTCTGTAGTCGCAGTTTGGATGCCACCTCTGTAATTTTTGCCGTATTATTTTTATAAATATATTTTTTTTAAATATCAATTTATTTTTTATAAAATTATTTACAACTCGCGAGCTTATATTGATTCTATTAGCAATTTTTCTATTCGAGTAACCTTCCTTCTTCGTGCAATGCTTTAATTCTTCCTATTTTTTCCGCACTTAATCTTTTTTCGCTACCCATCGTAATTCACTACATTCTAAAATGAATGTAAATTAACTGCATATAATTTTCTTTAATTTAAGTTGCCTTAACTCTTTAACGGAACGTTTTTTTATTATTATTTGTGAGGCTAATTCGATGTCGGAGTCAGATGTTGCTTTATAACAGAAAAACTTGCAACTCAAATTATATTTCCGTCAAAACTGACAATTATTTCATATGCGCTTGTTATGTAAGCCTATTTCATTATAAAAAATAACTGTGTTGCCTTTATACGTAAAATAACTGTTTTAATTGCATATTATTATCTGAGGCTAAAAAGTTGCCGCGGTGTGTATAACCATATGATTATTCTTATTTCTATATTGGAACCGGTGGAACAATCTAGTACCTAAATTCTTAATTTTGTTTTATAAGATTTTTTTACTTTAATAAGAGAATAATTGATAGCCAACGACAGACAAACCTTTATTTTAATGTATACAGGGTGTTTCAAATTCGAGTCTCACTATGGGGATCTCGCTTATTATAAGAGATAGAGGGTAGGTTTAAATTCGGCACTTTTGCGGAATTTCATGCTGATTAATATTCCGTTGAGAAAACTAGGCTAAGTTTCTTTGTTTTCAAGAAAAATGAAAAAAAAAAAACGGAAAAATGCCATTTTCTTTTTTTATTTATATCTTCGTTATTTAAAGCAGTATTTCAATCTCTTATAATAAGCGAGATCCCCATGGTGAGACTCGAATTTGAAACACCCTGTATACTGAATGTTTGTAAAAATGTAATTGTATGAATAAAAATATTTGTATAAGAGAATCATTTACTAATTATTTTCAAATTTATTTGAATAACTGTGGCCAAGAGAATTAATCTTTTTTCTATTATTAAAAATGTAAATATAATTTCTGGCGTACAGTACGTAATTAAGAATACAATGTTATACATTATATTATCATATGATTTTTTTTAATTTATTTTTTTAGTGATATTTATAAGTTGCTACAATAATGCCTAGCGCTGTATATATAAATACATCTTCGTTATATATTAATAGGGTGTTACTATCATGGTGCATTCACCGGAGCATTTTGGCGGCCCCTGCGAGAGATCAAATAATGGTTCCCGAAACCGCTCTGAACTGTCGCATGATTTCACCATGGTTACGAGTACAATGGTGTTTATTTGTCCTCGGGGATCGGTAACAACGTGCCAGCGAGCTTGATAAGGAAGCGATGATATTGTGCACGAAACGCCGCGTCCGCTGCTTTCCGGTCTCTCCTCTTTCCGTTGCACTCGTCCTTGTCGATTGCTTGTTTCCAGCCGCGCTAAAAGCTCCCGCACAAAAGAGGTCGAGACCGGTGATTCGCGCAATTGTTCTTTACGTGCGCTAATCTCCAATTCAGACAGGCGAGTCGATTAGCTGGAATTGCTTCTGTTTTGAGATAGAAATCTCAAAATAGGAGCGATAAGTTAATTTTTGTTCACATTCAATGAAACGTTCAGTCACCATTCATCTAGCGTATGGATAACTAGTGATATCCATTTCGGTTTTTTCGAATCTCATCAAACTAGTGTATTCTATGTGCAATGCCTTGATGAAGGCGACTGAACAGAAATTGTGTTGGGGTTATATACCCGATATTAATCATAATAATTATAATTTATTATAATTTTTGTTACTTATTAATGCGTTTTAAATTTGTTTTTTTTTACTATTAAATATGAATAGATACAAAAATTATACATCCTAACAATTCTTTACATAATCCTTCCAATACACTCCTCTATGAAATTTGCCTTCAAAGTTTATTTTATTTATTTATTTGAACGTACAAACTTATAATAATGCTAGACAAATAATAATACAAAAATTACAAAAGAATGAAACAATATCACATGCATGCTGAAATTATTTATAGAAACAAATATTCAAAATTGTTTATACAGCAAACAAAAAAAATAAAATAAAAGATTATGCATGAAATGAAGATGCTGCTAAAAATCAGTGTTTGCGAAATACATATCGTGATAAATTAAAAATATCAATGTAACAATAATATTCTGGCAGATGTTAATGTAGTAAACGATTTAGGTGTACTATTTGATAGTAAGGTATCATTTAAAAATCAGATAGCTTCAATAGTATATCCATTTCATTGAATGTACGCATTGCTCTAGATATTGGATTATTATAACCGTAATTCGTTGAGTAGTATGGGATTCTAAACAGATGGTGATGTTTCCGGAGGTGTGGTGGTAAGGTATTAAAGTTTAATTGGGCTAAAAGATCATTACAACTTATAAATCCGTTAACCAAATTATACAATACACACAAATCTGCAACTAATCTGCGAGATCGCAAATATGGTATATTTAATAATATACTGATAACAGTTTTGTCGTGATCACCCAAACCAATTCGGTAAGAATAAATTTCGAAAAATTTTAATTGTACACCTTCAATCTTAGAGACATCACAATTTGCAGAGGGTGACCACACAGGAGAAGCATACTCCAGCACTGGACGAACTAAGGTTAAATAAAGGAGTCGTAATGTTTGTGGAGAGAAGTTAAAAGAAAATCGATTGACAAATCCAAGCCTTTGTTTTGCTCTACATACTATTGAAGCTATGTGATTTTTAAATGATACCTTGCTATCAAATAGTACACCTAAATCGTTTACTACATTAACATCTGCCAGAATATTATTGTTAATTACATAGTCATATGACACATTGCTTTTTTTACGGAAAAAACGTGATTTTATAGCATTTATTAATATTTAAACATAGCCTGTTAATAAAACACCATTGTTCTAAAGACGACAGATCTTCTTGTAATGCTTTACAATCATTCAAACTTGAAATTGTTCTAAATATTTTCAGAGCGTCTGCATACATGAGAAAACTAGAGTTGTTTAAATATTTATAAAAATTAAAAAGAACAATGGACCATAGTGTGAGCCTTGAGGCACACCAGACGAAATATTACTAACTCAACTAATTACGTTGAGTTAATGTATAAACTGTTCATCTTGATATCAGAACTTGATTCTACGATATAAGATTCAGTAAGCTGGAGGTAATTGAAAATTATATTAAATTCCGCGGTAAAATTAGGACCCATTCTTGAAAAAAATGGGCGAATAAATTGGCTATATCTATATTAGAAGAACCATCGCTATTCCTTTGTGCATACATGATGGAAAAGTACCAATACTATCTATTCCTTTTGGATTTGCAGTATTTCCAAAAGGCTTTAACACTATTTGGTATATTATTTTCAATATCACGAATGTGTATGTTAGGTGGTCATTTTGAATGCGTTTTTTGCAATCTGCTCTTAATTTAGAGAAGATGTTGTAGTCTTTAATACACCCAGTATTCTTGAATTTTGTATGTGCAAGACGTTTATTTTTACTTAAGTCAATTAACGATGGCGAAAACCATTTAGGGAAATGTGATTTTAATTGGGACACACTTAGGAGAAAATATTGTATAATATTTCATAGAAAATATCAACAGCACTATCAATACAATGAGATTCTAAATAGTATACCCAATTTACACTGCTTATTTCATTACAAATAGCATTATGATTACAGTTCGTAAAGTCCAGATAAAATTCTTCATTAGAAGCATCATTAACATTTGCAGCATCAAAGTCGATATGCAACGGCGGGTGATAACCATCAGGTTTACATATAGGGTCGCCTATGACTCAAGTTATATTAGGATTATTAGAAAATATTAGATCTAAAACATTACAAGTATTATTTATGTTGTTATTAAATTGATATAACCCATTGCTCATAATACCATCACACAAAACCCGGGCACAAGCACTTTCAACACTAGTTGGTAAGAATACCACGCAGTTATCTTCTGGAATCCATCCGACGCTAGGTAAGTTGAAATCGCCAGCTTCGAATAAAGTAAGATCTTCATATTTATGGATGATATCTGATATTATATTTACATGTTCAGTATAAGCATCCTCGTGAGATCGTGGAGGCAGATAAACACAGCCAATAATATAAGTATAATTAATTAAAATCCAAATCTCCTCCCGATTTTGAGTATTGATTGATATTATTGACGAATGTAGATTCGTCTTCACAGCGATAAAAACCCCGCCACCTCTGCTAGTATCATTTGCATCATAATCACGATCACAACGACGTAAAATATAACGATCATCAATAATTTCATTATCTGAAATATTGTGATGTAACCATGATTCAGTTACGCATATAATATCATAATCATTTTATTATCGTATTTAAATATGTACAACGAAGTAGAAGCCTCCACAACTGAAAAAAAAAGCATATTTAATAATATATTCATAATTATTATTACAAAGTTATTATTGTAGCACTATTTAATTAACATATCGAAAAAAGTTTGGAGAATGTTTTTGCGCCTCGTAGCATCTAAGACTGTGCACTCTAAACCCACAAGAAAATTATAACCTTATAAACTTATATTTAACAATAATACGAAATTTTATCTATGTGCGTTTTTTTACATAAATTGCATGAAACTATTAAATAATATTGCTTTCCGGTTGCAAAAATCCAGTGCAACCACTAGAGTTTATTTAAAAAAAGTGCATTGTTCTATGTATTCGTCATCTACGAATACATATGGAACATAAAAAAGTATATTAGTTTTCCTAATTTAATAATTTGGTTCCATAAAAAAAATAGAAAACAAGTATCAATTATGTTCTAGGTATGGACTAAAGGTTTCAGATTGATATGCGTCGTATTTTTTTTTGTTTCTTAGCTCCTTTACTAATTTTCTCAGATCAAGGAAATTCCCTGATTAACAACCAGATTGAAGTTTTCAATGTAATGCGTTGTAAAAGGTGTTTACCGCCAATAAAGTTATTATTATTATTATATAAACAATGTAATACATAATATTAAAGCCCACGACCTCACAAGAGGGGCATTGGGCCACCGCCGGGGCAATAAACCCCCACCCGGGTTCCTAGATTAAGGGTAGGTTAGGTAGTAAGTAAGAAATTAGTTTTGTAACAGAGTCGACAGTCGTCAGTAGAATAAACTACAAGTGTGCACTTGCTCTTTTATTAATATCCCACGAATACATACACATAATGTAAGTACTCAGTTTGGGAATGATTACCATGTAGTTGAAACTAGTTATAATGAAATAAATTCTTTAAGTGACATAAAAAAGTTATTAAGTCTTTTCTTTATCCTAAAATCCGTTTTATTTATTTATATTTCTTGTATATTGTGAATTTAATGATAATTTCAGAGAATTAAATAAAATTCGTTGACAACTTAACGTTTTCATCGTTGTATTTCGTAATTAACAAACTTCATACAACACGTTTCAATCTTTACGAAACGCAAACCGAAATCAGTTAATTCCGGCGGCAATTTCAGCGTCAATAACAGGATATCGGTTTCATTGAAAGAGAGAGCGGGCGCTAAACCGGTGGGGGTAGCTTCGAGTTACCGACGCGCGGGGATAAAACCATTCCGGAATTATAATTTATATCAGCGCGGTGTTCGATTACCGGATAAATGAAGTTTTCTGTTGATCGTTAATAATGTGTTATCTTACGTGCGGGATCCGGTTTCGCGCCTCGGGGTCGAAAAACCGTCGCTGCGTGCCACCTACGGGGGTTAGGCTGTTGATTAATCGCGTGGCGGGTAATTGGATGTGGTTTTTAGAATAATATGTTTATGCTGAAAGTAAAGCAGTCGCGTTTATTGTTCATTCATTGACGGAGGAATAACTCAATATTTTTTTCTAACATCATTATAAATAAAATATCAGAAAATATTTTTTCTAACATCATTATACATAAAATATCAGACTATTGCGTATTTAATAAAAGACGAAAATAATAAATTACAAAACTTTTTTAATTTTAAATGCGTATCAGGTAAATTAACCAAATACAAATACGCTTAATTGCCTCGATTATAGATGAAATAACGCAAATGGTAATGTGTTAAATAAAAAATGAATCAGAAAGGAAATAGTGTATAGTAGTTATGTAATTTAGTATAGAAAGTGGAACTTTAAGCACGAGCGTTTCGCCAAATAAAACCTCGCGCTTCACAGTGATTCAACGGAAAAATAAAATATGTATTTTTTTAATTACGAGGTGTGGCTATTAAATAGCCGGACTGAAGTCATAACTCTTTTTATTCGTCACCAATTACAGCACAGTAGAAGTTTTATTACCTTCAATGTACTCCCCTTGATGTTCCCTACACCGCTCCATACGAGGAAAATCGTGTGGAGCGGTTGAAAGCAGTGCAGGAAGTCCTCTTTTGTCATCTGGTTCACACTTTCAAATCTTGTTACCGTGGGAAATAGAAAACAGTCGCATGGGGCAAGGTTAGGCGAATATTGTGGATGTTCCAACACGGCGATGGCGTATTTTGCGAGGAACGCTTTCACATATAAGGCAGAGTGGGTTGGTGCATTGTCTTGGTGAAGGATCTAGGACAGATCTTACGAAGGGCATTGAGTTCACTGGGTTACCGAAGGTCAGACGGTAAAATCAAAATTCATACATAGAGATTCTGACTCTATGTATGAAAATATGAATAAAATCAAAATTCATACATATAGGTTCTATGTATGAATTTTGATTTTACCGTCTGACCCTCGGTAACCCAGTGAACTCAATGCCACGAATATCATTGCTTTGGATTTAGATTTGCTCATACCGGCCTTTTTTGCATTTGTGAGCTTGGACTCTTCCAATGCATGGATTGCCTCTTTGTTTCGTGATGGTTGGTAAAATACCACAATTAGTCACAAGTAATGACATTGTCCAACAGATCTGGACCAGTGCCGAGGTTGTTTAGGATGCCAGTACAAATGTTATGTCTTGATTCTTTTTGGTCGGGAGTGAGTAGTTTCGGCATCATTTTTGCGCAAACCTTGCGCATGTTAAACGATTCATGGAAAGTCTGTCGATTCTTGTCATTTCATGTGCTCAGACGACGATCAGCGCGGATTAATTTACCAATTTTGCCAACGTTTTCGTTCGTTTTTGATGTTGATGGCCGCTCTGTGTGCCGCTCGTCTTCCTTCTTTAAACCACTCAAATGTTTGTGTAGCAGGTCACTCAGTTTGACTGTAGCAGCTCATTGAATTCCAGCCGGGAATAAACATTCATTCCCGTGACTTCTTTTAACATTGTATAAGCTTCTGTGGCAGTTTTGCCCATTTTAAAATGACATGATGATAACTCGTTGCTCCGTCTGACCACTTGGCATATTTCCGACGCTCCACTAGTGCATCGTCTAATTCAATGAGCTGCTACAGTAAAACTAAGTAACCTGCTGGCTTGTTCACTGAGCCTAGAGTGGGGAAAGGACTATCAGATTCAGTCATGTTCAACACGTCGTGGCACGCTCACAATTTTCTGAGAGCGGCATCAGTCCGGTTATAAAATAGCCACACCTCGTATATGTTCATCCATAATTTATCTAGCGGTTGATTAACTGGTGATGATCATTTCTATCTTACGGATCTCGTCAGACCAGTGTGTTCTATATGTAATGCCTTGATGGATTCTTTATAGTTTGTCGTTTTTAGGAACACAGATATTTTTTTTATATACCGGGTTATTCACGGTATATGATACGAAAGTACACCACTTTTTAAATTTTTGATTCTAGCGGTGTATATGTGCCTATAAGGGCTACTTTCTAAAATTATTTTCATATTATACAGGGTGTCCCATATGCCATAAAAATATCAAAGTTGTGTTATTTTAAATGGAACACCCTGTATGTTATTATTTTTTTAGATTCTACGCCCAAAACAACTATTGTTTTCTAACCTAATTTACAAATCTCAATTATTTGAGAAGTATTTAAGTTATGTGCCGGAAATTTACTGTGAAATTAAGCAATGAATCATATTTTATTTTCCAATTATTAAAATCGTATAAATACTTACAGGGTGGCCCAAGAAATAAAATTATTGAGCAAGGATTTTAAGTGGCCCAAACTTGATTTTTTCAAATAGAATGCCATATTTTTTAACATGTCATTAAATGCACGTTTTAATTATCTATCAAAAGTTTCCTATAACTTGAAGCTCTTAGACATTCAATTATTACGAAAAAGGCGTGAAATCTATTTTTTACATAATTTGGGGTGCATTTTTGATAAATATTTTAATAATTTTAGTTGGCTATAGAGTTTAGAAATGCCATATGTTTTAGATGATCCGTCACTTTAGCTTACAAATCCACACCATGACATTTTGTGCCTTTGTGGAAATATAAATCGAATAAAATGTGAACCCTCCATTTCACATCACCTAATAATCTATTTTGATTTATAATTACTATTTCTATCAGAATAATGTTGGAAGTTCTGTTTATTCACAATTCTATTCTTAAAAAGTGGAAAATTTTCTAATAAACGAGTTTTTATAACTAACATCTACTTTTTTATAAATCGGTTTAATAGTCTCTTTAAAATGGTCGATTTAGAATTACTTCTTTAGCAAAAATTATATGTATTATTTCAGTTGGTTAACAAGGTCTCTTGATAACATTGTCCAAACATTATAAATATATCAATACCCTTCTATTTTGAAAAAATTGTTTAAGTATGTATTACAGTATAATAATGCAATGACAGCAAAAAGCCAGTTTTAAAAATTGAGTGACAGTTTAGATAAACTATTTGACATTTTGTAAATCCACAGCCAACTAGAAATATAACAATACACTAAAAGAAAACCCCAAATGATGTGAAAATACCATTTTTTGCATTTTCCATAAAAACACATCGACTTAGCGGTTGGATGTATAGGAAACAATAGATAATTATAATATTCATTTAATAGAATATTAAAAAATATAGCATTCCATTTGAAAAAATCAAGTTTGACCAACTTAATGTTCTTATTTCGTAAGTTTTATTTTTTGGGCGACTCTGTACAAAATTAAATGTTTTTATAACTTAGATATAAAATATGATCTATTGCTAAATATACCTGAAAATTTTGTATACATAACCTAAATACTTCTCAAATGGTTGTTATTTGAAAATTAGGTTAGATTTTAATAAAATTCCAATTATTTCAAAAATCGTTAGATTTACGTACCGATAACCTTAATTAAGGTTGCGGTTTAGAAGAAAGAGATAGCTATACAAATATGGGCAATCACTAATTTGACTTAGATTGTTGTTGTGATCAATGAACAATATTGTATTATTCATTAAAATAATCTTAAAATAAGCAGGAATTTCATCAGATGAATTAAAAATTATTTTAATGTTTAGTTTCTGTGAAAAATAATTATGAAAAACAATGAAAATTGATCAAATTTATAGCGAATTTTAAATTAAATTTTTGCTAATAAAAAGTTGTGCAATGAAAATTTAAAGGATTTCACTAAATTCTGCATTTAAATAACTTAGCAGACATGACCTATTAATTTCATTATATCTTACAATTTTCTTTTCTAACTTAAACTAGTAAATTGACGTAATACACGAAAATTAACGATTTATTTTTTATTTAGACTGATACTTTATACTTGGTAGATAAAATATGTAAATACACAATTATATTATGAAATCCAAAAGAATAGCTCTATTTTCAAACGATTATTTCCATTTTACTATATAGCTATCTCTTTCCACTAAACCGCAACGTTAAACGATAGTTATTTTGAACGAAGAATCTAAAAATATAATAATATATAGGGTGTTCCATTTTAAAAAAAAACAACTTTGATATTTTTATGATTTTATAGGCCCCTACACACCCATAAAAAGAAAATTTTAAAAAGTTGTGTACTATGGCCATAATACTATTTTTCGTATAGCGTGAATAACCCTGTATATACCAATCTTTATTAACAATTCAGTTTACTGGAACATAACGATAATTGATTAAATTAATCACACAAAAATTATTTAGTAGATGCTTATTCTGATTTTTTTTAATAAAATGATTTTATTTATATCGAATTACTATGACAAAAAAAACATTAGCAACAGTTTACTAATGTTACAGTTCGACAACTTTAACAAACAACATAATTTATATGATTGTTAATTATGTAATGTTAGTAACTAACAACTAACCAACATTCTGTTAATTCCACTGATTGTGGCTAATAAAACAACTTCTTCACTTGAAATTGTGTTGTTTTGGCGTCGTACGTAAAGTATTGTATCTCGCTTGTGATAATGAGCCACAATTATCTCAGCACTGCAAAATTATTCCGTTTCCTTATAAAAAATAAAGTAAAATGTGTTTTCTTGCAGTCACGGTGCACGTAATAATAATAAACATATTATTTATTTGGAAAAATAGTGTAGATATTATTAATAACAAGTAGTAACATTAAAAGTCCGAAAAAAGTTATAAAAAATAGCATTTTCCAGAAACATTTAAACTATGTTGAAACATAGTTTCATTCTCTTGGTCACAGTTATTTAAATAAATCAAATAAAAATGATTTGAAAATAATTAATAAATTATATCCACATTTAGCTCTGTGACTTTTGACTTACGTTACGTAAATAGGTTAAACAAATGCACATTAAAACAACTACTTCCCAGGCAAATACTTACGCTGTTGAAACATTTTCAATTATAATATTTTTGTAAATTTTTAATAATGCCAATTTAAAAGTAATCTCGTTAACAATTTGAATCAATGATCGAATCGTTATTTCGTCCACTAAATGAAAGCGAACTTAATTATGGATAACATAATTTTAATATAAAATTTGTAATCGTAATAGAACATATAATTTCCAATCGCAGTAAATACGAGTAGCAGAGACTAAAAAAGGGAAAACAAATAAAAGAATCGAGCGATATATAAATTCATCCGTCTCCCGTTTTGGTCTTTAACTCCGTCCCATTCCAGCGGATGATTGCCTCTCGGTCCGACTCAGCGGCGTCCGTATCGATCAGGCGCAGAGTTTATCCTAATAGGATTTCCTAGTAGTTGATTACCATTTCAATAGAGGGATTTGTCATTTTCAATTAAAGTTGAGTCCTGCATCTCACAGTTCGTCCGCTTTTAGCCGGGACCAAAAGTCCACCGTCCTAACCTAAGCCATCCGTCTCGCTCTCGATTACCGCCCGGCTGGTATCGGTTCCTCTCTCTCTGTCCTTACGCCCATTACGCTCATTGTTCTGATTCATTTGCAAATTAACACTTTGCCATTTGCATTATTTCAACTATAATCCAGGCAATTAATGTATTCGACGTGAGCGTATTTTTTTATTAAATATTTTTACCTTATTTGCAATTAGAATTAAAGAGGATTGTAAAGTGCAAACATTAAAAAACAAAATATTTAAATTTATCTGTCTCGTTGATAGTATTATAATTATCAATATAATATAAATCATAGTCTTCGTTTGACATTTTAAAACCGGAAATGAAATAAATAAGAATAAACCGAGTGATCAATCTCAACCGTCCGGAGTTAGCTACAAAAAATCGTTACATTAGTACATTTTCATGTTTTACAGTTTGCAAACACGATTCAGGATTTTCGTTAAGCTAACATTTATAGACACAAAAAAAACATCCGTTCAATCACCTTCATAAAGGTTCAATGAACATACTAGTGTGTTGTGGTCCTATAAACTGAAGTAGCCAGCACCAATTATCCAAATCAGATGAATGGTGGTTGAACAATATAATATCAAACCTCAATCTCGTTATACAAAACAAATTAATCTAAGAAATCATACAGTTTTACCAACTTAAACTCAGTATTACCAATTAATTGATTTATTACTTCATAATAAATCAATTAATGTATTGCTAATACTAATTAATTATATGTACCACAATTTATTTCATTTTTCTCCAAATTTTACCAAAATTCCCAAATGAATGCAGTCGAGAGATCAATCACTCGGTAATTCATAATTAATGTAATTTATTACAATGATTAGAAATGAAACGATAATTCGGAAACAGCCTGATTGAAATCGGCTCACCGCCGAAAATGAATAATACCAATAAACAATATTAACCCCGGGCAAATATTAATGCCGTGCCGCGCTGCGAATAATCCAGTGCTAATGAATGAATATGTATTAATTAATGCAGCATTAGATTATGGTTCTGGTTAATCTGTCATATTTAATTTAGTTACACACCGCCGCGATAATCGTCAGCCGGCGAACCCGATCAAAACGGCGGAAGCACTCCTGGCAACGTTAATTGCCCCAATTAGTGCCAAACTGAGCCCTTTTATTAAATAACAACAATGTAATACACCGTATTGATTATTATATTAATATTTCATCGTCCGGTCCCCGTTGCACGCCGCATTGAGAATGGACGGTATTAATTTAACGGGAGCGAATTTTGTGTATTTAGAAACTTAATAATGGATACGCTATTGTATATTTATAAAAGTAATTTATAGTTGATAAATTAATCATAATGCACTATTTGCAATAAATACCGAGTGGTCAATTTCAATAATAGGTAATATAAAAATAATGAATCTGTCTTAGAAGGAAATACGTGGTCGAATCTATTAATATGAGCACTGCAAGGGCAGAAATTTCACTGGAAACACGCACGGAAAGTATTCGCGAAGAAAAGTTTCACCAGCACAAATCAGTAAACTCGAATTTATTGCTAGCAATAAACTTAAACTTTACATGATTCAGTCGTGTTTACAGATTTATGTTGTTGAACATTTCCTATTCGGCGTACTTTCTATGCGTGTTTTCAGTTAAATTTGCAGTGTCCATATTTATCGACTTATGCTTCTAAGGCCATGTTTATACTCGCGAAATACGAGGCTTGATTATTAGTTATTAAATTAAACTTGTAATTTAATTTACAAGTTTAATTTTATATTAATACTGTTTTGCCAAGTGATTAATGAGAAAAAAGTGTCATATATTGATATTAGATGCTTGTGAGTGCACGCGCATATGCGATATTTGGTACTGCTAAGAGTTTAACAATTATAAAGCGGTAAAACGCTTTAAAAATAAACATGCCGAAAATTCATTCCGCTGTTAAATAGAGAGAATCTGCACGGCTCTATGTCATCTTGAAAAATGAAATATCGTTGCTATTTCTCTCTTCAACAGAGGAGCATCTAATATCGGCGGGATTATTTTTTAACGCGCTAGTTGTTAGACTCTCAATAGTACGTGCATAAGCGTGCACTCAAAGCATCCTAGTATCGAGGCTCTTGTATCGCGAGTATAAACATGACCTAAGGCCTTGTTTATAGTGGAGAGTAAGAGCCTAGAGCCTAGATGCTTTTGAGTGCGCACGCATACGCGATGTTTAGTACTGTTGATAATGTAACAATCATTATAAAGCGGTAAAGCGCGTTAAAAATGGGCGCGCCGAAAAGTCACTCCACTGTTGGAGAGAGAGCAACGACATTTCATTTCTCAAGATGACATTGAGCCGAGCAGACGCTGATCAACCCAAAACATGTGGATCATCTAGGCTCTTGACTCTCCACTATAAACAAGGCCTAAGACGGCAGACCGCGTGCACCTCACCGATTCAAAGTAATGCACGCAGCTCATACATTTTGCTACAGATAAATCAAATTAATTTGTAAGTAACTATAAAATAAATATTGTAGTTAAACAGTTTGGCCTCAAAACTAGTACAATAACGCCAGCATTGCGCAGCAATATTATAGCGGATGAGATTGTTTCTTAACGAGTGATGGCTACCTGCAAGGCTGAAGAAAGCGACAATTCCGGATTTTTTTCTCTAAAACAAAACGAAATAGATAAAATCCAATTCCATCCGTTTATTTGGCATTAATTTGTCGTGTATTTAGATTTTTTTAACTTATTTGAATGTCCTGAGGGCCCGTGACAAAGTTCCCCGTAGCTCTTTTTAAAACGTATTTTTCTGGAGATGCAGAAAGCATTTGAAATCAAAAATTAAAATTGCGTTGCTATAAACAATAAGTAAATGCTGTCGTTGATCGTTCGATTTTGAGAAAAAAAGTTTGATAAAATGGCGGCTTCCTGAGTAAGAAAGTGCTTCGGGTCTACTAATCTGTCTTTAATCGACTGTAAAAAATAAATAATGGGTGTAATCCAAACGATCAACGACTAAAAAAATAATTTAGAATACGAGACAAAAAGTCGCTGTCATATTGGATTATCGCCGTCACCGATTTTCAAAATATGGTTTCGATATAATCGCGTTTAAAGAATTGAGATGTGTTTACTAGGGTCTTGACTAACTTTGCATAAATTTCCATAACTTCGGTAATTTGTATCCAATCAATATGAAACTTTTAGGAACAAATCTTAAATGTACATACTTTCGAAAACGTTTGGGCTTATGCCCAATTTGGCGAAAATTATATTTTACAGATTTTTTTTGTTGTGCTGTGGAAGGGGAAAAT
The DNA here is from genome assembly GCA_963082785.1 of Philonthus spinipes. Taxonomy (NCBI): domain Eukaryota; kingdom Metazoa; phylum Arthropoda; class Insecta; order Coleoptera; family Staphylinidae; genus Philonthus; species Philonthus spinipes. Next base: position 13,886,020 of record OY720306.1, on the reverse strand, counting down.
CCGTTTACGGACGTTGTGTCGGACTCTTCCTAGATTTTATCCGGGAAACTACCGACTAAAAATCCCTCCCACTTTACCGGCGTCGACTGCCAGGGTCATTAGCCGGTCTCGTGTGTAATGTGACATATTTTGTGTTGTCAGTCACATTTTAATGACTTATAACTAATATCACAGTAAACTTAAAACTAATATCACAGTGAGGACTAGAATAAATAAGACAGTACAAATTAAAACTAAAAGAAACACAAACCTAATCTACAATAAATATAAAACTTACACCTAATATCACAGAAGATACGACATCGAGGTTGTAAAGGGACCCCGATGCCGAAACTTAAAAACTCTTAACCTAAATGCTTGTTGTAAATAGACAATTGAGCGAGACGACACATTACACTAAAATATAAGATACACTAAAGCTGAAATCGGAGTTGTTATCTTTGTTTTGTAATGTTACATTGTCTAATAAGCAGTTAAAGTTATTGTTTACTTTTAAAAATAAACATCTTTTTATCATAGATTCTGATAAATTTCACAATACAAGAAACACATATATACTTCCTAGACGAGACATATGCTCATATTTTCTAAAAGAAACTAATTTCATAAATGTGCAAAATTTCATTTCGGTAAGTATACGGTGTTTTTTATTTATTTATGTATTTCATACATTGCTCTCTGTTCACTGTTTTTACATCATATTTGAATCTGTTGGCAAATTCTTTCTCTGTAAGTATACTTAGGATGTGCTCTATGCTTTCGTGTTTATTGTACATCCTGCATTTACTACCACGTACATTAGGATTGTTGATGCCGTATTTAAGATACGAACTCGTGGGAATTATTACATCTTGTATAGCTTTCATAAATTGCTCTGTTTCAGTGAATATGTGTAGAGCCCTTCTTGGGCCAGCCGAAGAAAGCATCCTTGTCAATTTGAGGTTCCTCTATGGTGCTAATATACTCACCGAGGAGTTAATTCCATCGCCATTCGTTCATTTGATCGTTCAGAGTGGCAGGTTTGTCAGAAATACATAATTTTTAAGATTATGTGGTATTTGGATGCTTATAGAGAGAATTTACGACTTTAGTGTGAAAATATGCTTTTATATTTTCAATTTTACTCGGAGGTCCGCAATTCTTCGGCTGACTTCACTTATCAGAATATGAAAAGGTTCTTTCTATGTAGCCAGGTGATGTGTTCTATATTTCCTAAGTATAATTTTGGTAAATATATTTACGCTTCTTAGAACTGTTTGCGTCCATGTTATTGTTCCAGAGCTACATTCTACTACTAGTATGTCATAAAAATTGATGGCTCGTACCTTATTCAGTCCAACACCCAAGTCTTTAATATTTGGTTTAGTCGTATTTTATATTTTATTTTCAAGTCTTTTTTGACATTACTCATATTGATTCCTGTGGCTTACACAAAACCGAGGTTTGGTCCTTCTACAGTTTTCCGATTTTTTGGAACAGATTGTGCGCTCTGGTCTGTTTCCATTTATCAGCAATAGGGACATTTTTTTCAATCAAAAAAGCATGCCGATATCGTTTGACTACAGTTGTGATTTCCTGAGTGGTGTTTTGAGGCCTCTTTATATTTTTGAGAACGGCTTTATGTAAACATTTATATGATTATGATCAAATTCATTTCCGTTTGCATCAGTATTGATGAATGTGGTCAGTGGGACAGAAACCAAAAAACACTGAGTGCATGAACAATATTTCTGGATATTTATAGTAATTTATAGTTATTTTATAGTTATTTTCTATAGAGGTAATTAATTCTGTTTCCCAGGTGTTCATTAGCGTTCTAGCGTGCCTGTAGTGCGCGGATCAACTTTATATAGTGTAATACTTTGAATAAGCCATGAATGAGGAACGCTGTCGAACTTTTTTATAATCTTCAATATAAGCTGTGTCACGTTGTCATTGTATATTTTTCAATGTTAAAGTTTTATGAACGCGCATGCTTATACTATTCAGATATAGGAAGGAGTGGATTCCGGTAGAGAGTGTATAGGATCGGAGGTAATCCGTTTCGTTTCATTACAATTTTTCAAGAAAACACTTATTTCGTTAAGAATTTAGTGTCGTTTTCCTGTATTAGCGCGTAAATGGATATAACAAGCTCCATAGTATTTTAGTAGAATTGTATCGGTTTGAAAAATAGTGGATTTATATGTGTGAAGGAAACAAGAAGGAAAAAAACACTATTCCCCCGTGTTGCGTTCTCGAAAATCAAAAAAACAGCCAAAAATGACAAAAATCCAATTTTGAAGCAAAATTCTGAAAAAAACATGGATGACGTATTTTTATAATTTTATATTTTCTGACAGAGGAGAATTTTCTTAATACAAAGACCAAAATTAATTGAAAAACAATTGTGGGATTTTTGAGTAATGATTGCTTGAAACATTATATTCAAAAAAAAAATAGCCATTCATGAAAAAAATCTAACTTTTAGACAAAAACTCTTGATGACGTATTTATAGAATTTTACATTTTTTTCATAGAGGAGAATTCTTAATGCAAAATCAAAATTAATTGAAAATCCATTGTGGGATTCTCAAGTCATAACTCGAGTAATATTACTTGAAACATTAAATCCCCCAAAAAATCACCCAAAAATGACAAAAATCCGACTTTGAAGCAAAATTCTGGGAAAACAATGGATGACCTATTTTTAGAATTTTACATATTCTGAAAGAGGAAAATTTTCTTAATACACAAACCAAAATTAATTAAAAATCCATTGTGTTATTTGCGAGTTATGATTATTTGAAACATTAAATCCCCCAAAAATAGCCAAAAAATGACAAAAATCTAATTTTTAAGCAAAATACTGGAAAAACAATGGGTTCCGTATTTTTGGAATTTTAGATTTTCTGACAGAGGAGAATTTTCTTAATACAAAGACTAAAATTAATTGAAAATTCATTGTGGGATTTTCTAGTTATGATTGCTTGAAACATTATATTCTTCAAAAAAATCAGCAAAAAATGACAAAAATCTAACTGTGAGGCAAAATACTGGAAAAACCATGAATGACGTATTTTTTAGAATTTTGCATATTCTGACAGAGGAGAATTTTCTTAATACAAAAACTAAAATTAATTCAAAATAAATTGTAGGATTTTTGAGTTATGAATCCTTGAAACATTAAATCCCCAATTTCTACCTCCTTGAAATCATAATAACAAAACCTTAATCCTAAGGACTGACTAGCTACAAGCCTTTCCGAACGAAGGTAAGTTCATGAGCACAGTTATAAGTGACAGCTGTCTGTAAGTCTTATGTTTTATTGAAGCTTTTAAAAAGAATCAATAATTCAAGGAACAACTACTAGCATCCATGGGTATTCTTTCTACATCCCTTTTGCTTTTTTGGGGGTAGGCTGTTCTTATATAGTCTTTGCAGGCAAGTTATTGGACGATATTGTATTGAATCGGATTAAATCACATGCCAGTGTAGGATTTCGCAACGATTTACTCGATCATCCGAAAAGATATTTGCTGACAAATGATCTAGAAAGTCCGTGGGATTGATGGAAATAAGGAGTCAGTGCCCAGACGACATTTATTCAAGGCAAAGTTGTATTGACGAGGGATAGATGGCCTTTTATACATATTTAGTTTTATTTCTTTAAAATATCCTTTATTCGAAAATAATAATAATAATAAACGTTGCTTTATCAGCTTTGCTGAAATGCAACGGCAAATATTATACATGCAATATTTGGCGTGAGTGCTTGCCCGGGAGGTAGTTGTTTCAATAGATATTTGTATTTTCTGTGTACTTACTTCTTAAGTCTTTAATAGCAGAGGAAATAATATATTTACACAAGTAAATTAAATGACAAGAATTTAAAAACAATTTATGTGTATATATATTATGGCTAAAAGACCGATGGTCGATTGCCAATTAGTAGGAATATTATATAAAATATATTGCATTGTATTATACTTAATGTAAATTCTACAATATATATATATATATATTTCTTCTACTATTAAAGACTGAAGAAGTAAGTGCACAGATAATTAATTAATTATTTTATTTATATTTTCTTTTTATTCAATGAAAACTGCAATTTGAAACATTTCAACCATTCCTATAAATGTATTAATTATTTTTAAATTCTCTTTATTTAATTTATATGTATATATATATATATAATTTAATTTTATCTAATTTTATTTAGTTTACATTTTAATAAATGTCTATATCGGCTTTTAGAATCAACAATTTATTTACAATACAATAATTTCCCACAATTTTCCAAACTATCCAGTTAAAATCCACGGTATGTGCGTAACGAAGTTCGGGTGTTTCGGGGTGGGTTCTCTCCGGCATAATTCAATTTCATGGTTGGATCCCTCCGCTCGGATCGTTTTATACAGGGTGGCCCCCCATCCCTCTCCGAACACGCGCCGCGTTCATTAATAACCCCGTTTATATTTAATAGGCTTATATTATATAATCTGCCGGAAAATTGTTTAAAAATCAGCGGAAACTCGCACGCCGCCGGATTTAACACACACGAGATGCCGCACAGAGGAGAGGGAGAGTGATATAAGCGGGGGCTTCAATTAATTAATTTCGGGGAAGTAGTTTAGTTAATGCGGGTTTTCATTGGGCAATTATTAAACCATATGAAGGAAAACTGAGTTACTTTTAGTAAAAGTAGATTAACCGAGGCCATTCGACAAAAACAGTTAAATTGAACACTATTAATGGTTCAAGCTTTTACTCTATTATAAAACCGTTGTTTTATTTACAAATAGTGAACAACCTTACAATATAAAAATACATAACAAATACTAAACTCGTTTAGAATGTGATGATAAATAATATCGTGTTTGTTAAATTTAATGTTTCATATACGAAGTAGCCACTAAATATTTGTGGCTATTTCGTATATGAAATGTTAAAACAATAAAACAAGTTTTCTTGTACACATAATTGTTCACTGTTAGTTTGATAACGACAAGTCAACATTTTTGCAATTACTGTAACTACTATAAATATCAAAGTTATACAAACAAATCAGTATCTTATTTTCATTATATAAAATTTACATAATTTGATGTTGTAATTAGAGTACATTGATGATAAAAAAAATGATAAGCACACATTGACACACCGACGTACACTAGAAATTAGGCAATCAATATCTACTTGTGGTGTTTCATTCCAAGCTTCGATAATTTGACGTTTGTTCTGCAAGCCATTTACATAGGGTATTAACTCTAGCTGTAAAATGGTTTAAATCCTGAGAAAACGCCAAAAAGACGAATCCCAAAAAAATGACCGAAAAAGTCGAAATCCCGAGGAAAAGCAGATTATGACAAAAATGACCGAAAAGCCGAAATCCTAAGAAAAAAATCCCGAAAAAACGCTGACTTTGCCAGAAATGGCTGAAAAGCCGAAATCTCTAGAAAATGCCGATTTTGCCTAAAATGGCTAAAAAACTGAAATCTCGAGAAAACGCAGACTTTTCCAGAAATGGCCAAAATCCCGAGAAAAAGCCGATTATGCCTGAAATGGCCAAAAAGCCGAAATCCCGAGAAAACGCCGATTTTGCCAGAAATGGCAGAAAAGCCGAAATCCCGAGAAAAAGCTGATTTTGCCTGAAATGGCCGAAAAGTCGAAATCCCGAGAAAACGCCGATTTTGCCAAAAATTATCGAAAAGCCGAAATCCCGAGAAAAAGCCGATTTTGACAAATATGACCGAAAAGCCGAAATCCTGAGAAAAAGCCGAAATTCCGGGAAGAAGGTGATTTTGCCAAAAAATGGCCGAAAAAGCCGAAATACCGAGAAAAACAAGAGTTTGCCAAAAATGACCAAAAAATTGAAATCCCAAGATGAAGAAGACTAAAAAATCCGCTTCTCGCATGCTAGTAATGCAACCGAAATCAAAATAATTTAAATGGTGAAATACACGACGATAAACACGGGTTATCTTTTACAATTTTACAAACAGAAACCTCGAAGTAGTCACAGCCCACTAGAATATTAGAAGCAGCTTCATTAAACAATCACTAGCACTTCATTATGTTGAAATGAATAAAAGATAACTATTAAATAAGAACCATATCAATAGTTATTTTGATCCTCGGTACAGTTTGTTGAAATTGTCAAATTCATGATGTGTTATCAATATTGTCGAATAAATACTTTGTGTTCTGATGTTTTTTTCAAGACAGTATAAATTAGTCTCAACATTAAATTCACTTCGTTTTTTTATTTTATTTAAAAACTAGTTTCGTCTTGATGCCTCTATCAATTCAACTAGCGGAAACTAGTCGATGAAAAAATAAAAATATATGAAAGTAATTTATTAATATAGTATAATATTAATAGAGTTTTGCCAAGAAATCTCTCATTTTTCTCGATAATCATCGAGAAAAATGTTTGCAAAATTTTTTATTTAAACATTCAAAAATAATGTGTAATAAAGTAGAAGGCTGATTTATTAACAATTTGAAATAATTTTTGTCTTTATATCGACAATTAAATGTTATTTATTAACTTTGGCTACTTAAAATGGTTTATTTATAAATACTTCATTAGTGAAATCACTCGATTTCGTTTAACTCTTGTACTGTGTATAATTATTTAACCATCGCATGGTATGTAAATAACGACAATCGTATTTTAATGAAAACTCTAAGTACTTTAATTTCAACTCATTTCAATTCGGCATTAGTTAGTCGTCAAGAGCACTTATTAATTGCCGTTTCGATTTAATCCGTGTTAGTTTAGTCGGGTTGATGGGATTTGTGCGGGGTCGTGAAAGGGCGCGCGAGGACATAAGAGAAAAGGGGCATCAGGTTTGAAACTTAAGTATGTTAATTTTCACATGAGGACATTACGGGGAATCCTTGCCTGCAGTGTGAATGTTTAATGGATCCAGGAGTGATGCGGTGGAGGTCTCTTACGGGGGCGCACTCTGCTTGCGGTCTACATCAGATTTAGATTCTCTCATTCTCATTCTCTCTCCACTCTCATCTCATCAATTCCCATTTCACACACACACACATACATTTTATACACATATAGACGTGCTTATTTTATGTAGGTGTAGTGTGTAAAGGGTTTTATTTAAATAAAATTAAAAAATCCTAGATTTCATTTAAATATAGTTAGCAATCATTATACTTGTTTTCATGGCAAGGATGTAAACACAAAAAAGTCAAGCCAGAGACCTATGATCGATAGCTAATTAAGAAATACGAATTATAAATTTGTTTCTATATTTTTTTAGGTGATGTGCAATAATAGATTAATCTTAATCATCAAGCGATTAGTAATTGGGGGCAATTTGCATGCTAATTAACTTTGGCGCCGAATTGATTCCGGATGAGTGTAGGGAAAACCGCGCGCGCGTCCGTTTCACGCACACATGCAAATCGAATATAATTGGTTAATATTTTGACTGCAACTTAGCGATTTACATTTAAATGGCGATCAGTGAAAACCAATTTAAAGTTGTCAACCGTCTGGGTGCGTCCTTTGTAGTCGCGTCCCCTCCGCCCCTCTAATCGGCACCCTTGCAGATGCTTCTTCACATACATTCGATTATTCGCAACGCCGATTTTTCACCCTAACGCCCAAACAAAAATAATCTGTAATTAATTATTAATTAGATTAATACGGTTTGAGCTGAATGTTGTGAAATATATCATCTCCTTTATAGATTATTGTGAGGTGAGATACGAGAGTTCCATTAGTAACGAAAAGGGTTTTCCATAAAGAGTGTTAAAACGCTAAGAGTAAAATAATTGTTACTATGAAGAGATAGATACTATAAAGTCTGTGTGAAAAAAGCACATGCAGTGGAAGTATTTGTTTAAGGGTAATTAAAGCTGGAAAGTAGGATACTCTTGCATTTTTTTAAATCTATTAGAGTTGTTACATTCGAGTTTTTTAAGTTCAATGAAACATTCTTGTGGTTATATTTTAAGAATTCATTTTAATTAAAAAATCAAATGTGTACCCCTTTCTCCACGAGTCCCGGACGGAGAGGCCTTCACGGCGGGCAGCCTGAAGCCCGAACGGTTCAATTGAAATTAATAACAAAATTACAACAATTTTTTGGTAGCTTCACGTACAACAAAATTGATACTGTGGAATAATTTGTTTAATTCATTTATAAAAAAATGGATATTAACGTTGATTTTTTAATAACACATCACATTTGTATATTAAATACATGTTTACATGTTTATTTATTTGTCAATTTTATATAAAACTATTGAAAAATAACACGTTGTGGTTGAAATGCACATATAGTGATAAAAATAAAAAAAGTGAAGAAAGGAATAAAATATTACTACATTATATTTCATTTCTCCAACTCAAAAAACACAAAAGTAATGATTTTTTTAATACACCACTGCAACTGTCAAAACTTTTAGATTTTTTTCTGCAACGACTAATCAAATTGTGTTCATGTAAAGATAATTTAAAAAATAGGATGTTCTATTAAAATAACAAAGTTAATGTCTATTCCAGGAAAAGGGCACACTTTGTATATGCAGGGTGTCTCAGCGTGCGCATCGAATAGCTTTACGGTTTATTTTTTACAAAATGCGTTTTCACAGGAGTATCTAGGTCCATCAGAACCACATTTTATACAGGGTGTCCCATAAGATCACGGCTTATCATAGTCACATTTTTTCTAATAGAACACCTTATATTTGATTTTTTTTAGATTCTAAATCACAAATAAGGTTAAATGAAATTGTGTATGGGTAAATTGGACTAATGGGTGAAAATGTTAGGTTATTTATAGGAATATATATTTTGATAATTCTGATTTAATTTCAACCTTAAATTTATAGCGACGTTTAATAGTATTTGTGCGATTTTTTAAACATTTTATCAAAACGGAGTTAAACAAAGTAAGTACAATACATTTATTTAATTATAAATGAAGTTAATAATTAAACAAATAAAAAATATAAACACATATTAGAGAATAAAAAAACAGATGCTGTTTCAATGAATGAAAAGAATATGGCATGGGAAAATTTAGCAGATGAATTTAACAGCCAATAGAGTTCGTGCCCAAAGCAGTATTAGGCTGAAAAAGTTTTACGATAATAAGAAAAAGGAGTTAAGGCAGAATATCTCTGCAAAAAAATTGCACCTTTTTAAAACAGGTGGTGGACCTCCTGACTCCAAACCCGATGATCCATGTGAAAATATATTAATTAATATTGTGATGGTGAAAATTTTTGAACCGCCAATTTCAACAAATATACATGTTTTGAGGTCCCCTGAGTCCATTCCATCGAGATTTGAAAAATGTCTGTGTGTGTGTCTGTGTGTCTGTGTGTTTCCGCAATAGCGCAAAAACGGCTAAATGGATTAAGCCCAAACTTTATATCTAAGCTTTTCATAATAGTTTCAAATAAAAGTTTTAGATCTTGGAAAATAAATAATTTCTGTTATAAAACTTTTATTGCAGGACCTCCGGTTTTCTTTTTATAAATTTTTGAAATAATTATTTTAATGACAAATAAAACGTCAAAATGCCGTCATTTTCAACACATTCGCAAACGCCTTCAGTTAGAAAAAATGAAGAAGAGTGTGGAGACATTATTTAAACCCATTGTAATGTAAGAAATAACACACTTAATTATAATATTCTTCTAAATACTTGGTTTTAACTTTGAAAGACAACAATCAATTTTTTCTATTAATCATTTTGCTTTCCTATTACATTTTCAATGAGAAACTTATTTGACCGTATTCACTGGGGAAAGTATCATGATGGATACATCACTATTTTTTTTATTATATTTGTAGGAAATACCATCAGATTTTCTGGAATTGGTACGTATTATTTATTTTTTACAAATTTTAACAGTAATACATTTCATATTACCAATAATGAGTTTTATTATGTAAATATATACATATGTTCCGTCCTTTCTAGGAAAATATGTCACCTGAAGCTGGACCTAGTGGCATATCATCAACAAATGCATGTATTTTAATTTGAATATAAAGTATAAATACATATATTAATTTATTAATAATAAATTTATATTATGCAGGCTACTCGAAATGAAGACCAATAATCAATTCTATTTTATTGTTATTAGTTTACAGATTTGTCAGAAGATGAGGACGATCTACCTACAAAGAGTATACAAAAAAGTGGAGACTTTTGTAAGGAAGACCTTGGTGATCTTTCGGTAATTAATCTTATGTTTAATGAAAATATATCAGCATTTATGTTATTTAAAAATCTTGATTGTTTTAACAATTATTATAAAATGGTAATATTTTGAAAATTAGGTGATTATGTTATGTTAAATTGGAGTTTGATTTTCATTCAGAATTTTACATTCTTGAAGTTAAATTTAACAGTAAATAATCATCAGTTTTTCTAAGGAATATTACTTGAGAAAACGATATTATTAAGAATGTAGTAGTGATTTTTTTATATATGTTTGTGTGTGTATGTTATAAATTAATTCTAAATAATTTATTTCAGCAGAAATCAACTAAAAAGAAACGTGCACCAATGATGGCTCATTCCGACATTTCAAAGAAATACGAAATGTTGGTCGACAAGAAATTAGAATTGATGAATGATGAATTAACAAAAATAAAAAATGATTTAAAAAATCAGGCGGAGGAGGCCGAATTAAAAAGACAGGCACTGTTACTAGACATTGCAATAAAAAAGGCTATGTTAAAAGAATTCGAAGATTGATTTTATATAAAAAAAATGTTAAACTTTTCTGGGATTATTATTTTATTATCCAAAAATACAACTTCCAATATAGATTTCATTTATTATGGTCTATTATAAAATTACTGAAATTAATGAAAAGAAGTAAACTTAATTATTTATCATTATTAGTTAACAATCTTTTTTTAATTTATATTGAAACTATATTTAACAAATAAATAAAAAAAAATTAATATACAAATAAGATTTATTTGAATTTTGATATAGTTTAAATGATACATTTAAAGAAGATAAATTAAAATTTAGTGCTTTAATTTTAGTCTTGTATATTTAGATTGCTTTTCTAAAGTTTTTTTGTTTGTATTTATTTATCAGAATGTTTTAATTGGCAAAGTGACAATTTACCTAAAATGTATAGTTTAATTTGAAAACTTTACCAACAAATATCTTAATCATTCAAGTATTGATCAATAAACATATTTCTAGCATTAATATTAAATTCACCATTATTTAAATATGGAATTTCCACATTTTGCATTAAATTATTCCTATCTATATTATCTTCAATTACAAAATGATTCATTTTCAATTTTATTGCAATATTATGCAACACAGTAGTTGCTATAATAATATAAAGCATATTAGATATTTTAACTCTCACGCCATATGCCAAAACTGGAAATCGTCGTTTCTATACACCGAAACACCTTTCAATAACATTACGTGTCTGAATATGGCTTTCATTATTTTATTTGTTGTCTTCCAATTGGATTTAATAATGGTATAAAGAGGTATGACTTTAATGGGTATCCACTGTCGCCCAATAATAAACAATTGGGATATCTCTCAGTTTCAAATTCCATTTTTAAATTACTCTTATTGAAGATGGTTGAATCATGTATTGAACCACGCCATCTTGCCACAACATTTGTTAATTTCTAAATTTGCATTGCATACAGCTTGAACATTAATAGAGAAGTAACCTTTCCTGTTCCTGTAAATTTCTGCATCATTTCCGCCAGGTGATAGAATTTTTATATGAGTTCCATCTATGGCTCCAATAACTTTTGGAAATCGAGCAATATCATAAAATTTGTTAATTACATCTGCAATATTATTATTTGTTTCAGGTATTTTAATAAAATTATTGTAGAATCTTGATATGACTCGTGATACTTTATGAATTACTCTACAAGCTGTTGAAACATGTACTCCGGAATAATCGGACACACTCATTATATTATTTCCGGTAGCATAAAATCTCAATGCAATTAATAATTGATGCATAGGTGACAAACAATTGTTGCTAAAATTGAATTATTGTATTGTAAATAAACTGTTTGCATTATTTTCACTTATTTTACTTACATCTCTACAGGAAATTGTAATTCTTCTTTAATAAATTCTAATAAATACACAACACCTTCTTTGGTGAAACGAAATCTTTTATAAAAAATTAATTCATGCAGATCATGAAAATGATTATCACGAAAGTAAATTTGCCGTGGTAATCCTATCTCGATTATATCCAAAATATCGCGATCGTCATCCAGGAACAATTCCATGTTTTTAATTTATAGGTTATATTGCGTACAGTTGTCCCTGGTAAGACGTCCTTAACGATGTTAAGCCGCCGATATCCGCCGCTTAAAATTAAGGAGACCTTAGGCAATGCGTGGCACGCATTGCGTGCGCGCGGTGCAAACCAAATGTCGTGACTTAAGGATTACTTAGCACTAAAGAGCACTTAAACAGGTCGGTGCAAAAGTGCATAAATAGTTTTATTCCGTGATAATTGACACTGCAACGAGATCTACTTAAACGATTGTAAGGAATACACAAATTATGACTTAATCTTGTATCATAATCATGGATATCGCTTACAGTTTCGTAGTTGTGGATGTTTTTTTTTTTTTATTTATATAAAGCAGAGTGTGTAGGTAAGGGTAAGATACGTAATCTTTGAAAAATGTCTTTCGTTTCTTTTTTATAATGAACTCCAGCAATTAACCTGATAATTCTCCGTTGTAATTTAAATATTCTTTTGGCAGATGTCGAATGGCCCTAATAATGGTAGCATAACTCATTTTTGAATGAATAAGAGCATGGTTGGCATTAATTAACATTCTTTGTGATGCTTGTATATTTCTAAATTTTTTGAAACACCAACTCACCAGCCAACTCTAATACTGCTATAATGGTTTCGATACACAGTATGATCATCATGTAACATCAGCTATTTAATGATGATACTTTGTATTGAAAGAATTGTAGCAGTGTTTGTTCTATATTTAAAATTGTGAAACTATAAACCAAGTGTTTTATAATTTATATTTGAAAACGAAATGTTTGATCCATCTCTGACAATTGGCGAAAATAATAAATTACTGATTCATCTTAGTAAACCATGATAATAACAAAGAAAATTTGGGGCCGCGGTGGCCCAGCGGTTAAGGCGTTGAGTCGCCGTGGAAGTGCGAGTCCTGCCCGGGGCGAGACTTTTGTAACGAAGCGTTTTATTCCGGAATCCATGGGTGTTCCTTTGTCCCCCATATTCGACTTGGAATTAGTTAAATATAAATTTTATGTTGGCGTAATAGTCGAGACCAGTATGTGTCCATCACCATTTCATTATATATACCTTAATATCTTATCTTACACCTATCCTTAAAAAAAAACAGAGAATTTATTTATCACTTTTGCTATATATACAAAACTCCTAATCAAACTTCTTAATCAAACATAAAAATGTACTTTTTTTACTACAGACGCAAAACACTTGAGGTTAATCACTCGGTATAATTCTGCTGTAGTTGTGAATTATAAAATTTTAGCAATAGTGGGTAAGCTTATTCATGTAAACATATTTTTATTCCTTCAGCTCGTCAAGATTAATTTAACCAAAGCAAATTATACCATCCAACATAATTAGAACACACTGGGTTCATTCGAGAAACCGCGGAAAATCGGCGCGGCGAGCGGAAAACTCGGCGCTCGGAATCGAGACCGCGGAACAGCCGACATGAAAGACATCCCCATAACTTGAAGCCGTATCAAATGGTCTGTGCTTTATGTAAATGCCTCTCGCGTTCGCATTTTATTGTTCTAAATATAAGTACAAAGAGACAGATGATGCGCGTTTTTTTTTTTATATATTTTATTCTTCTTCTCCGTCTTTTCCTCTCTCTGAAATTGAGTGTGACTTATAGAAATATGCACTGGCAGTAAGAATATTAACGGGGATATTATATATCAAAGGACTCCCGGAATATTTAACACATCTGTCTTGATTCAGAAAGGAGCCGACGTCACGCCCAGCCCATTCAGCAAATTATTCCGAAACGTGTTTCAGAACCACATGGGAGGTGTTGTAATAATCTATAATATATTGTGTTTATTTTCTTTTATATTTGTTTTACTTTATTTTACCACAAAAATAATGCTGCGAATAATTAATCAAAACAATAATTGTGAATCAATAAAGAAAACGTCACACGCTCTTATTTGCTGTGCTTTTTGGAAGTGACAGATGAAATTAATAAAATTTTCGAGATGCTACGACGGTCGATTTTTTTTAATTTTTAAATTATAATTTGCGAATATAATTTTTAATCATCACTTCTCAATCACTTAGCGCTAACTAACCCAACATAAAAAACAAATGTCACAGTATGACTTCCGATGCCACATATATTTTCGTGTAATTTTACATACTTAATTATTATTTACATACATATATTTAACGATATTTCGAAATGGCCATCGATCCGAGGTCTTTTAAAGATTTTTTTATTCCGAATACAACGAAATGAATATTTTTAAAATATGTTGATAAATGGCGGAGAACCCAACCACCCGCGACCTTCTGCATACTTTATGTATCCCAAGAACCCCAAATACAAGACTTATCCGTAAAAATCCCTCCACAACAATATTTCAATTCATCACATCTCTTCAAGACATAGACAGTTAAATTGACCCTGATCGATTCAATAAACAGTTTAACAATGACGACCAGCGGCAAAAAAATTGCAAAAGAATATATAGACAATTAATTATAAGACAGACAGAAAGACCTATGGGCCGATAGCCGATTGACAAGAAACCTTCACATTTTCAAAATATATTATAATGTTATCAGTATTATTGCAAACTCAAAAAACTTGTCAATAAAGATGTATAACTACTGACGGAGATCCTAATTAAGAATATCCGTTACTTTTAAAAAGCATTATGTACTAAAATATATCAGAAATTTCTTTTCTAAAAATTAATATGAATAAATTAGCACACAGCGCCATCTTTTGCTAAATGTATAAGTGGCATCGCTAACAATTTTATTCTACAACCGAATATTTGTTTAAATTAAAAAGTTGAATAATTTATTAAACGAATAAATTTGATTAAATTTGTCTTCTGTTAGAAAGAGTTCTGGTCGTTAGCCGATTGCTTTTTTAATAATATTTATCTTTACTGTGAAGTTTTTTTTTTTTGAGTTGACAATTATGAGAGTTATGAAAATATTTTAAAAATGTAAAGGTTACTTGTCAATCGAACATCGAAAATTGGTCTTTCTGTCCGTCTTTTACATTTTTTGTCATTGTATTTTTTTGCAAATTATTTCGTTGTGGATCATCTTTATTAAACTGTCTTCTAAAATCGCCAATATCAACTGTCTAAGTCTTGGAAGGATGTATTGAATTGAAATATTGTGGAGGGAGTTTTACGGATAGCTCTTGTACGTATACGTAGAAAACATAAAATGTGTAGAAGGTCGCGGGTAATTGGATTTAGGGCAACTTTTTAGGAGAGGACTATGACACGTTGTTTAAGGCTGCGATTTTACGCCTAACATGCGGTGCGATTAGCGCCAGAACGTGCAGCATTTTTTTACAAAAAGTGTGTGTTTATTTCATTCAAACTTTGATTTTTAACCCATCGGCAAACGTCTGAACTACTAGGAGCTGTTCTAAATAAAAATAACCGCGTCGAACTAAATTTGTTCTCATTGACAATTTTATAGGATTAAGGAGCATACAAATATATGAATGTGTTAAATATGGATATTAAGAGGAAGACTTTCCACGTATACTCAGATATATTTAATATAGATTAAATGTACTTTTGTAAATCAGATTAATTTAAAAAAAAATATTTTTTTCACTTTTTTTCTTATTTTAAAAAAATAAAAATTATCTGATATCGTTTATCAATAAATAAGCTAAATGTCTGTATTTAATGTTTATTTTTTATGACTAAATAACATTGTTAATCCCTTAAAATGGAAATGTATTGAGGATCGCAGCCTCAACGGGAAGGGTTTTTGTTCATATAGGAGTATTATGGAGTGGATTTTGGGGGTATTTTATTGTTGGTAGCACTCTGAGGGCTGATCTTTCTGCTACTTGCATATTTCGAAGGGTCAAGAGATGAGGATTATGGAAGATAATCAAGCAATGGGCGACGAACCGTTTTAAAAATATTTACTGCAGTTTTCAAGTATATACACTGCGATCGGTATGTTAAGTTTCTGAACTACTTAACTTTTTGCTTCAAGGATCATGGAGATGGGTTTGAATATAAGTTTTTGGTCAATGATTAGATCTAGGTATTTACAGGAAGTGGAGGGACAAATTATGTAATTGTTTATAAGGATTGTAAAGGGAGACGTATTTTGACAATGAAATGGAATAAACAGTTTGGATTTATTAGGGTTTATCGAAATACATAATTTGGCAAACCAAGTTTGTATGGAGTCGATTAATTCCTGCTTTGGGGATGGCAGGGATGTGTGCTAATCCCATGTCGCCGGCATATAGAAGTGGATAAGCGGATTTATTAATAAATTTGGGATCGGATTTATAGAAGTCATGAATTAAGAAGTTATAAAGGATAGGTGATAATGCGGAACCTTGTGGAAGGATTTACTGAAGAAAAAAAAGATTAGAAAGTGACTGTCGGATTTTTATTTGGAGAAATTTGTTGTGGAGAAAGCTGTCAAGAATATTAATGAGGTGTAAGGGAATATTGAGAGGATTGCATTTAAACAGCAGGACGCGATAACATACTGAGTCGAAAGCTTTTTTATGTCCAAAAAACTATGGCGGATTTGTTCCCTTTGAGGCATACTGTCTGTCAGTTGGAGGTTATTATGGATAACGGGATTGTTCATCGAACAGAGCAGAGTACAGATACAGATAAGCGCCTAATCACTTCGGGAACGCAAAGATATATTATTTTTTTATTTGTGTTATATTTGTAAATAAAGAATTCCTATAATTCCATTATTCTATAGCGTAAGAGAATTTTGGCAATAAAATTATTATGTTGTAGGTTAGGGTAAACAAAATGCTGTATAAATAGCCATGCATAGTTAGAAATAAACGAGATTAAAACCTGTCTTACTTGTGGTCACTTGTTACTCACAGACGAGCCTAAAAACCTCGGAGTACAATTCCCTCAAGGGTCTGTCCTTTGAATCCCTCGCTGCCTTACAACTAGCGTATCCTTTTTAAAAACTCTACGGAGTCCTATCTTTACCGCACAACGGGTACATAGAGATGATAGTGGATCGATGTTCGAGGAAGCTGAATTGGTAAGGTGGTGTGGAGTCTGTGAAGTAATGCATGATTTTTATTTCGAAGATCTGCGAGTAGCGTTATGGGGCGGTAGCTGTCAACCTCAGTTTTATCCATTCCTGATTTTGGAATGCGGGTGATAATGCCATTTTTCCATTTCCTTATAGATGTGATTAAACATGTTTATGATGTGGGCATGAATATGATTAGGAAGAGATTTAAGGATAGATCTAGGAAAGTTATCATAACCGGGGGCAGAGTTTTTGCCCTTACGGAGCTTTTTTTTCTTCCTTTATGTCATTCTATTGGGTTTGGGAAACTTGGGAAGTTTTAAAGGAATTGTATCAGTCATTAACTGTTATGAATAATTTATTATCGTTGTCTTTGTTGTAAGTTGTTGAGTACGTCTATTTGAAATATTTATTATTTATTTAATCTATACATTCTTTTACCTTTCGGTGTCGAACTAATACACATTATTACATATTTAACATAATTTAAATTTTAATGTTGTCTTCTCCATTCTTGATTTTTTATTTCCAATCCTCCCTATTTTGTGCTAGCATTCTGTCATTTCTCCATATAATCCCTCTTTTCTCTGCTTCTTGTCTAGTCTGTTGGTCCCATTTTAGCCGTGGTCTCCCTACTCTGTTTTCCCCGGTACTCTGACTTTGTATATTTCCTATGCTTTTCTATCATTTTCCATACGGTACATGTGCCCTAACCATCCAAGCTGTCTTTGTTCTATCAATTTTTCTATTGGTTTTATGTTTAGCTGTTCTATCACAATATTATTTCTGATTCTATCTCTTCTTGTAATTCCCTCAATTTTCCTTAGAAACCTCATTTCTTAAGCTCTTACTTTGCTTTTTATCTTATTTGTTATTGTTCAAGATTCACTTCCATATATTAGTGCTGGCCTTACTACTTTTTTGTATACTTCTGTTTTTATTTCCTTCAATATTTCCTTTCTTCCCAGGAAAGTGTTCATTAGTGTATTGTATATTCTTCCAACTTTTCCTATTCTTTCTGTTATTTCTTTGTCTGTTTTCCCATTTTATTCTATTAGTGTTCCTAGGTAGTTGTAACTTTTTACTTGTTCTAGATTTCTGCCATCTAATTCTATTTTTTTTTACTTTATTTGATATAGTCATAGTTTTCGTTTTGTCTGTGTTTATAACTATATTAATTTTTCTCAATTCCGTTTGGTATACCGATATGTTGTGTTGTAGATTTTCTTCTGACTCAGCTATTAGTACCATATCATTTGCAAATAGGAGTTCTTGTACATTTACTGGTTTCATTTTCCAATTTCCCATAATCATTGTTTTATATTTTGCTGTACAACTTTTTATTGCATCGTCGATAATCAGAGATAATATTAACGGACTCAGTACGCATCCCTGCTTCAATCCTGTTTCGGTTTCAAAATCAAGTGATTCTTCGTTGTGTGTTCTAACTTTGTTTTTGTTGTTTCAATATAACGCTTTTATTATGTCTATCATGCCTTTTTCTACTCCCCTATTTTGTAGTGCTTTCCACGCGTCCACTCTCTGTCGAAGGCTTTCTGTAAATCTATGAAACATATATGCACATCTTTTCTCTTTTTTAGTAATTTTTCTCCCAGTTGTCTTATTATAAATATTAGGTCTTGTGTGCTTCTTCCCCTTCTAAATCCGTGTTGTGCTTCTTCCAATGTAGTTTCTAATCTATCTCTCAGCCGTTTCTTTAATATTCTTGTTAGTACTTTCCTTTTAGTTAGGAAAGTACTATTTGAAATATTTTGCAAAAATGTCAGCGAAGTCTTTCTCGTCCGTAGTAACTATATCTATCCTTGAATCTTGTGGATAAAATCCATTGTTTGGTAATTATTTATTTTTTTTAATTTCTTGCCAATATTGTTTTCCATGCAAGTCATTTATATTTTTGATTTTATCCAGAGATCTGATTTATAATCTAAAATTAGTGTGTAAATCTTTGTTTACTCTGTTAAATTTCTGTTTATGTGAAACGTCTTCTGTTTTTCTGAATGGTCGTTTAGTGACTTCATAAATGTTAATGATAAAATTTCAAGAAAATTCGATATTGAGTTCTGGGATATTGTGCTGTTCAAAGCTATGTACTCTGTGCTATGTCAGTCGCTTTGTCAATATCACAGTTTTTACAACAAGTTACTGATTTTGGAGGAGTGCGAATGGGTGGTGAAAGGTTAAGGGAAAACTGTTAAAATTGTTATCAAGAAATAAACCAGAGGTCGTTTGTATGTTTAAATCAGTCTCTTATTAAAAAAAACTGTTTCTCACAAACTTGAGATTGAGTAAACCGGTGCCCAAAATCATTACGTAAAATCTGTTAAATTTCTACTACGTAAGGGCAAAAACACTGTCCCCGGTTAAGATAACATTCATTAGAGAAAATATTAACATTAGTGGATAAATCGCGGATATTTCTTGTACATGTGGGACATTTCTTGTACATGGACATGTGGGACTAGTATGGATTTGGACAAAATTGATTGCTGTTTAAATTGATTTGAAAGTCCATCAATTTGAAATGTTATATATTAATGTAAAAATATTGTGTCAAACCAGTAATGAATATGTTTAAAAATAATAATAGTTATTTGTTTTATTCATAGATTCTTAATAATTTATTAGAACGACTTTTATTAGAAATACTACTCTCGAGATTTAAGGCATAGCTGTACTGATGAGGGATAGATCCCGAAACACGTGTCTGCAGATGGCTTTGTATTAAGTAACGTTCCTTTTGTTGTTTTTACATTAAATTTTTCTTGGATCAAAATTTATTGCATTATACAATATTTTATTGATGTGCAACGGCAGGTGTACATTATGTAAATTCAATGTCCGGCGTGGGTATTTGCCCAGGAAGTAGTTGTTTTAATGTGCATTTGTTTAACGTACTTACGTAGGTAAGTCAGTAGTCACAGAGCTAAATGTGGAAATAATGTATTAATTATTTTCAAATCATTTTTATTTTATTTAATATATTTAAATAACTGTGACCAAGTGAATGAATACTGTTTTCTATTTAGAGTTTACGATATTTATGTAAATTTTACTTTAAGCAGAAAGACCTGCGCTCGGTGGACATTTTTTTTTTCCTGGTAAAAACAAAAAAAAATACATAAATTATAATGTGCATTTTAGCATAATCTTTGCAATAATAAAAATGTTTGTATATGAGTAAAATTAATATTAATGATAAGGTTTTTTTAATACAATTACACTTGGTTTGTTTCACAATTTTGTTTTACTACTACTACTAAACATCTTTATTCATGTAACATTTATACATAGTTTAGATAATTATTTACAATGTATTTGTAGATTTATATTCACATATATTACATGAAATGGCTAACGACCGAAGGTCTTTTCACCATTTTGTTTTATTTATTTCACAAATTTCGCTTTTTAAAGCATTTATAATAACATTTATAAAATCGTAATCATTAAATGTCTAACATATTTCACTAAGTAATATGTGAGAAAGTCATTTAATCAATAAACATTATCCAGAATAATTAATTTCAATTTGAAGTATTTCAAAATTTAATTATAATCTTTATTACTATTTAAAAGTAACGCACAACTCGTTAATCGCATTTCGAAATTAATAATAAATACAATTCGCAATAATCGAGAGCGCGAACAACGAAAAAAAAAAGGACGGGCTCACTGAATATTTCAAACATCATCTCATCGCAATTACCTCGTAATTAATCAACAAATCTGCGCATTTACTCGCCCATAAATAAACAAACAATCCGCTGCTTTATTAATCTAATTGCGCTGCCCTTTTCGGCATTAATTGCACTGTCGACGGCAATTAGTAATTCATCCTGCGATCGGAAGCCGACTGGAACAGGGGGCGGAGGGATGGTGGGTGTGGAGGGGGTCGATGGAAATATTTTATTAATTAAAACAAACATGGAAATTTTTTTGGCGGATGAAATTAAAAACGCGTAATTAAATATATCATTAAGTTGATACAATGCAATATATTTTTCGTTTTGTTTTTTTATTACAAAGGATTTTTAGGGGTGTAAGAAAACAAGAAAGTATAAACAAAACATGTAATAACATAAAGGAAGTGATAAAAAGGAAATAAATATACGTATTCGAGGTTATTTTTACGTGAAAAACTAAATTTAACGTACGCGCTATTTAAATCGTCACTGTGTAAGCGCGTTTTATAGTTGATAAGCATATTTAGATTATTAGATAAATATAACGTATACCATAAAACGGGGTTATTTTGCATCATTTTTGTCGCTATCTATTTGTAAAAACCACTTTTAAGTTGGTTATTTGAAAGTTTCCTGAATGTTGTACATAGTTTATAAATGCTTAAAATTTGGTAATAGTTAATCAATTTATTTATTTTCCAAATTTGCTATAATTTTAAAAGTAATATTTTTTAAAGTATTCCTATAATGCGGTATACTTTGCACCAGTTGTATTTTAAGTTGTTTTTAAACTGCCGCTAGTAGCATTTTTTATATAAATAGAAAAGAGTATTTATTCACTTGGTCACAGTTATTTAAATATATTAAATAAAAATGATTTAAAAATAATTAATAAATCATTTTCACATTTAGCTCTGTGACTTTTGACTTACGCTACGTAAGTACGTTAAACAAATGCACATTAAAACAACTACTTCCCGGGCAAATACCCGCGCCGGACATTAAATTACATAATGTACACTTGCTGTTGCATATCAATAAAATATTGCATAATGCAACAAATTTTTGATCCGAGAAAAATTTAATGTAAAAACAACAAAAGGAAGGTTACTTAATATAAGGCCATCTGCAGACACGTATTTCGGGATCTATCCCTCGTCAGTACAGCTATGTCTTACATAATTTAAAGATGTTAAAAAATATCAATTAAATTAATTCAAATACACTCAGCGAAATTAAATGAATTATATTAAATCAAATTAAATTAAATTAATTTAAATTAATTTAAATTAAATTAAACCAAATTAATTCAATTTAAATCAAAACCGAATAAAATTAATCGAAACAAATTGAATTAAATTAATTAAAAAGAGCGACCCTCATTTGCAATTGTTTAACGTACTTACGTAACGTAAGTCAAAAGTCACAGAGCTAAATGTGGAAATAATTTATTAATTATTTTCAAATCATTTAATATTTTTTTTTAATTTGTGCCACAGGAATTATAAAAATAAAATACCACTTCCACCATAATTTTTCAACTTCAGTAACAACATACAGACCACGCTTTGACACTTTTTTTTAAATTTCGGGGGATTTACTGAACCAATAACTTGATCCCATGCGTACCATAATTTGTCCCGCTTTTCAGGCCTCTTCCAAAATGTTAACGATTTTCTCATCGTGCTAAGGACCCATTTTATTTAATAGATGTTACAACTCCCGGATATATTTAGCTATCATGCAAAACAATTACCAACCAATAAACCTTTTAATGTCCCCATTTTCAAGAGAAATGTGCAACTGTACTAATAAAACAATCTACCCTTTATTATATTTTTCAGCATTATTTTAATATGTATCCTAAGTAATAAATAATAGTATATGTTATTAAATATATACTCATCAGTATTCATTTGTTCTGAATTTCCCGAAAGCTAGATTTTAAGATTAGGATTTCGGAGTTAGCTGTTCTATGCTAAATGCTAGGAGACCGGCATCTACGCATTAATATGATTCCCTAAATTGGATTGGATTGAATAGGATCCAAGTTATACAAACAATGTAAAAAGTGTTTCATTTATTAAAATTGAATATAAAAAAACGTGTATACTTATCAGGACTTCACAATTGAAACACATATCTGATATTAATAAACAAATAAAGGTTGGAAAACAAGATTTGCAGATTATTTACGGAATAAATTCAGATTTAGATTAATTTCAAACAAGGAATGGATTTTTATCAGGCATCAGTAATTTTATTGATACAATCTTTATTGTAAAACACGCGGGCTCGCGATTTGTGTTAAAATTATAAATATCAAAAATTGAGATAACTTTTATAGAAACTACTACCTAATATTAAAATAACAAATAAAATAAGACTTGGAGCGAATAAAATTAACAGAATGAGTAAAATGGAAGTATTTCTCGCAAATGTCTAAATAACACTCACTCAATAATGGAGTTTAACTATTTGAGGTTTGCTAAGATGTGTTGGGATTGGAGAGATCATAGAAAATATAAGAATAGGTATAGTATTTCAAGAAAGAATGAGCAGGATAACAGATAACAGAAGAGAACTGTGATTATTTTTTCATCTGGTGATTTGATTGGAAAACGGTCGTTTACGACTTAATTATTCGCTTAAGAAATTATTGCTTTCATTTCGGTATGATCTTGACGAAATGAAAACAAAAATACATTTTTTAGACGATGGTATACTGTCTCTTCGGTCGTTTCCAAAAAAAAAAAAAAAAAAACTGAAATACCAAACAAAAATCACTTTCGATAGCTCATTCACGAATATTGTAAAATTTATTGACGCGACCTGGTATACATAAAAATTTTACATGTAAAAATAATTTTATGCAAATTGCTGCCAACCTGGCTTCGTAGTAGGTATTAGAACATATTGCACTCTCTTATTTTTGGCCATTGCTGAAGTATACAGTAAATAACATATAGAAAAACTATTTCCAATCAATTGTGATCACTAGGTAAGGTCCAAAAGTTTGAAAAATCAATGAACCGAAAACCACCCACTATAATAGTCACAATTATCATCTTTAGATGACAATAGTCATCGTTACCGGAGCTATTGTTATGTTAATTTTTCGAAAATACTGCCACAATGGTTGGATAACTGAGAAAAGCCGCAGTCCACGCCATGGCCTGACTTGCATTCGAAAAAAATAATGTTGTGTGTTTGGTGGAATTTTAAATTATTTTTTCATTATGAACTCTTACCAAACAATCAAACCATTACAAGTGAAGTAAGTGTAGAGTGCATAATTGAAAAGGTCAAACCGAACTTTGAGAGAAAAAGAACCCGTGCTGATTAATCGGAAGGGCGTAATTCATCACAATAATGCGAAATAACTACACCAGTCCGATTACCATTCGTTTCGATCCTTGCAAAATTGTATTTTTTTTAATCAAAATCACAAAAATTTTATAATAGAGGGGTGCTACCTGCGCGACATGAATTATTGCTAGACCTGGTATATATATTTACTAGTAAATAGTACGGCTTAATTTATACAATTTGCATTTTTAAAATTAAAAGTAACATATTACATTTACATTTAGCTGATATTTTATTTTTAGCTCAAGCTTGTATATTCTATTGATGTTGTATTCCTCACGACTTCAATACAGCACTGTTCATTGTTTTAATTATTGGAGTTGAGTAAAGGTAAATCACTAGACAGTAAAATATAGTTATATTCCTTTGTTGACACTCGTTATAAACACTATTAGAATTTTTTGTGCACTCGCCTCGACCTAGTGCAAGAAAACGACACTGACTCGGGGAGTGAGTGCAGGAGTTCCAGTGAAATATGACGGATTAAACAACAAGTCATGTGATAGTTTGTGATAAATTGTTTTGACCGTACCACGGGGTAATCCATGTCAAATTTAAATGAAACTATTATTACAACTTAGTAAAGGTTAAATCCCACATGTTTTTAAAAACAGCAATAAAAGCGCTAAAAACATAGTAATAGTTTAGTTTAAAAAAATCTAATTGTGTAAATTATTTATTTTCAAATTTCATTTAATTTAATTTAAATAACTCTTGGTGTCAGTTAATTGAGGGTACCGTGGAGGGGTTGTGTGGTGCAGAAAGTATAAACAGTTGGTATTATCTGACAGTTTGGAGTTTTATTAAGGCTGCAATTTTACGCCTAATAGACGGTGCGATTTGCGCCAGAGCGTGCAGGGTTTTTTTACAAAATGTGTGTGTTTATTTTATTCCAACTTTGATTTTTCAACCTATCGGCAAACGTTTGAACCACTAGGAGCTGTTCCAAATAAAAATGACGGCGTCGAACTAAATTTGTTCTCATTAACAATTTTATAGGATTAAAGAACATACAAATAATAATATTATGAATGTGTTAAATATGGATATTAAGAGGAAGACTTTCCACGTATACTCAGATATATTTAATTTAGATTAAATGTACTTTTGTAAATTAAATTAATTTTTGAAAAAATATTGATTTTCAATTTTTTGTTTTCAAAAAATAAAAATTATCTGATGTCGTGCATCAGTAAATAAGCAATCTGCCTGTATTTACTGTTTATTTTTTTATGACTGTACAAAATTGTTAATCCCTTAAAACAGACACGTATTGGGGATCGCAGCCTTAAGACATCCATCTAGTTAAATTTACTCTCATACGGTTTTTAATATTTTTTTTTTTAATTGGAGCTAAATCAAACATTTTAATAATTTATCTTAATTCGCGCCAATCTCCTCTTATACAGGATGAGTCACATATTTAAAAATATTTTTCGAGCACAAATTTAAACTTATTATTGAATAGCAATACCATTCTCTTAGTATGCATAAAATACATTTCTCCATCTCAAAAAACAAAAAAGTAATGATTTTTTTGGTATACCACTGCAACAATCATTTTTTTTTAGAAAATATTTTTTTCTGTAGTAATGCCTAGTCAAAACTATTAACCATGTTATATTGCTAAAAAGATAATTTAAGAAGGAATCTAATGAAAAAATAATTTATAGGGTGTTCTATTTAAAATAACAAAGTTGATATCGATTCCGAGAAAATGAGTCACCCTATATATTTATTGTAGCGTAATTTGAGATTGCTCCTTTATATTTTAAAATATTCGCGCTAAGTTGTTTTGTTAATTTTTGTGCATTTTGCTTTAACCAACCTCTCAGCAGAGTTCGACCATTTGCTTCACGACGTTCTTTGTGATCACAAACCGTGAATTTCTTAAAACAATTGTTGACAACCTTTGGCACGACTAGTAATTATTTCACATTTAATGAAATCACCATTCATCTAGCGTATGGATAACAAGAGATGGCCACAATGGTGGCTGAACATTTCTTTAAATGTCAATTTCGTTTTTTTTATTGTTTTCATAAACAGGACAAGTTCACTTTCCTTTAGTGGACGAAACAATGATTCCCGGTGGTCTACCTTGTAGACCCAAATCGTTGACGATGCCGCTTGAAATTAGGCAAAAGGTGGCGCTTGCGTCGTCTTTAATTTATTATTATTGTAATTGTTTGTGATATTACATGATTTACCCAGCTTGGCGTTAGGTAAGTTAAATATTTTATTGTAAACGGTTGCGTGAATGTTTATGTTGTGTTTCTTTGATTAGAATTGTTATCAAGAATTAAACCAGAGTTCATTTTTATGTTTAAATCAGACTTTTATTAAAAAAAAACAACTTTCCCGCAACCCCGAGCCTGAGTAAACTGGAGCCTAAAATCATTACGTAGCAATATAAAAATAATTTCATATTATGCTACTTTAGTAGTGAAGCAAGTTTTTTTTAATAAAGTAATGCTGAGTTTCTAACGATAAGTGAGATATCGAAGACGGGCACTTCGATGAATCACCCTGTATATGTATCAAGAACTCGTTCGAATGAGCATAAATTTCGTTTGGATACAGATGCAGACAATTTTTCCAATTAGTTTAATTGATTGGATCGCGCAATAAATTCATCAGAATGCCATTAACGGTGATAATCCGAAATGTCTATTATAGAGAAAAGATTGAGAATCGTAATTTGGCAGTAATTGTTTGAAATGCCGATTATAGAAAATAAAAAAATTACCGTTGTTTTTTTCTGAATGTGAACATTGCCTCGATTTCCTGGACAATCAGATGGAATATTATGAAACGGAAATTGATTTGAATAATCGCAGGAAGTGTTATTTTTAGGAAAACTTCTCTGGATTTCACGTTAATAGCCAGGACTTTAATCGAACGGCGTTTCCTTGAGTGTGAATACACCCACTTTGTTTTTATGCAATCAATCCTTTTTATCGAGTCAACTCGATATAAGAAACACCGACGGGTACCCCGTTAGTCGGATTAGTTCAAAATCGCGAATTAATGTTTTCGATTCCTAAAATGTTGTTTCACGTCCATTTAATTAAAAAAAATTACTAAACGACTATTGGAGAGTGAAGGATTCCTGAAATGTTGTTTCACGACCATTTAATAAAAAAACTAACTAAACGGCTATTGAAGAGTGAAGGATGAGAACACCTTTTGGAGAAAAAAAAATGAGTCCCGTTTACATGGAACATTAAGGGAACGGTTTAAGGGAAACGCGTAGATCGACGCTATTGGATACAATTTTGATTCAAATAAACTTTGTTCACTGATGTGACAGACTGCTAGAACTTGAAGTATATGATTCGGAAAGGATTTATCTACATTTCGCCCAAAAATCATTGAAGTGTGGCGTTTGTACTTCTCTACAAATATTTCCAAAGTTGGACAAATTTACACAGTTGATGCTCCCATTCATGGGGAACATTTTGGTATAATTTGAACTTATTTCACCATTTTCTGTTTTTTTTTTTTTTTAAGAAAATCCAGTTATTCCAGGAAAATATTCAAATTATGATAAAAATATTTTTTCTTCAAAAAAAAAAAAAAAAACTGGATAAAAATCGAAACACTTCAAAATGTTAGAAAGATTTTTGATTTCCCCGGCATTACAACCACTTCAAGATACGCATAATTTTAAATACAAATTAATTTACACAATTGACTATTTTTAATGAAACTATTAAACGTGGCCGAACTTTTCGATTAACAGTTACGGAAGAATGAGCCATGTTCTAGGGCAACAATAACCCACACTTCCATAGTTTGTACAACAACAAAAGAGAAACTATTACTATGCATTTTAATACTTTTATTGCTGTTTTTAAAATGAAAATACACTAAATAAATACTCATTTTCTATTAGTATTAACGAAGTATGGGGTAATCTTAATATAAAAACAAATGAAATTATGTTACTTTTATAATATTTATTTTGCGGAAATTGCACAAATATTCACATTTTTAATGTTTCAGAAGGTTGTTTTTTTTTTCAATAACTAACTTTAAGTTGAAAATAATTAAAAATAAATCAATTTTTTGTTTGTTTCGACATTCCTTACTATTATTTACTCCTTATTTATAATAATCAGTCATATATTTTTTTACAACTCATCTGATTAAATTCAACCTGTACATAATGCGTATATACAAAAAACAAATACTTAGAACGTAAATAAATAATATTAAAAACTGTATATTACATAAATACAATCGGTAATAGTACGTGGTTCGAGCCCGGACGAGTCGGGTTCAGTTTCAAGAGCCCAGACTGTGTCCGTGGTTGGCTAAGTGGAAGTAAGGTGTGTAACTGCCGGAGCCGGCGGCTTGCAGGGGGTAGACGCCCCCGTAAGGTACGTGGTGCGAGTAGAGGAGGCCGGAGTGCGTGTGGTGGCCCGGGAACGCGGGGAACGAACCGGATGCGCCGACGTTGGGCGGTGGGACCGTCGGGGAGTTGACGTCCATGCCGGGGTTTTGTTTCTTCCACTTCGTCCGCCGGTTCTGGAACCAGATTTTCACTTGGGTTTCCGTGAGGCTCAGGCTGAGGGCGAGGTTGAGGCGTTCGCAGACGCTCAAGTAGCGGGTGGTTTTGAATTTGTTTTCGAGGGCGACGAGTTGTTCGTAGGTGAAGGCCGTCCGCGCCCTTCGCGGTTTGCCGGTGTTTTGGGATTTCGAGTCGGATTTTTTCTTTTTCGAATTCGGATCTTTGAGGTCGTCGCTGATGTCACTCTGCATATCGTCGTCATCGTCTGAATGGTGTTCTTTTCCTGTAAAAAAATGGATTGATTATAAATTTTGATATAACTAACAATCTGAAAATGATTGATTAGTGAGTCTTCTATTGTATTATACTTTATATCTGACTAAATATTATATATACAAGGTGTACAGAAAATGAGTGAAAACCTTCAGGTAACTCAATTTATTAATTAATTTTTAATAGAAAATCCAAATAAAAAAATGTTGTATGGTTCTTCATTGAGGCTCACGAAGTCTTCGGAATTTTAAATATGTGACTATAAATTAGTATTTTTTTTTTAAATATTTTGTAAAAAATCAATAGCATTAACAATCAATTAGACACGTGTATAATTCCATTGATGTAAATTATTAATAAATCGGATATTTTTACAATTTTATAACTTCATCAGAAGCATTCTTTTAATGAAAATAGATCTGGCAACGACGCACGCTCGTTTGTAAAAGAAAAGGTGTATGCAACACCTCCAGCGGATGATGTAGCACTTATACACAGGATAAATGCACACTTGTTTGATCCAGCGTTGCCAAATGTATAGTTCTTTTAAGTGGCCCGTGAGGCTTAAGGAAGGACCGTGTGACTTATTTTCGTTAATATTTTTATCTAAAAATTAGTCAAAGAGTCACGTTACTTAAAGCTTTTCATTCATTTTCTGTACACCTTGTATATATATATAGAAAGAGATTTAGATATGTTTTACCACGGGTTTAGTGAAAATTTAATTAATCATATATAGAAATATAGATTTTTTTTATGCGATTAATTATGTTTTCGCTTAGTTATGTATATATATATATATGTTTTAGTGCAGCTTAAGCGAAAACATAATTAATCGCATAAAAACATCTATATTTCTATATATGATTAATTAAATTTTCACTAAACCCGTGGTAAAACATATCTAAATCTCTTTCTATATATATGTATATACAATATTATTTAAATAATAATGTTCTATGATCTTCAACTACTTTCGAGCCTTGAGCATCTTCACTTTTTACTGTCCCCGGACCCCACGGGATAGTATTGTAATCGTAAAAATTTTCGAATCGCCAATTTCAACGAATATGTACGTCGTGGGTTAAAGTACCATAGTGTACATCACTTTTTTTAACTTTCTATAACTTCTTTCTTTCAATCATATAATATATTATTCTTGTAGGTATCAATTTATCTCATGCAATGAATTTAAATCTTTCACATGTCATGCTACTTCTGGTATGCCACAGGATCCAACTCGGGTCCTCTGTTGTTCACACTGTCATTAATAATTTAATTCAATCCTGTCAGCCAGATAGATAGATGGATATTTATCTTCTGTCAGCCAGGATTTTATTTTATTTTTTTTTATTTATAATGGACAATAGATTTGTTTTTCACTAATTGCTTAAACAATCTTTTAAGTAATAATTTAGAATACAAGAAATGGGGAAAAGGAGATTTTCCAAGTGGAAAATTTTAATTTCTGTTAGTCACAATTTTATAGTATTAGACATAAACAAACAACTATAACTCCTGAATAGCGCAATGGATTCTTAAAACAATTCTATCACTAATTGTTTAAACAATCTCTTTAGTAATTACTAATTCCAAGTAAATAATATTGAAGAAAATTAATTTTTAAAGTGGAAATCAATATTTCTGCGAGCCACGATTTCCTAGCATCACATAGAAAAAATCTAACTCTTGAAAGGAGCTATAAATTTCTGAAATTCTTTCATTATATCATAAACAGACTCTTTAATAATAATATAAAGTAAAAAATGCAGCTGAAAATGAGTTTTTCAATATATATATATATATATATATATATATATAATATAAATAATATAATAATATATAAATATTGCCAGGTAGGGTGCGGCCAGACGGATTAGTTAATAAAAAAATACTTCAAGACAACTTCGATTGCGATTTCTCAGCTACGATTTTACAGTGAGCCATACATTTTAAAAATTCTTCCCTTGGTTGTTTATTCATTTTCTCCAGCCAACTTTCCACTTGACTAGAACTCTAAAGATATTGTTTAAACAATCCGGATTTTTTCATCTATTACCAATGGAATAGCTGACGGGTATAAATAATTTCCGCTCGGAAAAACTCATTTACACAAAAAATTTTCGCTTGATATAACAATATAGCTTATAAAAACAACCAGTAAAAGAATGTTGAATATCGATTGACTCTCCACGAGTTATAAATTTTACAATTATTGGCTTGAAAACGTGACTGACGGATGTAAATAATTTCTCATTTTTCCTCAAAAATTGCACTTGTTTCATGATTATTTAAACAATCTTAAAATAGAAACGTAAATGCTATGCATTTATGAAGATAATATTTTCAAGATTGTTTACGCAATACATTTTCAAAATTATTCTACTGATTTCGTAAACAATTTATATAGCAATGATCTATGAAGAATATTTAAGAAATCAGTAGAAGTTTTTGAAAATGCATTGTGCCGATCACGAATTATAGATTTTTCAATAAATATCGCCGTAAAATCGCGACTAAGAAAAAATATTTCCCTACGTAGAAAAACTCACTTTCCCTCAAAATCATTACTTGATATCATAAATTTAAAACTGTTTAATTCTAATCACACAACAATAAAAATTACTGCGTAGTTTCATTTCAAGGTACATTTGTAAGCTTTGTCAGAATTTAATAATTCGAATCAAATTACCGCTCGCCAGGAATATATTATATATAAATGTATTTACACATAAATTATTTAATTCGTCATTTTGCGTCTGCAAATAATTGTGTTAAATGTTGCTGTTCATTATTCGGCGGCGTATGCCAGATCGCCATTAGGCCTCGCTTGTTTACATCCCGCGTGGGATTTTAATTGCTTTTTGGCAAAGTGTAACGTTTCAATTTCACAGCCGGAATGAATGACGGGGACTTATAAACGAACCATAAAATCTCACCTTAGCCAAAATAACATTTCAACAGAGAATTATTTAAAAAAAATGTATATAAGGTATATATTTATTCCAATATTTATTGGAATGCCAATTCGAATAATCATTCAAATACTTACATAATTGTTTACCGAAACAATAAACTGTTTGTAGTTACTCTTTGCTTTTATACAGGGTGAGTCATTTATCTTGAGATTCTCAAATATCTCAACAATTAATGATTTTATGTGAAAAAGTACCAAATAAACCTCTCCTATTTTAGAGGGGCAAATTGATCGGTAGTGGAAAAAGTTCCTAGAAGCCCCCCTTGGAGGCCAACTTCATAATTTTAAATGGAAACCCCCATTTATTTTTTATTTTTTATTCGTGTAGTTAACTCAAAAAGAAGTCACTTTTATTTGAACATTTTTTTCTTATCACTATAGACGGCACTGTAATGAGGAACATTTCTTCTTTATCGAACCATACATTGATACTTATAGTTAGGTCAGTTGATGGATTCATATCCAATATAGTACATCCTGTTAATAACTAGTGTAAATATAAATATATAAAATTTACAATTAATCTATGACTTCTTCATGGTTTCACAGGCTATTGTACTATTTTTTCAATTTTCTTAATATTTTCTAAATAAATAAATAAAATATTTGTTAAAATGTATGAACTGAATATTCCCATAAAAAATGAGGTAAGGTATGGCGAACTGACAGGCTCAACCTATCCAGCGGCCATAAAATTTTCGATTTAGCACTCCTCGCGTGGCTGTTGAGAAATGA